>CANNZV010000884.1:0-120814 GCA_947561585.1 Caprella mutica
GCTTATTTCCGTTAGGAAAATATTGATGAGAATAAAATTTTAATATGAAAGTAATCATGATAAAAAATTGACGTGATAATAATAAATTAAAAGAAAATACTATAGCTTTCTATAGCATTGTCCATCTATGAGATTTTCATATAGATTTGGTTAGAATGATGATGATATTATTAGTGAGATTATTGTGTAATCTGAAGAGGGTAAAGTTGTGGGTGTTTTAGCGTTAAAATATATGATTATTATTTGTTATCGGCATTTTCAAATTTGTATATTGCCAAATAGTAAGTGGTGAGTCAGTGGCCAAAATAATATCGCGTTTTGCGGGACGGTGAATTCCTTATTTTGGGGATGTTTTCATACAATTTTTGCAGATGAAATTCCTTGAGAAGTATTATAATTTTGCACTGAAAACAAATTTCTAATGAATTCCATTATGAATATAATAATTAATGAATATTATATCGAATAAAGTCACACAACAGAATAGTTTTAAATGTATACACATAGTGAGACTTCAATTCAAAATGGACATTTATCTCACAATGCATTTCATGCAAAATTTGTATTAAAATATAATTGATGTTTGAATAAATTATTATCCTTAATATGGTAGAAATACAACATTTAGATATAACATTATAACTTCAATTTAACAGCCGTTACCATTATGTAAAAATTAATTTCCCAATATTGTTTTGATCTCAAAAAATCTTAAAAATGTATAATGTTTTTAATTGTAAGGAAGATGTAGTGGCTAATATTATTATAATCAACCAAGTTTATTATATAAATATATAACAATTGGCTGATGTTAAAAGTTACCGCTGTGTTTAAAAAAATATAGCGTGTAGTCACTCATAACATCTTGCGATTGAACTGTTTACTTCTTATAAATTAGATATTATTCATTGGACCAAGCCATGACGATATTCAATATGGGTATAGTTGTGATTTAAGATATATGTCAAGAGAGAGAAGTATAACCCTCGCAAATCATATACCCAAGGCGGAGAGAGCTTTGTCACACACCTCCCCTCACTATGTCACTCTAGCCACTGGAGGTTTTGAACCTTCAAACTCACGGTTCACCGTCCTGCAATCGCTGAAACACTCTCTCTCTCTCTCTACTGTATATCATAACTCTGAGCTCAATAGTTATAAAATTGAAATGCTAACTTGATATGGTATAGAATCATTCAGTATATTCACAAAAAATAAATTGTAGTATTGGTACACGGGTATAAAAATAAATACAGATATAGTTTTTTGCATGTTACCTGATTACTGTTCATTTTCTTAAGAAGTCTAATATTAATAGCTCTAATTATTTATTTGTGATAGGTAAACTATACAGATTAATGAGGTACTTATTTCTGCTTAGTTAGTAAAATTTCACAATATATATGTTAAAACAATTCAATTAATATTACCTAAGAACTTATATGATTAGATCATACATTATTTAACAAGTTGTGAGGTAGTGATTAATGGTACAAGGTTTAGAATACTTCAGATCTCCACTAATGTGTATATCTTTCTTGCTACCTGGGATGAGATATATGTTTCTCTAAAGCTAATTTCAGCAGAGCATCTGTTGTAGACTTTAATGACTGTGAGTTAACAAGACGAGGCCTAAGTGCAACTGCAAACATCAAACAGAAGCGATGGATAGATTACACCATATTGAGGATGGGTCTAGGCTGATTTTCCGAAAACGAATTGGCCGAAACTAAATTTGCCGAAAACTAATTTGCCGAAACAGATTTTCCGAATAGGTTTTTTCCGAATCCTAAATTGGCCGAAAACGGATTTGCCGAAGGACAAATTTTACCAAAGACAAATTGGTCGAAAATCAAATTTAATGTATTTAAAAATAACATTCTGTTGGACTTTGTATTCCTCATCATTTTATCTTATGCACAAAAAAAAAAACACATTTCTTATATGAGTTCGACATCACTATTGCAATGTAAATTTTTGTATTCCGCTAATTCCGTATCATTTTGCTAATTTCATATATCTAATTGTATACATTAAATATTAATATGTATTATGTATATGGCATTACTAATATAGGGTTGATAGAAATCAATCTTTTTACTTGAAACAAATTTATTCAATCAAGTTTGGGAAAAATATAAACATATTTAATAGTTATGTTATTCATTACTAACAACTTTATATATTAAACGCAATAAATGGAATAAATATTAATAATGTCAGCCACAAAACACCTTCTGTATGGTATACTTTTAACAACTGAATAAAAAATATGCTGTAAACATGGAATATTCACAAAATTGAATAAACACGTTAGAAACACACAATCTAAAAACAACCAAACGCTCAAATGATTGAAATGTAACATGCTCTTAAAGATGACTGACTGATTCTGACTGAGTAAACCTTGAACGTCTTTAAAATAAGAAAAGACAAAGAATCATGTAGAAGAGATAGAATAATTAAAGGATCATTTAGTGTAATTAAGGGCTATGATTTCATGATTTCATTTCTTTTCTTTAACTTTTATGTAATTTTACGTTCTGTTTCAAATAAGTCTCGGTAAATTTGTCTTTCGGCAAATTTTGCTCTCGGCAAATTTGGCTTTCGGCGAATGTTCACTTCGGGGAATCCGTTTTCGAAAAATTAGGGTTTCGGCAAATTCATATTCGGAGAATCCAGTTAGGCGAATTAGGGTTAGGCGAATCAGTTTTCGGAGAATTTGGTTTCGTCAAATTCGTTTTTAGAAAAACTGCCAGATACCGCTTTTTTCATTTGGTAGTGCATCATCCAAGAATATAATAACGGGGAGTTAAATAACCAGGGAGTCAAATTGTTAGTCACGATTCAATAGATAGCAACGGCTCTAACAGGGAAATTTCACCGGTAAAAAAATTCCACAACAGAAATTTTACTGTATAAATCTGATTGTCCCTCATAGTTTGGCCATAAGCCCCAAGAAATATGATAGCATTTTTAATTTTTATATGCTAAACATTTTTATAATCAATACATTACAAAACCAGGTTTTCATCCTAGTGGCTAATTTTAATTCCAAAGAATTTGAAGCTCAAAGAAAATATCATCTATGTAGGTATAAACACTTCATTAGTAAATATTCGGGTTTATATAAACTGTAAAAACTAGTTTCATATACTATTATATGCATCAGATAATCATTAGCAGGTTAAAGTAAGACCGAATATGTTTTTTTTAATTAAATAAAAAATCAAAACCATATGAGTTTGATCTTTTTTTTTCGGTGTATGATTAGTGATTCAGGAAATTGTTAAACACGTAGGATCAAAAACTATAAAAGCAAATGGTAAATAGCTATATACTGAACTAAATTTATGCGATAACATGGTAAGTCATGTTGAGCGACCTCGCCATTAAGTGCAACCAAATCTTTTAGTGCGACCAAGCCACATATTTATCATCATTATTATTGCTTTATAATGAATGTAATCATGAAACATACGATAATGCATTGGAATGATATTGTAATTCTTCTTTTCATATTCATTTTTTATGTATTTTCATTATGAAATATATGAGTCTATGCAAAAAAAAAATGAATTTGAACAATCCAATGTAAAAGTTGAAAACTCGCTATTTTAATTGGAAAATAGACTAGCATATAATAATGATTTAACTTCTATAATATATAAGAATATAATTGAAGAAGATAGAAGATTGCTATCCGTCTTCATTGGTAACATTTATTAAAAAGGAAGCGACGTATTATACCTTACATACATACTCGTAATCATTATACTCGAAAAGTTTTTTTATGTAGGGTCGGACAAGGTATCACTGCGCACAATCCCGCAAACTCTGTATTTTCTTGAAAACTGAACGTACTAGAGAAACTCTTTTTCTCGTGATGAAATGATCATGAGTGAGGATGGTTCACAACCAGTTTCTAAATAATACCTGAATGAATAAAATACTTATTGGGATTTTTTTGTGCGTAACTATTAGTGAGTGCATCGGGGTATCATTGCGCACATGCAATGGTATTACTGCGCATTGCATAAATACAGCTCATCTCTACCCCACCTAAATACCTACTGTCCCCAATTTAATACTCATCCCACCCCCTATCTAAACCCCCTTCTTAACCCCTCTAAATATCCCTCTTCTCCCATCTAAATCCCCCTCTCTTCCCATCTAAATCCCCCTCTCCTATCATTTTAATGACACTCTCTCCTCATCGAAATCTCCATCTCTTCCTATCTAAATCCCCCTCTTCCCCATCTATTTCCCTCTCTCCCCCATCAATTTTCCATTCTCCCACATCAAATCCTCCTCTCCCTCATCTAAACTTCTGTGTTTCCCTCTCTACATGCCCTCTCTCCAATCTACTTGTCCCTTGCTTTTTAAGCACATATCTAATGAATCTGCAACAAATTTAATATATAAAATTTACGCAACTATTTAACTACTTACATCAAGTAATATAATGTGATTGTACGTATATTGTTGATAAACATTCTATTCAAAAAAATTTTTAATTTGATTTAAAAAAAACTCAAAAACTCCCTGCCTTAACACTCACTCTCACAGTTTATTGTTAATCAAATTTATAATTAATAATAACACCTTATTCAATATTTATGCCTTTGTTAAGAGCTAAAAATTCATAATTTCCATATTTATTTACATAAAAATATGGTTATTAATGATGCGCAGTGATACCCCTCTACCTCAAGATTTTCTGGGGTATCACTGCGCACGGTTGTGGCAGGAAAACTATTAAAACTGAGGAGTTGAAAATTGGAAATAATGTAACTGTTATTGCTTGTGCTTACATGTCTAAGCAATATGAATCTATAAATCCTGGTTGTAGAGTTATTAGAGAGTTTGCGGGTTTTGAAAATCACCAGCGCAAACTTTTTTCAGATCGTTTTGAGAGCACTTCATATATCGCAACTCAGCTTCAGAAATACTGATAGGATAATGGTGCTTCATGATGTTTAAGGGAGAAAAGAAGATGCTTGTGATGATGGTGCAATCAGATTTAGGCTAAATCAAGTGGTTTTCAAATTACGTATAAGGGGTGCAAGTTTAATACCCCATAGAAAGGGGTATGCGTAGTGACCCTATATTAGGGTGGAGCGTTTTTTCAACTTTTTATTAGTTGGGTTTGGTAATAGTGATAAAAAAAATGCCATTTTGTGTTGAAATAATGTTTGAAAAATCTTAGAGATATCTGAACTATTTTCTTCATGCGCCACAAGAGACTCAAAAATTCGAAAAATAGTGAAAAACCACCATTTTATGATTATTTTTTTAATTTTCATTTTTCATATATATAATTCGTATATATGAAAGAAGATAGATAAAGGTCCAATTGGCCCCAGGAAAAAATTATAAGGCTCTGCTTCATCATCTTCATGCGCCACAAATGTGTTAAATATAACCAAAATATTGAAAAATATCGATTATTTTCCACTTTTTAATTTTATACCTCATACTTTATTTCTTGTTTCTATATATTATAATAGGTTAATTACAATGAAATTTGGTTATATAAAACTAAATTTCGAGTCACAAAGTCATAGGATATCTTCTTCTATCGCCACAATTGAGCTAATTATTAGCAAATAAAATATCATAATTGAGTAATAATATAGGAAAATGACGGTGCAGCTCTCTTTTAATTCATGTGAAATTAATTAATTAACTTCAAATAATTAATAATAGAAGTGACTACGAGAAGGTGGACGCTCATTGAGTTACAATCTACCCCAACCCATCCTTCTTACCATTGATGGGAGACTTTAACTAATCTTGTAACATATTATTAAAGTCTGTATTTTTTATAAAATTTGGTTATCACTTTCTGTTCTCTATCCTCGAATGGATCAGTCTGTCACGTTCCTCTTGACATACAATTTCTACGAATGTAGTCGTCACTAGCTTTCGTAGGAATGTATTGACTATACGTTTATATAGTGAACGCTGCACTCACTGAGTTGGTTGGTATCATGAGTATTATGATATTCTTTCCAACAAGAACCCTTATCATGTCTAAGGATAGGGTTCCATCTCTATAAGTTCTAATTTTGTAATCCCAGTATTGTTCTATGTTCTTATACACGTCTGGCCGTTATTCAGAACTCACTTTCAATAACTCTTTCCATATAGTTATTTGTTAATGGCTAGAAAGAAATTTATCTTCCATTCCCATGTAATGATACCTTGGGAGAAGGTTTGTTCAATGTGGCGAATCCATGCCATTGAATTGTCATATTGGACCAACCTGATATAGCGTATCAACATTATATGGCTGAAACTTGATTAACCTATCGCTAACATCTTGGTTCAAAATGATTTCAACATAACAGCCCATGGTGTCATCATGTTGGCCTATTTTGCAAAAAAAAACATAGTACCAATAAGATTTGTCAACCTAGTGCCCACATGGGACCCACTTAGTTGTGTTGCTTGGGGAATTTCACTAATCTAAGCAAATGTTTAAACCAATCATAGACAGACGAACATACTTCATTCGAAAACCAAATAGTATGTAAACGTTTATCTTTAACTGTGATACTAGTAACTAATAATCAAGCACTCGTTGTTTCAGCTGTACTATATATAACCTTATAATTACGTTGGCAGTGGTCAAAAAACGTTCATCTTCTTATGGTTATCCTGGCATATCCTCTAATATGTATTTTGGATTTGTACTCAGTCTAGAATTTTCTTAATATGTTACAAGATTAATTAAAGTATCCCAGCAATGGTATTGTCACGTCCAGTGATGTTAAACTAAAAACTTCTTTGACACTTACTAGGTTATGCCTGATTTTTTATACTTCTTTAGATTGCTGCAAATAGTGTATTTACTTAACAGAAATTTTTTGTTCTATTAGCCATACTAATTTGTGGAGTGAATATTCTTAGCTGAGTAGTTTAGTAGCGCAATATTTCTCGTATCACTAGAGTTAAATTAAATTTAAATAGTTAAATTTCATTCTTAAATTATTTGCCGCCCTGTAATCTTATCCCTCAATTTGTTTACCTTTTAAATTCTCTTCCTTATTCCTCAGACTATTTTTAGTAATTCAATTACTTTGTATGTTCCGAATATATCGCCTTATGCATAGCGCAGTGTTTTCAATCTAAGTTGACGTATTTACCACCCTCTTCACAAAACCAAGTGAGTTCATTTATATAGGCACAATTTTGTATTCATGAATCTATATTTGGCCAAGGTAAATTTCTATGTAATTGTTTATACTCTGTTACCGATCATAGCGCATTTTTAATATCTAATTTCAAAAAAACTAGTTTGGGTGCCAATATTCTCGAAGGTTGGAGGTTTGAGAATGTTGTTGTGTATTTAAAAGTTAATTTATTTAAGATTCAAAGTTTATTTAGGATTCACAGTTTATTTAAATGTTTGTTAAAATTCTTGCTTTGTTGGAAGGCGAGACAATTTAAAAATTGTCGCTGGCTATTTATTGACATTACTTTCCATACCTTTAATTTTCGGAATGTTTAATTTGGAGCTGTTTTTGCTCTATGATTTCTTTTGTTGCCCTTTTGTAATTATATGTATTTCTCATGTTCCCAGATCACAAAATTAAAAGACTCAGACTTACGCACTGTGTTTGAATGCCTAAAAGTACCAGGACAGTGATTTGCTGAGCAAGAGAGGTGTCCGTCAGACTTTTGATTGAGCAGCACTAGCATAAAAAACATGCATCACACACTGCCGACGCACAGGCGATTACGAGCACCAGTTCTCCAACAACTGGAAGCAAGAGTAGATTGTTCCCTCACTACTCTAAAAGAATCTTTGGATGCTGATCCATCCGAAGCAGATCATCCTGACATTATAAGTACAATGGTGTCAGAAACTAAAACTAGTTGGAAGGCGTACCAAGACTCATCTACGCGTCTCACTTCAAAGTATGTTGAGATAGCATCATATCAAGAGGCTCAAGCGTCAAGAGAAGGGAGGGCTGAAATGAGAACTGAAGTACACCAGTTTATCGATTTAGCTAATGGTCTTCTACGCAATTTGAGCCTCGACGTAGTATCTAACATAGACACCAGGAGCATGGTAGCTGGAGAGTGCATGGAAACTTCAAAGGGTGCCATTTCTAAACTAGAGGGCTTCAGCGTTCAGCAGTGTGTAGAGCCCGAAAATGCAGTATCTCAGTCCAACTTTGAAGGAAACATGATTCCGAAGATTAACATAACTACTCTTCCTGACTCTATGAATCAATCGACGCATCAAGACAGTACAAAACCAAAAACTGTTGTGTTGTCTTCGGAGCCTCAAAATCAGGGTATTGTGACAACTCGCCAGGCGCGTTTTAACTTTCCTGTCTCCTCCCGCAAATCGACAATTCTGCAACCCCCGAAGTCTCGACCTATCTTTACCTATGCTGACATTAACTCTAACCTGCAAACATCTTTTGCTGGTATTGGCAATAACAATAACCAGGGCCCATTTCCACAAGCTAATTCGCATCAAATAGGTTCGACGACTCAGCCAATGCATGAAGCGACTTTGCATTTGGTGAAACAGGAGCTATTCAAAGAGTCCACTTTCCCTTTCGATGGTGACTGCCAGAGATATCACTCTTGGGTCATGCTTCTCAGAAATAGAATGCGGAATGTTCAGCTAGACTCCCTAGACCAAATCTCCATTCTGATCGCAAATACGTCTGGAAGACCGAAGAGACTCGTTGAAGATTACCTAGCTGCAGGAGCAGCATTTCCCGATGAAACTCTGATAAAGATATGGAATGCTCTTCAGAAACAATATGGTTCTCCGGTCAGAGTTTCGCAATCCATGCAAAAGAAGCTACACGACTTCCCTACTATTCGTCCTCCTAATGTGGGTAGTAAGATGCAAGAATTGGCTCACTTGTGCAGGTTGATCGAAGCCAATATGACAAACAACTCGGAGTTGCATCTGTACAATCTCTCGCTAGGTCAGAAACAAGTGTGGGGAAAGTTACCGGATTGGCTACAAAAGAAGTGGAGGTCTATTGGCTACCAGTACGGTACCACACACATGGGTGCTCTACCTCCCTTCCCAACTCTGATAGAGTTCATCGAGAATAGTGGGGATGAACTATCTGACCCTAACTTTGAACAGCTAACAGAGACTAGATTGGAGAAAAGAACCTTTACAACCAACTCCAATCATGAAGATGGAGAAAACTTATTGACGTGTCTCTTTCACGATAGACAAGGCCATGCTCTCGTGAACTGCAATAGTTTCAGGACACTGAACTATCAGAGTAAACTCAAGTTTGCGTTTGAGAAAAAACTCTGCTACAAATGTTTAGGCGAGCATTTCGCTAGAGATTGTTCTGGAGTTATGAAGTGCTTCATATGCAAGAAAGATCACTTGGCCATCATGCATCCTGAAAGGAACTTCAATGAACAGAAGGAATTTGTGCCAACAAACAGGTCTGAACCAACTGAAAACACAACTCTTTGCAGCGTTGTTTGTGGATCTCCACATAGAGCAATGAGCTGTTCAAAGACAATCCTCTGCGAGATTCACCATGAGTCTCGCCCAAATAAGACTATGAACGTATATGTCATCCTGGATGATATGTCTGATTCCTCGTACATTTCGGACAAAGTAGTAGAAAAGATGGAGCTCACTGGCAAAGAGGAGAAATATCTCCTGAGCACTATGAATTCCTTTCGATCTGAGCACAGAGGACTACTATTGAGCGGTCTCTGGATCCGAGGAATTAACAAAGATGAGTACCATTCCTTGCCTAATATGTTGTCTAGTAGCTTCATACCGGGTTCTGTATATGAAGTGGGCACTCCTAGCATTGTTAGATCAATACCTCATCTATCCCATTTATCTCATAATTTCATCGATCTTGATAGAAACTCAGAACCGTTAATATTACTAGGAAGAGATTCTTGTAATCTAATGAAGAGTGTATGTCATGGAGATCGCTCTCCCTTTGCTTGCGAAACCCCACTTGGTTATGCATTGATTGGTTCTCCATGTGTTAATGTTCAGTATAAATCTAAAGTTAAAACTTCCCTTAGAACCATTCATGAACACTACTCTAGTAAAACTTTATTCCCAGACAATAGTAATAATCTTGTTGGAATCTTTGATGAATTTAGGGATGATGATACGTTGGGACCTTCAAAGGAAGATATTAAGTTTCAGTCAATAGTAGAAAACACTATTAATGTAAATGAAGCAGGATACATCACTATAAACCTACCATTCAAGAGGAATGATATTGCTATGCCTGATAATAAGTCTGCTGTTTACAGCCGGACTTTTAATACCCTAGCAAAGTTAAGATCTCAACCTGAAAAGTTAAAACAGTGTGTTGATGCAATGTCAAAGAACATAGCTGCTGGTCATGTGGAGCCTGTTCCAGAGGAGGACGTTTCCAGAGCACATGGAGGGAAGTCATGGTTTATTCCTATCTTCGCAGTCACCCAACCTAAGAAGGACAAGACTAGACTTGTGTTCGATAGCTCTGCGACGTACAGCGGAGTGAGTCTCAACTCTTGTCTCCTTCAAGGGCCTGATCAAAACAACAGGCTCAGGGGAGTGTTGATGCGTTTCAGAATTGGGGAGATAGCATTCAGTGGTGACATCGAAGCTATGTTTTACAATTTCCACTTACCCAAAGAGGATAAAGACTTCCTGAGATATTTTTGGTACAAAAATAACGACCCCACTCAGAAGCTAATCCAGTACAGAGGTTGTGTCCATCTCTTTGGAAACAAGTGCAGCCCAGCCTTGGCTCATGCAGGTCTGAAATACACTACGCTTAACCTGGAAGCCCAGAGCAAGCCTCTGGCTGTAAAGAGCATCTCTAAAAATATATACGTGGATGATCTCCTTTCCGCCTGCAGGGTTGAAGAGGAGGCCATTGGTATTCTAGAAGATATAAGAGAAATACTTCAGAGGTACAAAATACGACTTTGCAAGATAATTTCTAACTCCAAGAAAGTTATGAACCACTTCCCATATTCGGAGCTAGCCTCCACTGAATGTGAAGTGGAGATTGGAGACTCAACCGTTCATAGAGCATTGGGTCTTGCCTGGCAGGTCACAGAGGACACATTTTTCATCAAGGTGGAGCTTCCGGAGAAGCCATTTACGAGAAGGGGTATGTTGGCTGTTACCAACAGCATCTACGATCCTCTGGGGATTGTGGGTCCCGTCACGTTGCAGGGGAAGATAATTCAACGCAAAGCACTTCGAAGAGATGGTTCTTCCGAGAACTATGACTGGGATGAGCAACTTCCATGGGAGTTTGCTGAGGAATGGCGGACTTGGCTTCAGTCTTTGACTTCGATCAGTAACATAACTCTAGCCAGGAGCTATATTCCAGCTGGGTTTGGAAGCTTGTCACAATGCGAGCTCCATACATTTGCAGATGCCTCAGAAGCAGCTATTGGGGCAGTAGTCTACCTTCGGATATTCGATGAAAATGGCAACGTTCACGTTTCTTATGTAACTAGCACTTCTAGATTAATTCCAAAGTCATGCATTTCAATGCCCAGAAGTGAGCTTTGTGCAGCTCTCCTGGGATCTAATCTATACAATGAAACAAAAAATGAACTTGGTATTAGACTGAACATATGTTATATGTATTGTGATAGTAAAGTAGTTCTGGCATATTTATACAATGAAGAAAAAAGATTTGCTAAGTATGTATCCCATAGAGTCCAGTCGATTCTAAAAATTACTCATGTTTCTCAGTGGCATTATGTAACCTCTAATCTTAACCCCGCAGATATTGCTTGCCGCCCTCAGACTGTCCGATCCCTGGTGAGCTCAGAGTGGCTGGAGGGACCGAGCTTTCTGTGGGAGGGTCTAAAACCAGGAACCGGCTCTCATCCTTGCTCAGACTTGCCTGCTGATCTTCCTGAGGTCCTCGAGGGTAGAGTCGCCATGACTACAGAAAAGGGAAGCATTTGTTTATTCATTACCTTGCTGGAGAGAGTAAGCAGCTTCTCCGCAGCCATTTCTGTGTTGGTGACTGTCATGAAATTTTGCAGTGCTCTTTGCAAGAGACTAGGTTATCCAACTTCAATCGAAGTGTTGAAAGGCGTGGTGATTTCAAAGCTGATCAACTCTGTTCAAAAATCTTGTTATGGTCAACTTTTGAAGTCTCTTGCACAGGACCAACAACAGAAGGATCGTAAGTTAGGTTCCTTGGATCCCTTTGTTGATGAAAAGGGACTCTTGAGAGTAGGGGGAAGACTCCGGGACTCCTTCTTGCAGTACGAAGTAAAGCACCCAATACTTCTTCCTTCCAATCATCCACTGTCAATTTTAATTATAAGGCACTACCACGCTGCCACACAACATCAAGGTCGTCACATAACTCTTGGTGCTGTCAGATCGGCTGGCTATTTCATTGAAAGAGGGAACCAGCTTGTTAAGAACATTATTAAAGACTGTGTTTTCTGCAGAAAATTACGTGCCAAACCAGTCGAACAGTTGATGGCACCTTTACCTCCGTCCCGTGTTGAAGAAACTGCTCCTTTCCACAATACTGGTCTCGACGTATTCGGGCCATTCCTAATTTCAGAGAACAAGAGTACCCGCCAAACAAAGGGTACGAAAAAAATGTGGGGGCTAATACTGACGTGCATGGCTTCACGTGCAGTGCATGTGGAACCACTCCAAGGACTAGACACATCAAGTCTCGCTAACGCGCTGAGGAGATTTGTTGCCATTAGAGGTACCTGCAAAAATCTCTATTCAGATCAGGGCACAAATTTCATCGGCATGAATAATCAGGACGAACTGTGTTTAAACTCAGTTGAGAATCAACTGGATGCTAAGGAGTGCACTTGGCATTTCAATCCCCCACACGCCATTCATTTCGGTGGACCATGGGAGCGAAAAATAGGCGCAATCAGACGTATTCTCGAAGGCAGTATGGCTCAACTTAAAGGGAGGGTTCTTAGCAGGGATGAACTTTGTACACTTCTACTTGAGGCCATGGCAGTGGTAAACGGTACACCTATGTGGGAAATATCTTCGAGCTCCGGTGATCCAATTCCTATTTCACCATCCATGCTTTTGACTCTCAAAGACTCTCCAAATCCTCCACCGGCAGAATCTTTATCTGAGTCTGATATTGCTGCATACGGTGGAAAGAGATGGCGCAGAGTACAGTTTCTGGCAAACTGCTTTTGGGATCGTTGGCGGCTCTACTATCTTGCGGGACTTCAGGAAAGGTCAAAGTGGACTCTCAAGGGTCGTAACATGAAAGAAGGTGACGTGGTTTTATTAAGAAATAAAACTGAAAAGAGAAACTTTTGGCCACTTGCGATCGTAAGATCAGTAAAAAAGAGTGCTGACGGCCTAGTAAGATCAGTCTTCATAGAAACTATGGGGAGGGGAGGTTCACGTCGCCTTCTCGAACGTTCTATTTCCGAGTTAATTCTACTTATAGCCAGTACTAAGTAGTGATAGCTCATGCATGGCGGTATGGGCAAGGATGTCTGTACTGTGAAATGGAAACTATTTGTTAATTTAGTTGTGTTTTTTGTAGTTTATATATTTAGTTGTGTTGTTTTGTAGTTTATATATGATGTTGTGTTTTGTAATCTGTCTTCTATATTGTATTTCGTAAATTCTATTTGATGCGCGTAATATTGTTTGTTGAGATGAGTTGCGACGTTCGTCGCCGGGTGGGAGTGTCACGTCCAGTGATGTTAAACTAAAAACTTCTTTGACACTTACTAGGTTATGCCTGATTTTTTATACTTCTTTAGATTGCTGCAAATAGTGTATTTACTTAACAGAAATTTTTTGTTCTATTAGCCATACTAATTTGTGGAGTGAATATTCTTAGCTGAGTAGTTTAGTAGCGCAATATTTCTCGTATCACTAGAGTTAAATTAAATTTAAATAGTTAAATTTCATTCTTAAATTATTTGCCGCCCTGTAATCTTATCCCTCAATTTGTTTACCTTTTAAATTCTCTTCCTTATTCCTCAGACTATTTTTAGTAATTCAATTACTTTGTATGTTCCGAATATATCGCCTTATGCATAGCGCAGTGTTTTCAATCTAAGTTGACGTATTTACCACCCTCTTCCCAAAACCAAGTGAGTTCATTTATATAGGCACAATTTTGTATTCATGAATCTATATTTGGCCAAGGTAAATTTCTATGTAATTGTTTATACTCTGTTACCGATCATAGCGCATTTTTAATATCTAATTTCAAAGAAACTAGTTTGGGTGCCAATATTCTCGAAGGTTGGAGGTTTGAGAATGTTGTTGTGTATTTAAAAGTTAATTTATTTAAGATTCAAAGTTTATTTAGGATTCATAGTTTATTTAAATGTTTGTTAAAATTCTTGCTTTGTTGGAAGGCGAGACAATTTAAAAATTGTCGCTGGCTATTTATTGACATTACTTTCCATACCTTTAATTTTCGGAATGTTTAATTTGGAGCTGTTTTTGCTCTATGATTTCTTTTGTTGCCCTTTTGTAATTATATGTATTTCTCATGTTCCCAGATCACAAAATTAAAAGACTCAGACTTACGCACTGTGTTTGAATGCCTAAAAGTACCAGGACAGGTATGAAAGATGGATTGGGGTAGATTGGAACTCTATGAGCGTCCATGCACCTTCTCATGGTCACTTCTGTTATTAATTATTTGAAGTTAATTAATTAGTTTCACATGAATTAAAAGAGAGCTGCACTGTCATTTGCCTATATTATTACTCAATTATGATATTTCATTTTCTAATAATTAGCTCAATTTTAGCGATAGAAGAAGATATCCTATGACTTTGTGACTTGAAATTTAGTTTTGTATAACCAAATATCATGGTAATTTACATATTACATCTAATTTTATCTATTACGAATAATATATATGAAAAATGAAAATTTGAAAAAATAATCATAAAATGGTGGTTTTTCACTATTTTTCGAATTTTCAAGTGTCTTGTGGCGCATGAGAAAATTGGTTTAGAGATCAAAGATTTTTTTTAACACATTATTTTTTAGTTATAAACAAATTCTAACAAAACAGCGTTAGCCCATTGTTGATTGGCAATGAAGATTATTTTGAAACTCTCAAAATAAATGATCGTTATGTGGTTTTTTATTTGTTACTTTGTTGGACTAATTACTTTTTGATTGTTTATTTTTCTAGCATAGGGCATCGGCACCCCCTGATACATCTATTACTGATAAGTTTCATTTATACCGCAAACCGAAAGTTCCGAGGCCAGTAAATGAATGGCATTTTCCACGTCGGCCGTTTTCTGACTGACAGATTATCATCTGGTATTTTCCCGTGTAACTTCTGTACACTCCCTAGTTCATAATTCGACAGGATGACGCTATTTTTCTAAATAAACTTAATATGTATATTTGATGAATCGACAACTGCATCTCGTCTTTGTAGAATCAGCATCTATTATCTCCAAATAAATGATATAGTCCAGGCGCTCGATATCGCAAGACTTTATATATCGCTGCAATATATAAAGCGATATCGCTTTATTCACTTCATAGTTGATATTATTTTCAAGATAGAAAACTTAATCATAACAATTGACGTAGAAAATAAATGCACGAATATTTTTATTATTTCAATTTCGTTAAAAGATGAAGGAATACCTACCAATTTGATGAAACTCGTACTTGATTGGTATGGTTAAAAGTTATAAATCTAAGAAACCAATACATACAAGTATATAACTAATAACTGATAAAATTTTAATACAGATGTGACCAAATTTTGATACAGAATTGACAATATTGTACATAAGTTTACCGCTACTTTATAGAAATGTTGGAAATGAGTTAAATGAGAAATAAACATTTACAATATATAAATATAATTCGATATTTGATATAATTGAGAATTCCACGAATGAATAATGAAAGAAAGTCAAGATCCATGACGTGATTCTTAGATAATTCGATAAGCTAAGCCCTTCAGGCCTTGGCCTCGATTTCTCAAACAAACAATTTCAGTTGAATTGTCGTTTATTTTGTATCAAGTTATTCCATCTCTTGGTATAAAGAGCCTGAAGCGAACGAGAAAATTTGGAGAGATTGCTCTTCTCGCCAATATAGTTAGAGGATATGAATGGATTGGAGAGGAAAGCGACCTCCTATCAATATAGATAGAAGGCAATAGCTTGGAGAGGAAAAAAAACCTCTTTAAATTATAGTTAGAGGATATGAATAGCTTGCAGAAAAAAAGTTACATCTTGCCAATATAGATAAAAGATATAATTAACTTGGACAGTAGTTATTTATCCAGTTATCAGAAGATACTAACTTAGTTATCTAAAGAAATCTATCCAGTTATTAGATGATACCTATCTAGTTATCTAAAGATAGCTATCCAGTTATTAGATGATACCTATCTAGTTATCTAAAGATAGCTATCCAGTTATTAGATGATACCTATCTAGTTATATAAAGTAACTATTTAGTTATCAGAAGATACCTATCTAGTTATCTAAATTTATCTATTCAATTATCAGAAGATATTTATCTAGTTATCATAAAATACTTATCTAGTTATCTAAAGATAGCTGTTCAGTTATCAGAAAGTATCAATCCATTTATAAGAAAATATTTATCCAGTTATCTTACGATATTTATCCAGTTATCTGAAGATATCTGTCCAGTTATCAGAAGATATCTATCCAGTTATCAGAAAATATCTATCCAGTTATCTGAAGATATCTATCCAGTTATCAGAAGTTATCTATCCAGTTATCAGAAGATATCTGTCCAGTTATCAGAAGATATCTATCCAATTATCAGAAGATATTTATCCAGTTATCATACGATATCTATCCAGTTATCTGAAGATATCTATCCAGATATCATAAAATATCTGTCCAGTTATCTGAAGATATCTATCCAGTTATCATACGATATCTATCCAGTTATCAGAAGATATCTATCCAGTTATCAGAAAATATCTGTCCAGTTATCTGAAGATATCTATCCAATTATCAGAAGATATTTATCCAGTTATCATACGATATCTATCCAGTTATCTGAAGATATCTATCCAGTTATCAGAAGATATCTGTCCAGTTATCAGAAGATATCCGTCCAGCTATCAGAAGATATCTGTCCAGCTATCAGAGGATATCCATCCAGTTATCTCACACCTTTCTTGTTATTTGATTCATAAGTTGCACTAATTTGACATTAATGTTGTTAGCTTGTCAATTATTAACAGGGAGATTTTTTGGCAGATGATTGACACGAATGTTGATAGCATATTATAGAATTTAATTAGATATGGTTTTCTCGTTATTGATTCTTCAAACAGGAACGTTTAAATAAAAAAATTATTTTTAACTTATAATTGTGATTTGATATACATTGTATGGGTTATAAAAATAATAGTAAGCACTAATTCTAATATTCATGTATCTAGTTAAAGAGCACACAAATGATCTTACTTTTCTATCTGTATTACGCAATTACAACAAGCCAATGTAATCTAGTTCTTAGAGTTAAAAATTAGAAACGCTGCTTATGTACATAAATCAGAAGCAGTAATATCTTTTCTTGTGTCGGTGACTGCCACAGAAAATAACTCAGTAGAGCGAGTAAATCTCTGCCAGCAGCGACACTGGAGTTTTTTTTATCATTCTTCGCAGAGCTTTATTAACACTAGGCAGTTCGCGAATAAACCTCAAGACATGACAAAAGGAAACTGTGTTTGATGTTAAGTAAGTGTTTGAGAAATCAGAAAACACTTCAGTTTACTATAAAAAAAACTCTGCTTGATGTTATATAAGTGTAAATAAACTCTATAAATTATGTTTCTATGTCTTTCAATTATATGTATTGTTTCTGAAATATGATCCATTAGTTGTTGATGTATTAACTTACTTGATATTCTATCATACAATATACAATTCTATAACCAGAACACCAAAAATGTTTCAGGTTCTACTTTATGGTAGAAATAGGTACTACCATATTTCATATAAAACAACTTATTTAATGTTTAAATAAGTGAACTGGAACGATTAATTCATTGATTATTTATTCAACTAATTCTATATACCTTGTTATTAAAAACTATGTAGGGCTAAGTGATATTATAAAGATCCATATTGCTGCTTATAACAGCAATCTAGGTATTTTGCAAGAGCTGTTCTTTAAAGCTGTAATAACAACAATCTTTAAATAACATATGAGTAATACTACAAGATACTGAAACCCATATGGACAATTGGGCATATTACTATACTAGGCAAGTAAAAGAAATATATATTTTGAGGCTTTTTTTGTGCAGAAACAATTTATCATCGACACCAGAACGTTGTTATTTCTAAAGCCACTAGATATAATTTAAGTGTATTTTTAATGTTGATTTCCACATGAAGTCAATGTTGTAAATTCATTGACTGTGATGGAATTTAATTAGAAGGTCGGGTGACATCAATTTGTGACCAAATAAAATCAGGTAAACCAATATGAAAACCGTAAATTTAGAAACTCATTAATTAGAAAAAAAATAAAATGCAATATAATAAATTCTGATAAAATAATTACAAAACTAATAATTCAAAACATTTTAAAATTTAGTAAAATAATTTTAAATGAAATAATTAGAAACAAATATTATGCAATAAAAAAACTAGAAAACAAATTAATTAGAAAAAATAAAATGCCGTAAAATATTTATAAGACACATAAAATGGAGTAATATAATTTCGAAAAAGTTAATTAGGAAAAAATATTTTGCAACAATTTAATACGAAAACAGTTAAAATCCAGTAAAATAAAAATAAAACGCAAAATTTGTGATAAAATAACTAAGAATAAATTAATTAGAAAACGCACAATTTCCAATAAATTGATTAACAATAAATTAATTAGCGCAAAAAAATAAGCGCAAGTATAATTATAGCAATATAATTGGTGCAAGTATGATTAGAGCAAAATAATTAGCGCAAGTATAATTAAAACAAAATAATTAGCGCAAAAAATACGCACCGCCCACCTGTCTCGACAGCGACCGCCCACAGTGACGTCATTACTTTCTTATTGTGAGATATATAGGTAATAGGGTATATGTTTGCATGTAGACACTTTAAATAATTAGCGCAAAACTTAATTAGAGCAAAATAATTAGCGCAAATATAATTAGAGCAAAATAATTAGAGCAAAATAATAAGAGCAAAATAATTAGAGCAAAATAATTAGCGCAAAAAATATTCTTTTAACTGCATGTGTACTTTTTTTACATAATATATACACTTTAAATGTATCATTTTTGTGTCAGTATTATTTGAGAATTTTCATTATTCATTATATAACTTAACAAATTCAGTTAATATAAACTAATCTTTCTTAACCGAGCCGCATACTACTGACGTCATTACTTCATGTTCACATTACGATTTTTCTCAGTGTGTTATTATAGAAATTTAAATCGGATACAAATGTAGAGAATGTATATTAGCAGTATGCTAAAATAATCGTAAGTTGAACATGAAGTAATGACGTCAGCATTAGGCAGCTCGGTTAAGAAAGTTTAGTTTGTATTAATTGAATTTGTTCAATTATATAATGAGAATTCTTAAATACTACTAACACAAAAATATGACATTTTAAGTGTATATATGTAAAGAGTACTTAGGCAGTAAACAGAGTATTTTTGCGCTAATTATTTTGCTCTAATTAAATTTGCGCAAATTATTTTGCTCTAATTATTTTGCTCAAACTATATTTGCGTTAATTATATTGCGCTAATTATTTTGCTCTAATTATATTTGCAGTAATGATTTTGCTCTAATTAAATCTGTGCTAATTACACACTAAACACTACGTTTGAACGTCTTATTCCGTGATTGTTTCTATTCATTGATGTCGTTAAGTAAAAAAGATTCATGACATCGAAGGTATCCAGCGTTGCCATTGGATCTAAAAGAAATGGGTGGAGCTTATCAGATCATTTTTGCGCTAATTGCACTTGCACTAGTTACACTTGCGCTAATTATACCTGTGCTAATTACACTTGCGCTAAATACACTTGCGCTAATTAAACTTGTGCTAACTATTTTATCGATAATTATGCGTTTTCAAATTAGTTGTTTCGTAATTAAAACATTGGTAAAAATAGGTTTTGTCATTATTTTTCCTAATTTTGAATGTTTTTATTTATTTTACCGTTAATTATATTATTGTATTTTGATAGTTTTACAATTATTTTACTAAAAAATATAAGTTTTGAAGTTATAGTTTTCCTAATTATTTAGTTGACTCTTATTTCACCTCAAATTAATTTACAAGTAATTATTTTTTCACATTTTATGAGATTCTTAATTATGTGTTTCTTAATTATATTTCCCGTAATTGGGAGTTTTTTAATTATATTGTTACCTTTTATACTGTTTTATATTTATATTATTACTAATTAATCGTTGCCATTTTAGTTTACTCTTAATTATTTTACCCGTAATTGACCCCTCCCTAAGTAGTGGGGTGTTCTATGACACTTATAATAGAGAATAATCATTAAATTTGAAATTTATTTTTGAATGTGTGGTGTAAATTCCATAAATATATAAATTAACAAGTTAAATGTTGATCGGCGTTACATTAACACTCCTCTATCATGAATTCATGAGTGGTTTACCATCCTGATTAGTAGAGTCCTGAGTAATGAAGTACCCTGCATGATGAAAATACGTTGCTCAGTCTGTCATAAAAGGCCATCATTTTTCTATGTATCTCTTGACACCAATGTAATGAAGAATACTCTATATACTGACTACTTATCATTTATTTTGAAGGAGCTCTACTGTAGTATGTACAAAAAGAAACATGTCTTTCTATATCCTAAATAAAAATAAATTCTTTAGCCTATGATATTTGACCACCATCGTGGTTCGTAATCTCATGACAACTTTAATGTAACATGAAAATAGGGTTTCCTGCCCAGTATCCAGTTAATTAATAATCCAGAAAGAATGGGGCCATAGAAGATGAAGAGGAAAACTCAACCAATGAAGAATAGAGTTAGTTAAGGATTCGGTTTCATTTTTTTAGATGAATGGTACTGGTAGAGTGCATACCTTCGCCACCACTTCTAAATAACCTTGACCATCTAATAGTCTTATAGTTGTAAATGACCTTGGCCATCTAATAATGTTTAAGTTATAACTGACATTGACTTTTGACCCATGCGCTCCTAAAATCAAATAAAACCTTCTAGGATTTTTTTCCATTCGTCCCACCAAATTTCAGGCAATTTATTTGAATAAATATTGAGTTATGAGAGAACTGATAATTCACAAAATTCCCATTTCTACAAAGAACTAACCAATTAATAGAAAGCTAGTTCTATTCTTTGTATAAAATTATTCTGCTTCATTGACTGCATTGAAACTTCAATTATAACGAAATCATTTCATGAAAAATGAATAATCTGTATGAAGGGTGTATTACCCATTAGATATTTTACTCACAGAAAAATTGAAGCTTGAATAAGTTAATTCATGGCCGCACTTTTGAGTGAAATTAATGTCATATGCTACAAATTTATGCCTATTTTACGTAAGCATTCAGGTAGGTGGATCAAAATTTACGTGAAATTCTACTCAAGTGAATCACCACAGTGAACGAGCAGCACACATACTAAATATTTAAATGTGGTATAATTTCTGTATCACTGATTATAAAACCTAATCATTATAATAGTATTCAATATGTACCACCAAACCAGAAAGCTGTTTTTAAGATAGCATCACGATCGAAATGTTCTTTTATAAATATGTTTTTATTAGTATAATGTTTGTTATTCCTCTACTGAAAATTGTTTTTGTTCACTGTATTCATTAATCTTTCGTTTCCCATACATACCCATTTACATTTCTATTTCCATTGCATTTATATATGCGAAAGTAATTCATTTTGAGAATGTGTAATTTAATCGAATTCAACTAAGGACCGAGAAAATGTTCTGGAAAATTCTCGGAGCATAAATTATTTCTTCCCTTGTATTCGGCTGCAGGAATCTAATTTGCGTAACAAAGCATTAAATCGTTGATTTGGAGGGACAAAAATAACCCTAAGATTTTTATGCTTTCAAAAACCAAAACCATCCGCAGTTTTCTTTTGAAGACTAAAATTGGAAATCCAGATCCTATCCGGGTTTTTTAGCAATATGTGCTGCCTTCGATAAAAATAACTTCACCTTTCACTAAAATTGAATAAAGGAAGAAAGAGGTGAAGTGAATAAAGAGGAAGAGAGGTGGGATGAATAAAAAGGAAGCGAAGTAGAGTGAATAAAGAGGAGAGGAATAAATGCGTATGTGAGTAAAGGAGAAAAGTGGTGGAGGTGAATTAAGGAGTATGAAAAAAAGTGAATTATGAAGAGTGAACATGGGCGTAGGTAGTTAAATTTTAAATAGTTTTATCAATTCTATCATATATATTTTTTTTAATCCTACAAATTTTTAATAATAACAAACACGAATTTTGAATGAGTGAGTATACAGTAAAATATCCACAAGCAATTACCCGTTTGCAATAAAAATACCCAAGTGAAATTCAGAGGAAAATTTAATACGGTTCTATAGATTTGTTCTATTTTATCGAAGCTACTAGAATAAAGTCGCGTGTCTCCATTGAATATCAGACTGAAGGTAAAATGTCTCTTTTTTTGTAAAATAATTATTAGATTGGATAGTGGCTCCATACTGTATCAATATTTGACAGATAGAAAAGTCAGATGCTTCTATTGCTAGAGAACTGTATTTTAATTCTTTTGAACGTTACACAATCGAATCGGAATTGGAATGCAACGCTAAATGAAATGTAGATTTGCCAAAAGCTATTCTTTGTTCATAAATCAACAAGATAAACTTATGTATCATTCGAATTTAATCACACACACACCATAATCATTTTTTTTTTTTTTTTTTTTTTTTTTTTTAAAAGACAATATTTTTCCATTCTAAAACAAGAGGGATAAAATCTTTACAGAAGAGGAAATTCCTTCAGGAACTACGAGTGAGGGGTTGAGTTCCCTGAAGGGGTGGACCCGACCCTCTAAAACCTCTCCTTCGCGGCTGAGAGGATGCTGAAGGCATTCCCTCTCTGGATCGCAAGAGCCATTCGCTGTTGGAACCAGGCAGACTCCCTTGGATCATTCGTTGTCTCAACAAGGCGTCTACCTATGGACTTCATGATTAAGGAGGTCGTTCTACCGTACGCTCCTGTGGTCTCTATAGCAATTGGCTCAAATATGTATGCATCTCCAAGGGCGGGGTATTTCTGACGTTTACGGTTCTCCGCAGCCCCGGCAGCTGATCCGGCCTCAACTGCGGAATTATCGAGGTGTGTCTCGGCAAATGTGTCGACACACGTGCAATCCCAAATCAGACTCTTTCCATTCATGTAAGGAAACACAGTAATACCATCTGGGCGTTTACCATCACCTCTGTCAAGTCCAGGAGGCTCAAGTACTGAAGGGAGTCCTACTCTCTGCAAAGCCCGTTTTACCACATCATTCATTGCTGCATGTCTTGGGTGACGCCCAGAACTGTACCTACAAGACAGGCCATGCAGTCCTCTGACATCCATCCCACTGCCACAGCGGCAAGAATGAAGTTCACAAACTTCAGCAATGGCTACCCTCAGGACCTCTGGATCGAGCTGTGAACCCAATGACGGTATGGGAATCGCGTTCAACCACACTCCAGTTTCTTTAAGAGATGCAGATAATAGTCGTGCTCTTGCCACCTGATCAGCTCTAGCCAACAGACTCTCCATTAATGAATGAGCCCGTAGTGTATCCCATTCTTTTTGACTGGACTCATGGACTGGTACCGGGAGACCAGCCTGTAAACCCTGCCTCCATGTCCCAACTGCATCCGTAAGCTCTCCAGTATCGACTATATTAATATTAGAAAGAATAGTTTCAACCAAATCACTCACAGAATACATTGAAGACACAAAAGCAGGCAAGGCAATATCTTCAGCTCTCCTACAACCTAGTCCACCAAGGCAAACCGGTAAAGTTGCCTGAACCCAAGAATCAGCTGACATCTCTACATTGGTCACACTGGCAACGGCAGATCTAAGTGATTCATCAAAGCAGCTAAGTTCGACTACGTGCTTGTAAGCTGGAGAAGCCCGCAGAACATATTGTAGCTGTAGTGTTTTGTTGAGAAAACATTTCTCAACAAAAAGAAGGCTTGATGGTTATCCACCACCCGCAATCGAGAGACCATGAGATCCAGATCTTCTTTTTTCCTTAAAATCTACTCGGGGATACCCAAGTCACTTAAAGGCGCACCCAACAAGGAGCAATTGTCCTCATGAACCACTCTGACATTTGGAAGCACTGCCCGGAACAACAATTCTGTTTCACCAGGGGCGTTATCATCGAGAATGGTCAGCTCCATAATCATTCAAAACGTAAAATTTTAAACCCAACATTAATAACATACTAACCCTATCTATATAATCTAATACTTACAGCTAGTACTTACTTTTAATTTAAATGTGGGTAACTTCGATAATTTGGCAATAAGTATCGGTGTGCACCGGTGCCAATTCAGTGCTAGAAACTGCGCTCTGCGCCCTCTCTTGTCCACCTCCGCTCCATACTTATATACTTATATTATATGTAGATCGAGATTAAAAACGCAAATGGTAATGGTTTTAAAGCATGGGTGAGCAGAACTTTCGAGTAACTTAAATTAAAATTCGGAGACATAAGAAAAGATATTTTACTTATGTTCTCATATCGAATGAAATTTTACAATATACTTAATATTTTTTTTTGTCATTACAAACCTCAGATATTTAAAATTAATTGAGACATACAGGGTGAGGAGAAATGTTAATTTAATGAGTTGTGATGGATGAAATAGAAAAAACTTATCACACAATATCTTAATAGGCCCATTTAACAGTTCTGCCAATTGCTTTTCATTATGACCATCATTCGCGGCGATTACTCAGACGAGTCTACATCTGAAGCTCCTTACTGCTGCACTGAACGTTTCTTGGGGAATTTTGGCCCATTGTCGCTCGAGGGACATCTTCAGAATTTCCTTACTATCTTGAATAGAGCCCGGATTTCCAGTTCTTATCCTATAAACGCTATTTTGACAATAATTACAAAGTTTTTATAAAGTTTATAGCATAAACGCTATTTTGACTATATAAGCTATTTGACTAGATATTAACAGATAGAACTAGTAATTTTGGTATAAACGACCATAAAAACTGTGATAAACCATCCTTTACGTGCAAAATATATTTGTATCAGATAATTATATTATTGATAAATTAAAAATGCAAGAGACATTTAATTTAGTATGTCATTTAATTCACATTTTCTATAGTAATATTCCATAAAAAAAGTACGAGCATAATTATTGGCAAATTCAACTGAATTGGAAAAAGAATAAATCACTAACTACTCAATACAGTATAATATTATGTAATTTTCTTGAATAAATAGAATCATATATAAAGAATGACGATATGCCCAATAAAATAAATATATGGAATTTATATATTGTGACCGGGTAATTTTGCTCTTTGCGTAAAGAAGTTACTTTGAACACACTCATTTATGAACGTCATAGTTAATTGAGTGCTCATGTTGTAAAAACCAAACATGCCCAAAGTGAAACAACCCGAATCTGTTTTGATGTTGAAATTAGCTTTTCAAAATTGAAAATGATTTTAAGTGACAAGAAACTAAGCATGACAGTTGTAAATGTCAATGAAATGTTGGTAATTTTTCGTAATTAAATATAATTGTTTCATTAAAAAGTAGCATATTTATCATATTAAGAATTATTGTTACTGTTTTTGCATTTGGTTTGTGCTGTTCTTCGTGAGTGTCTTTGTTATATTTTCTCAGTTGGGTGTGACTTAGTTTTGGATAAATTTTTTTTAGTTTTCTTTCATCTTGTTAGTTTTTTCTAAAATATAAGCTACGTATAAATTGAGAAACATGTGTTTTATTTACTATTTATAAACTCATAGTCTTATATATACGATTTTATACGTACACAGTTGCCATTAATTGTTACGTTAGGTCTGTGAATAATAATTGAAAATCAGCTATTAACAAATAAACATGAATGACATAGTTACTCTTGAATTTTCTTCTAAAAGTTCCTATAATGTGGATACAAGAAAGGAAATGCCTCAATTTTAGGACACACTCAGCTATTAGGAGGACTTTTTTTAGCGACTTTAAAACTCTTTTTTAGATCTATAAAAACTTTTCAAGCACTATTTCGACTACTTTCGTTAGAACTATAAATCCAGGCTCTAATCATGAGCTGTAGCGCACGCTTCCTTCTCCAAGATGGACCACACAAAAAATTCCAGAGGGTTCAGGTCCAGCGATGGAGGGGCCACTATTCCTTCCTCCAAAACGCAGGAAAGTGACGCTTCCACCAATCCTTAGTTTTACTCTTTGTGTGCGAGGTTGCACCGTCCTGTTGAAAGTTAGGAGGCTTGTCCTTGAAGTGTTTCTTCATCTCGACTTCTCCTGGAGTCAAAATATCTTCGATATACGTTTCTGCGTTAACTTTAGCGCCTTCTTTGACAAAAAAGAAAGGAGATCTCCGACTCTCAGAGATGGCAGCCCAAACAATCACAGAGGCAGGTTTTTGAGGACATAAAACAGCCTTTACGGATGGAGGGATGCTGTCAGCACTTTTTGGCAAAAATTTGTCGTTCTGTGAGTTGAATTTGGCCTCCATAGTGATCATTTTTTCATCCGAAAAGATGATCTCACTACACCCTGCGTGCCATCTTTCATTGCATTCAAAAGAATCTTTGATCTGTTCAGCCTCCTCTGCTTCTGCAAGTCTTTAAGCTGTTGCATGTTGGTCATTTTGAAGGTTGAATGGAGTGCGTGCAGTGGGAGGTCGTCCACACCTGGGTCGATCACCTGTTGTCTCCAGTTGTTGGTATCACTTAACAGCAACCCTAACAGTAGATTTTGTTGCTTTTAACAGGTTATCAATCTCTTGGTTTATCTTCCCCGCGCAGTGTAGATGAATAATAGCCTCACGTTGACTCATTTTTTCTAAAGACAATGTAAATTCATCAGAATATTGACCTGGAACATTAGAGTATATAATTACTATAGGAATAGCATGAAATATAAATGGATAAATTTATTAAATAAATAACATCTTTAATTTAAAAAAATATATATTATTGGGGGACGCACCCTATTTAACAAATCAAATTACTATACTCTTTTCTTATATAAAACAATAAAAAAATATGTAAGGAGAACGCCAGTGAAGTATAAAGATTTAGTCAGGTGATACCTCAATAATGAACAACAATTTTGAATTTTATAACTTATTGTGATTCTCATTACATAAGCTGAATGGACGGTAAACAATGCATATTAAACAATAAAAAAATCACAATTGTGCGTAATCCGTCACCACGCTGAGGAACCTTGACTGGTGTTATGTAATTCATGGTCGAAAAAACATGATCACAAATGTATGTAGAAAAAAACAGAATAGTGAATACCTTCACCTATAGTGTGTAGACAAACTATTATTTTAGTACAATCTCAAGATCCTAGCATATTACCTTATTGCAAACTATGGTACAATTATTTATAAAGGAGTAATTTCATAGTGGCTATTTTAAATTAGCTGGCATCATATAGCTAAGCGTCTAATTCTCACATTATTCATAGCAATAAAATGTGCAAAACTGTGTAAATTGTTGTTCACTTTTCGTAAATCAACAGGATAAACTAAGAAGAATAGCATTCGAATTTGATAAAAAAACACAATAATCAGACAAAGTGTAAAAATATACACACAACATCAATTAGGGTCAGACGGGGTATCACTGCGCACAATTCCACAAACTCTGTATATACTCAAAAAAAAAAAATGCACTAGTATAACTATTTATCTCGTGATGAAATGATCATGAATGAGGATGGATCTCAACCAGTTTCGAAATAATACCTCAATAAATGAAATACTTATTGACAATTTTTCGAGCGTAACTTTTAGTGAGTGTATAAGAAATATCACTGCGCATATGAAGGGGTATTACTGTGCATTGCATAAATATAGCACTTATCTGCCACACCTAAATCCCTACTCAGCCCATTTTAATACCCCTCCTCCCCCTTTTCTAAACCTCCGTCTTCGCCATCTAAATCCTTCTCTCTTCCTATCTAAATCCCCCTATTCTCATTCAAATTGCCCGCTTCTCTCATCGAAATCTCCCTCTTTTCCCATCTAAATTCCCCTCTTCCCCATATAAATTTTCTCTCTCCCTCATCTATCCCCTACCCTCCCCCCTCCCTTTCCCCCCATCTAAATTCCCCAGTCTCCATCAAAATGTCTGCGTTTCCGTCTCCGAATGCCCTCTCCCCAATACAATTGTCCCTTATACCTTTTAAACACATATTTAATGAATCTACAACAAGTTTAACACTTAATTTTTTACGTAATTAGTTAACTAGTTATATCAAGTAATATAATTCAATCGTGTTTTTATTGTTAATCAATATTTAATTCATTAACCTCTCACCCCCCACCTAATTACCTCCTCTCCCTATCTTAATACCCCCACATCAAGTTGAATCGCTACTACTATCGTAAGTTTATTGTTAATCAATTTTATAACTATTTAAAGAAGATCTGCTTCTTCTGGCAGGGGGCCTTTGAAAAAAATTATAATTAAATAACACCTTATTCAACATTTATGCCTTTATTAAGAGCTAAAAACACTTTTCTATTATATTTATTTTCATACAAATATTGTTATTAATGATGCATAGTGAAAACCCTCTACCTCTAAATTATCTGGGGTATCACTGCGCACTGCTGTGGCGGGAAAACCGTCAAAACTGAGAAGTTGAAAATTTGACATAATGTAACTGTTAATGTTTAGGTTAATATGTTAAAACAATGTGAATATATATATCTGGGTTATAGAGTTATTGGAGAGTATGCATGAAATAAAAATCACCAGCGCAAACTTTTTTCAATCGTTTTGAGAGCTCCACATACATCGCGACTTAGCTCTAGAAATATTCGAAGGATAAAGATGCATCATGATGTTTATGAGAGAAAAGAAGATGCTTGAAATGATGGTTCTGTCAGATTTAGGCTAAAACTAGTGGTTTTAAAACTATAAGAGGTGCAGAGTGATACCCCATAAAAATAGTATGCGTAGTGATACCCTGTCCGACCCTACGTACTAACCCTTTTTATATATATAATTAAATACATAAACATTTAAACACTTCTCGGTAAAGAAAATTGTTGATGATCTTGAAGTTTCTTTTTCGCGTGCTTCGATAATTTGTAAATGAATGCAGTTGGGCACCGGTGCTATTCTACTGCTTGAATCAGCACTCAGAGCTACTCTCTCCCACTTATGTTTTTAGAGAATGTAGAGTCTATTTACATAAATACATTTCTCGAAAAAAAAATTCATAAAGGCTACGAACTGATAAAACTGATTGCATGAATATACTCCTTTGTTTGTTAACTTTTTATTATTCAGCAAAGAAGATATCATATCTAGGTTAAGAGACTAAATGTGGTCAGACGAATGGGATTGAAATATGTTAGGATAATTTCCAAAATAGTTCCACCTGAATTGTTTTTTTCGAAAGTTTAGTGGAATCATTCTTGGAAAAACATTTTTAGGAGGAACTATTCTGATAATATACACTAGAGGCAAAGCCCGTACAATGGACAAACTTCAAATGAACACCCCTTGCAAATGGCAAAAAGAAACTGTTCTATGAGCTAGCTAAGCAACTCCTACAACGACCTCTGTAAATAAATTGGATTTATGAACAATATTTTAGTATACCAAGTATCTGGTAATACATTGATTTTATTCTGAAGTGAATACACTTAATGTATCGCATACTTAATTTACTTAATGTACTATATACTTAATGTATTGTTGATCTTCGTTGTTATTTTCGTGGTTATCTTTTACTACATATATCATTACAAATCCTTTTCCCTAGTTTCACATAAATTGATTAGTATTTTCATATTTATGGACATTTCAATTGGGATTCCATTTCGCTTGATAGAAATGATAGTAAAAGCAAGCCTGTTAACATTTTCATCATTCTTTCCATTCGCTTTCTACCTTAGTATTGGAACACATGAATTGTTGAAACACACGAATGAAGTAAAATGAATTTAAGTCACTTCAGCACCATTTTATCTTTTATTTTGTAATTCATTGATGGTGTAATAGCAACTCGAATGTACGCATCCGATGAACTTATTCAATCCAATTACTGTTGAATAAATTGCTACACTAATTCTCAGAACTATTTCACGGAGCAACAATATCTTCGGAGATGCGAATGATAAGGAGAGAAAAGTTACACCCCGGCATAAACTTGTTGTTTTTTCGTTCTGATACACACAATAAATATTTACCTAAATAGAATGAAAAACTATATCTCGATTAAACATTTTCTAGATTCCAGTTTGTATATTTATTTCATGAAAATTTGAGGTTTTACTAGTTGTTACTTTCAAAATTGTTGATAAATAAACAATGAAGTAATTAAGAAGAAAGAAAGAATGAATGGGAAAAGTCTACTCAAAATGAGAATTAAATTTCAAATATTTTTTAGTCGTTCAATAGTATTAAAAGTTCCAAAAATCTTAACGAAGAAGTTATAGAAGGGTCGAACGGGGTATCACTGTGCACAATCCCGCAAACTCAGTATTTTCTCGAAAAATGAAGGTATTAGAGAAACTCGTTTTCTCGTGATGAAATGGTCATGTATGATAATGGTTCTCATCCAGTTTCGAAATAATAGCTAAATAAAGATAAAAAAATATTGGCAATTTTTTGTGCGTATCTTTTAGTGAGTGTATTGGGGTATCACTTCGCACATGAAGGGGTATTACTGCGCATTGCATTAATATAGCACTTACCTCCCCCCTCAATACCCCCCTCTCCCTATTTTAATACCCCAACATCAAGTTGCATAGCTACTATTGTTAGTCAAATTTAATTTATAATTTAATAACACCTTATTTTATTTTTATGCCTTTATTAAGAGCTAAAATATATAAATGTTCATATTTATTTACATACGAATATGGTTCTTAATGATGCGCAGTGATACCCCTCTACCTCTATATTATCTGAAGTATCACTGCGCACGGTTGTGGCAGGAAAAACGTTAAAACTGAGAAGTTGAAAATTTAACATAATGTAACTGTTAATGTTTGTGCTAACATCTTAAAACAAATGAATCTATAAATCTTGGTAGTAGAGTTATTGTAGAGTTTGCGGGATTTAAAAATCACAAGCGCAAACTTTTTTCAGATCGCTCTGAGAGCACTATATACATCATGAATTAACTCTAGAAATACTAATAGGATAATGGTGCGCCATGATGTTAATGGGAGAAAAGAAGATGGTTGAAATGAAGGTGCGATCAGATTTAGGCTAAAACAAGTGGTCCTAAGATTATAAGAGGTGCAGAGTGTTACCCCATAAAAATGGTATGCGCAGTGATGACCCTATAATATTTATTTTTTATCAATGTTCAGTTATTTCTTAGATGATAAATAAAATCGCTGTATTTTATCAGGAGGCTCCGATTTATTTTTTGTTCTTACTTGTAGTTCCTGTGGATAAATCACCACGGATATTGACTTTCCTTTCTAGATTTCACCAGAGTATCTTCTTTCTGTTTAGCGAATTTTCCATGAAAAATCTTGTGGCTGCTATTTGGAGAATACTATAATGAGAAACGTATAATGAAGTTTATACATTAAGTGGACTATAAAGAACTCCTGGTGATATTGGAATTATAAATTGTATAAAAATTGTAATTTGAAAGACCGTACAGTGTTAGAAAATTAATGCTAAATTATATTGTAAATATGAATTAAATCTTGTGATTGATTTTTAGCTTTAGGATTAATAAAGGGTGAGGCGTACATATGAAAATAAATTATTTTTCAAATATAGTGGGCTTGTAGTGGACTTTTCTGGAAAGTCTTTTAAAAGTAGATAATTTTGCTTATAGAATAACCAAGGTACTTTATTAAAATACCACAATTTGCTTTTTGTATGAACTTTTAGCTGAAAAAGCCAGATGGAAAAACAACTATAGTCTCATTACACTGTTCTAGAAAGTCAGATTCCACTACTGAAAATGAACTTTCAATTACTAGATCAGTGGTACTTATCCTGGGTTCGATCGAACCCTAGGGGTTCGGTGAATCAGTTTCAGGGGTTCTGCCGTTTGTTCATAATATTCTTTATTCATATGCGAAATTCATGTTTTGATTATTGAACAGAGTGATTTAGTGTGCGAGTGATGCATGGCACAGTTTATTTACTTATTCAGTATATGCTTTAGTTATGTATTACATATGTTTATATTTGGATGGGGAAACACATTTTATTTTTCCAACTACAAGGGTTCGGTGAAATGAATATTTGAAGCTTGTGGGGTTCAGTTCCTCCAAAAAGGTTAAGAACCACTGTACTAGATTAACTGTATGGAGATCATGAGGTGTTAAAATGTAAAAGATGATTTGTGTGATCGTCGTAGAAGTGGCATACCACGCTCCCAACGATCTAAAGTTCTGAACTAATTATCAAACGCAACCTAGAGAAGATTAGGAGAAACCTGAAGAGATCAATTAGGTTGAGAGGGAAGACAGCTGACAAGTGTTCAAGAGCCATGGGATTACTCGTGAACGAAGACCTGCAAATATCCTCTGTCTGCCTTCAAAAGAGACAAGCCCTGATAGCATCTGTAAAAATTAAAGATCGTGCAGGAACAACTTTTCCTTGAGGAATTAAAGTCTGCATGGCTGGTGAGATTGTTCACCGTTGAGTTGAAGAAATGGTAAAATAATTCTGTGTCTGGCGATTACGAAAGTAAAGGGAAAAATATTAGAAGAAATTCTTATAAATCTATAGAATTTTTTGTGTGTTCAAGACCATATAGACGAAGAGTGATAATATAAACATTTCCTAAACTTTCACCTTCTCAATAATTTCAATCGTATCATATATTTCAAACTGAGTTCTAGCGTCAGTTAATATATTTTTCAAAGACAATAGTTTCCCATTAATAACAAGATATGTCTCCAGTTCTCGAGTAATTCCTCGAAGACGATAGGGTCGCGAAAAATCTTCTTCGGTCAGAACTCTTCATTGAAGAGCTCTTCAATTCGATATCAATCTTCTCGGAAAGAGAGGAGAAAAACTTTACGACAACTCTCAATGAGTTAAGCTAAAAAAAAAGAATGAAAATCCAATTAGGTTTTTTGTAAAAGTTATCTGTGTAAGTAATGAACTTATTAACTGACTGATTTAGGGGTTCTTGTCATTATTATATTATGTGTTATTGGTAGAGTTTATTACGTAACCGTTCAATTATTAATTAATATGTATGAGCGATGTTTTAAAGGTGGTAGAATTTTCGATTATAAAGCATAAATTATTAATTATGAGTTTTGAGTGTAAAAGATAATCTTAATATGCATACCTTACCCATACTTTGCTTCATTTGCATCAGGTTTTGATACCTTTCAACCTAAGGAAGAAGAGAATGAATGGACATCACGTGTAATATGATCTTCAATTAGGTTTTTCCCTGAAAATGGGATTGATGTTCATTTTTGCTCTCTCACATCATTCATCAGACGATATCGAACACTGCAGTGAAGCACCCTTTGTTACGAATTGTAAAATTATTCACGATAGCAAAGATTGCTGCTTTAAATATAAGTAGGAAAATAAAATCTACTCACATTATTGAAAGCTTGTATTCGAGAAGTGTATGATAATGTTTCTACTTTAATGCCCCGCTTTTACATAGTCACAGCGTCTCAAAAATTCGCCTAATCCCCGTCCAAAAATATGTGTGGTCCAACCACATCACTAATCTCTTCGGGCCAGAAGCCCAAAAGTAAACCACGAGAATTCAAAGGACACAAACTCTAACTTACTTTGTACATTTCACATGGAAAAAGTTCATTATTATCATTATTATTAGAATCTCTATGCTCTGCTCTACAAATCAAAGAAACACAAATAATGTAGTTAGTTGTTAAATTAAAGATATTAATTAATTTTTAAATGATCTGAATGTAATCTTTTTTCATCGCTTGAATGTAACATGTGATTTGGTATACACTCTAATGTGACATTTGATTTGGTTTGTTACATGTGATTTGGTTACTCTAATGTGATTTGGTTTGTTACATGTGATTTGGTATACACTGCAATGTGACATGTGATTTGCTAAGCACTGCTACATGCAATGTGGTTTGGTATGCACTGCTATGTGACAAGTGATTTTGTATGCACTGCAATGTCACATGTGATTTGATGTGCACTGCAATATGCCATGTGATTTTGAATGCACTACAATGTGACATTTGATTCGGTGGTTGACAGACGTTTCGCCGACAGACGTTTCGTCTACAGACGTTTCGTCGACAGACATTTCGTCGACAAGACGTTTCGTCGACAGGACTTTTCGTCGACAAGACGTTTCGTTGACAAATTTTCGTAAAATGGATATTAACACACTCTAGTGTTACAAAGCATGTACTTCAACAGAATAATGTATCACACGATCAAAATTTTGAATAGAATACTGGTAAGGAGGAAAACTATTCAATATATTTCAATCGTTTGTATACTTTAATACTAAACCAAAACTATTCACTAGTAATAAATTATTTCAAAGTAATTTGAAAAATTGTATAAGTAAGAAAAAAAATAAAAAATATATATCATATATATATCGCATCAAATAATGAAATCATTGAAATCTAAATGACTGTATCCACACACAAAGAGCATTCTTAAATATAACTCTTTGTCTATAAGTAGCCTCGTGTCACAACTGCCTATTAGTATCTTGCCATGTTGGCTTGGGTAAATGTGCCGTTTCGAGTACTTTAAGAATATTAATAATGATTTATTAGTTCTAAAATATTATGTAATAAGCTCATATTTTTCTTGGAGGATCACAAATTCGAAGATGGGATATCGTTCGATAACACTGAACTTTTTGTATTTTAAAGCCAACTACTGGTTTCAAAGAATCACTTTTTGGTAAAACAATAACCTAATATCGATAAACATTCAACGGCGAGTTTTTTATATTAAATCTTGACTTTCAATCTAGGATTATTACTCAACTACAGAAAATCAACAGTAGTCGAACAGTGGACATTTACCAACTGAAAATGACTTGTCAATTATAAATCCGCGATATAAATCTTATTATTACCAGTACAGCACCGGTTATTAAATCTAAATTGTATTCTAATTCAAGTATGTATTATGGTACCAATATTCTGATTAAACAGAAAATCTTTCTAAAGCCAAAATTTGAATTTCTGTTTTTAAATAATTAGTGTCAATATCATTGTAGTCCGTAGTCATGATACTGCCATAAATGATTTGTTTTTCCGTTTAATATGTATTTCCTAATAAAAGTGTGACACACGGACGGACGCGGCTCTTATTATAGTATAGACTAGTGTATTTTCCCGTTAAAATTAACGGGTCTTCAATAGTAATTTATTACCCGTTCTTAGGTTTTTTTTTAGTGAATTCAAATAAGTTTAATTTTTATGCATAAACTGATCATTATTCCATAGATAGAAACGTTTAAAAATTGAATAAAAACGGAGGAATATAAATTTCATATCAATATATTCCCGCGTATGCGCATCATAGTTACACTCTTCATGTTTAATACCCGTCGTGTAAAAGCGGACACCAAATAAATAAATAAATATATAAATTAAATTATTGAGAGGAAATTGTTTTAATTTTTTTAATCACAAACTTAACTTTATCCGAAAATATTAAATTGCTTTAAAATAATTTGTTATTATTGAATAGTTTTGGTTTAGATTTTTTACCATTATTCTATTTTGTAATTTGTTCGTTTGATACGATCTTCTGTTAAAGTACATGTTTTGAAACATTAGAGTGTGTTAATATTTCTTTTATTAAAATTTGTCGACGAAACGTCCTGTCGACGAAAAGTCCTGTCGACGAGACGTCTTGTCGACGAAATGTCTGTCGACGAAACGTCTGTCGTCGAAACGTCTGCACACCGATTCGGTATGCACTGCAATGTGATATGTGATTTGGTATGCACTGCAATGTGAAATGTGATTTTGTATACACTACAATATGACATGTGATTATGTATACACTGCAATGTGATATGTGATTTGGTATGCACTGCAATGTGACATGTGATTTGGTATGCACTGCAATGTGACATGTGATTTGGTATGCACAGCAATATGACATGTGATTTTGTATACACTGCAATGTGACATGTGATTTGGTATGCACTGCAATGTGATATGTGATTTGGTATACACTGCAATGTGACATGTGATTTTGTATGCACTGCAATGTGACATGTGATTTGGTATGCACTGCAATGTGACATGTGATGTGGTGTGCACTGCAATGTGACATGTGATTTTGTATGCACTGCAATGTGACATGTGATTTGGTGTGCACTGCAATGTGATATGTGATTTGGTATACACTGCAATGTGACATGTGATTTTGTATGCACTGCAATGTGACATGTGATTTGGTATGCACTGCAATGTGACATGTGATGTGGTGTGCACTGCAATGTGACATGTGATTTTGTATGCACTGCAATGTGACATGTGATTTGGTATGCACTGCAATGTGACATGTGATGTGGTGTGCATTGCAATGTGACATGTGATTTTGTATGCACTGCAATGTGACATGTGAATTGGTGTGCACTGCAATGTGACATGTGATTTTGTATGAACTGCAATTTGAAATGTGATTTGGTATACACTGCAGACATTACTATTCTTGTAGATATAAATAAAATAAAAATAAAAATCTTGTTAACTTGGTTTATTTATAATGGTAAAAATTTGTGTGAAATATTTATTATCATTTTGATATTATATCTTAATTAGAAGTAATTTTAATTGAATATTTCATCTAGTTTACAATACAGTTATTATCAGAATATTCAAATTAGACTATGATTTCAACTACGAAAAGGTGGAGTTGAATTACAACACTGTTGCCAGATCTCAATATATTAACTCAAATTACTGCAGTTTTTACCACTAGCATTTCAAGTGTATGGACAACTTTGTTCCTCAATAATACGAGAATGCATATTGGTCAGAATAACATAACTTACCTTACCTGAAATTCGGTCACAGGATTGGTTCGGCGTCAACTGATATTTCGAGAATAAATATGTGTAAATACTATTTTAGATCATTATATAATTTTTATGATCTAAGCTTGATTTTCTGCATTCATAAGTTCAATTTTGATTGTATGTAATAAATATGAAATAAAAAAAAGGCAAGTATAGTTTACTAATTTGAAAAAGAAACTAATAATATTTTTTTTATTTCGATCACCAAGTCAATAATGAAAAACTAACTATTACCACATCAAAATAAATAAATAGAAATTGCAACTTATAAATTGCAAGGCTATAACTGCTTGGCGTTCAATCACTAGTTGTAGAACTGGTTACTTTCGAGTTTTGGGTAAACCCACTTTCACGGTATCATTTTTTGCGGCTTTATCTCAATATTTGTGAAACTGCCTCACATTTTAGTGATTTACTATAGCACATTTTCACCATTGTGTATATGCCCTCACGTCAAGGTAACATCAGGTTATTCCTATTGCCTTCTATTCTAAAATTGTGTAAAATAATTATTATTGGAGTAATTGCATCGGTAACTGTTGTCAAGGTAGCACCTAATAATCTTCCCAAATATTATTATTTATTATTTTCATGCATATATTCACTTACATATTGAATAGTAATCCAAATCTAATAGCATGTGTCACGAGTCAACAAGTTAGTATGTTTCCAGTGTCTTGGTCTTAAAGATCTCTCAAGCATTTTATTTCAAGTATGTAAATTAACAAAAGTTACTTATATGATTAATTAGGTGTGACTCATAGAGATCTTGAAATACATATTTATTTTCTAAGTTGTGTGAGTCATAAATATGTTAGTTATTCGATCCAGAAATGCAATTTGAATAATAATAACGCCATTGGTGAAGAAGAATGATCGTAAAACTAAAAAGTATTTAAGCATTAAACAATTTTTTTTGTAATTTTACAGATTGTTACCAAAATCTATGTTTCATTCTTAGTTGTTTATATTTTCATTTTTTGTGACACCATTTCTAGTTTCACGAATTGCCTTCACTTTTCACGGCTGCATATCTATCGTACAAGCTCGAAAGTTACTTTTATACTCCTAACCTAATTGCTAAAGTACATTCAAAGTGATGACCACTGAATTTTAGAACCAAAGAAGCGTAGTCAGGTGTACCTTCATTTTAAAGGAATGTTCTCATACCAAAAATCTGCATAAATCATTTCGTCGAATTCGGTGTCGATAGGCGCTATTTCAGCCACAATGATGGCGTGAATACAAAACATATTGCAATTCTGAAAAAAAAAAAAATTTACACACAAGAATTCTCTGAGGCCAGTCTACAAATGACAGAGTTTTGTTAGATTTGGGTTTAATTAATTCAAACTTAGCTGTAAACAATGGTGAACATATTCACTATTATTTAAAGACTTTTAGACTCATTTCATTACCCTATGTTTATCTTATTCTACCACTATTTGCAGTTTTAGAGACGTGTAGGCTTATGTTAATTTTGGTGTACGGACAACTGCCATGCGGACAACTGCCATGTGGATAACTGCCATAGGGGACAACTGCCATAGGGGACAACTGCCGTGCGACAAACTACAATGCAGACAACTGCCATGCAATATATTATAATTTTATATTGGGTGAATTGTAATGCACTTGTAAACTTAACCTTTCATGGAATTAATTTGATGTGAAGTATATTATTATTTTAACCTAAAAATTAAGTATAATATTAATCGTATAGTACGAAATTTGTGCACAGAGAAGTATATAAAATAATATTGACGGTAGATTCAGAATTTAAAGTTGAAGTATACTAAATTCATTTTTTTTTAAATAATATTTAACCCATTTAGCTCTTCAAACAATCAAATTGTTGACAAAAAGTGGAAAATCTACAAATGCAAAACTTTCTTTTCAAAGAATTCTAAATACAAAGAATAGTACAAACACAAGCTTTAAAGGTTAAAATTTCCAGTGAGTGTAATTATGCATTTTACTATTGAAGAATTTTCACTGGGTTAATTAATATATTTTATTTGTAAAAAGAAACTTTTTTGCTAGAATCAGGATTAGAAACTGAAAAATTCTTACAAAGAACACTTTACTCAGTAACTTTGAAATTTGAATTTATTTTTCTATAGTTTCTTTGTTTCTAGCTCCCACCGATCAGAAACATGTCTTATAAATATTTTAAAAGTGTCAAAATATGAGAATAATTATTACTGAAATATGTTTTTATTAAATTTGTTATTATACTAATAACCAATAAACATTTTATTTAACTCATGTATGCCCAGTGTTGTTTGAAAGCAACTCTAAAATAGTAAGATGAAAAACCACACTCGCTGAAAATTTTGACCTGTGAAGCTTATGTTTGTACTATTCTTTGTATTCTGAAATGTTTGAAAAAGAGTTTCGTATCTATAGATATCAATCTTTTTGTCAACCATTTGATTATTTAAGGCGTAAAATGTGAAAGAAAATGATTGTAACAAAGAAAGAAATCCAGTATTACTTCAATATTAATTTCAATGCTTCTTCATTCACAATTTTTTTCTATACAATTAACATTTTTATACTAAAATAATTCTAAGTTAAAATAATAATATACTGCACATCAAATTAATTCCATGAAATGTTAAGTTTACAAGTGCTTTACAATTCACCCAAAATAAAATTATAATATATTGCATGGCAATTGTCCGCATGGCAGTTTGTCGCATGGCAGTTGTCCACTATGGCAGTTGTCCGCATGGCAGTTATCCGCATGGCAGTTGTCCTAGAGCCGATAATTTTATTACCTCTTCATTTTTCTTTTCCATCTGTGACCGCAACAAGCGGTGCTTGTAATCCTTTTCCTCCCATTTATTAGAAGTAACTATTTAGGTCAGGTGTAATGAGTTGGAATAGCTATAAGAGATATCGAAATATGGAGATTGGTGTGATTAGGAGAAAACGGAGAAGTAACTTCCATGCTAAATTTGATAAACTTAAATGTGATCTTGAGAGAACTTGGTCTTTGATTAATAATATTATTAAGCCTAACTCTGCACGAAATCTTAAGTTCATAAAGAAACTCATGGTAGATGGATCATATGTAAAAGATGATGGAGGTATTGTTAATGCAGTAAATGATTACATCTCAAGTGTTAGTCAAAATATTGTTAACTCACTGAGTGGTGGTGTAGATCCTGTATATTTTCTTCGAGGTAATTACTGTAACTCATTCTTTTTCTCACCGGTAACTAATCTTGATGTCAGTAAATATATTTCATCTCATAAAACTAAGTCGCGTACAGAAGCTACCGACAACTATACTCAAGCAGGTATCGGAAGTAATTTCTCCAATATTGAGTCATATTATTAATTTATCCTTAACCAAGTCAATATTTACAAACATGTTAAAGATAGCACGTGAGGTACCATTGCATGAGATAGGTAACTATCGCCATATATCTTGTCTTCATATTCTGTCAAGAATATTTGAAAAAAATGGTCGTCGGTGACTTTGTTCATAGAATTAATTTCTTTTCTGATTGCTTCTTAGAGTCCCTTGTAAATTAACCTTATCCTTCTCGCTACTTTTATGTACTGCAGATTCACGGTTGGGCAGGTGGATGCCCACTTTCATTGTTTCTCTTATATTTTGAAAGTATTCCATAAATTCTTTCAAAAATCGCAAGAGGCATAGCCCAATACATTGACAATGTGTAAGAAAATTCAAGTAGATTCATTAAGTTAATTTTTGATAATAGACGATTACGTATATACTATTGTTATTATATTCAAATAATCCGTTCAGGCACACTCAGCCAGTTGGCGATAGCTACTGCACACAGTGTCTCGGTGCAAACCGCTGTAACCGACACGGTGGCTGATTTGCTGACTTTGCCAAGCCTGAAAAACGGTGTGAATTTGGAAATGCATTTTACATTTTGTGTTATTATTCACGATTGAAATTTCTCCGAGAAATGATTCTATATCCATTAGAGAGATGAGACCATCAGGTCAAAAGTCATATATATGAAAAAAATTTCGAACACTCGTGAAAGAAGTAATATACAAAGGAATATATAGTGGACAGCTATCTGCCCAATTATATACGTGAGGGTTGAAAGAAATTTGAATTGCGGATTCATCGATTTATATCAAAATGTTAATTCATTTAGGGTTCTCTAAGTTTATAGACAATTTTCATATGTAGTTTTTCTATAAAATAAATAATCATACTGTTCTTTCATCAATCATGTCTTCAACTAGATGTGGCATCTTGTTTATATATTTTTAACGTACCATTAATTTTTGTTCATATAGTTTGCCCTAAAAGCTGACTCTCATCTCTCCGGGCGTTGAATAGTTCAGTCATTCATAATAAATTCAATAATTTTGATATGAATTTTATTGTGTTGGAGTTATTTCTTTGTTTAAATAATGCTCCTTTGATTCATTCATATTTGGTATTTATTTTCTTCCTCAAATTATCTCCTCTCCATTAATCCCATCTCCCACCTTTAATCTCTCTCATTGTCCTCTGTCCCATTAATCCACTCTCCTATTAATTCCCTCTCCAATCAATCCCTTCATCTATTAATCACTTCCATCGTTACATCACCACAGTAACGAGCTTGTCTAATATTCGAAAATCAAAATTAGAATAGAATCCTGAGCAGCTTTGTTCGATTAGTGTGTCACATCTTGAATTGCAATGAGGCAATGAATAGTGCCAAATCATTGGATAGTACTTAGTACTTACTGGTGCCAAATCATTGGGTAATACTTGGTACTTAGTTAGGCAATGGATAGTGTCAAATCATTGGGTAATACTTAGTACTTAGTTAGGCATTGATAGTGTCAAATCATTGGGTAGTACTTAGTAGCCAAATCATTAGTTGGTACTTAGTACTTACTGGTGTCAAATCATTGGGCAATACTTGGTACTTGGTGTGGCAATGAGTAGTGCCAAATCATTGAGTAATACTTGGTACTTAGTGAGTCAATGAGTAGCGTCAAATCATTGGGCAAAACATGATACTAAGTGAAGCAATGGGTAGTTCAAATCGTTGGGTAATATTTGGTACTTAGTGAGACAAAGAGTAGTGCCAAACCATTGGGTAAATCATGGTACTTAATGTGGCAATGAGTACTGTCAAATCATTAGGTAATATTTGGTACTTAGTGAGGCAATGAGTAGATTCAAATCATTGGGTAATACTTGGTACTTAGTGAGGAAACGAATAGATTTAAATCATTGGTTAATCCCTGTACTTAGTGAGGCAATGAGTAGATTCAAATAATTGGGTAAAATTTGTTAGAGCCAAATCAGTGGATGATACTTGGTACTCAGTGAGGCAATGAGAAATTTCAAGTCAGAGGATAAAACTTGGTAACTAGTGAGGCAATGAGAAGTGACAAATCATTGGTTAATACTTGGTACTTAGTGTTGGTACCTTCTAATTTAATAAAATGTCATTTGTGAATGGAGTGAGAACGTTCTTAGATGAAGGTCGTTAGTCTTAGCTTGGACTGTTGTAATTAAATGAAAATTATAATTAATTTACTCAGGTTACTATTATCAAGATATTTATAAGGAAAATTTATTGAAAGAAGAATTGAAATAGAAGGCAATTTGAGACAAAAGACTTTCAAATTAATTAATTCATACCTTTAGCTTCAGACCCACAGTTTCAGACAGTAGAGCAAAGTAGGTAACTTAGAATATCTGCTGGATATTGTAAGTTACCTAAAGATATTCTAAGTTAACATAAGGGTTTCTTATTTTATCTTATGAAGTACTATCTACAGTGTTTCTTTTTCTTTTGCAAGACTTTGAGCCCCCACTAGGAATATTTGAAATGAGAATTTAGATAAAATGAATATAATTTCTTGAAGATAAGGCTTGGTACTTACATCTTATGTAATAAAATCTTATTTGAAATTCATTCAAAATATATCTAAAGGCTATCTACAGAAGGTGTTGGAAATGGCCGCCGGAATCCTGTAGTCAAAGTCTTGCGCGCCTTAAGACGCTCTTCGAGTCTTCGTTACATTCTCAAATTTGCACCAAATAGCTTCACACACTAAATTTTATTATATCATGAATGGATTGAAGTTTTGCCACATAAAAAATATTTTGTGTTGTAGCCCAGAAATGGAAATCAAGAGGATTGAGTTCTTTCAGAGTGCTGGCCAGAAGATCTCAGTTTCTCTTCTGGTAACTCGTCTTTGAAATTTTTCTTCAAGAACTGCTCAACCACTCTTATACAATGAGATCGAGCACCCTCTTGCATCCAGCAGATTATGCGTCATATAGCATTGGCTCAAAAAAGTTTGCCACACTTTGTCTTTCAGCAAAGCCATGTTATAGGAACCATTAACAGAGTCACAAGGACCGTCGCCATCGAAGAATACTTGGACAATGGAATTTTCCGTCCACAATCGCAACAAACATCATTACTTTTTTGTCATTTTTATAGTTTCATTCACCAATATCATATGGATTCAACTCTGCAAATTATGATGCAGCAATAATTGAGAGAGTGACGAAGAGAATCTTGAACCGCGCAATACTTTGCCTATAGGATTCTGGCCACCATTTTCAACACATTTTGTAGATAGCCTTTATAAGTGTTTTCAATGAATTTCAAATAAGTTTCTATGCATGAAATGTAAGTACCAAGCCTTATCTTCAAGAAAATATATTTGTTTCTTCAAATTTCTTATTCCAAATATTCTTAGTTGGGGCTCAAAGTCTTGCAAAAAGAAAAAAAGAACACTGTATAGTCACTAGCCTTTACGGGTATCGGGTTGTGAGTTACTCAAGCGAAGTTGTTAACATCTACTAGCCTCGATAGAATTAGGTACTGTTGTAACTAACTACCTTCCCAAACAACCATGGCACATTGTGCCAACACGGGTTTTATATGGTTAGATGGGAAAGAGATGGTAGACAGAAAAGTAGTCTAGATATTACATGGGGATTGTATGGTTTTCCATTCTCATGTAGTGTTAACTCAAGAGAATATTGAATCACTGTAGCGAATCCATCATTGTAATTGGATCAATCTTGTTCAATTTTAACATTATATGGCTGAACTTTGATTAACATATTAGCAAAATGCTGGACCAAGTTGGTTCCAACATAACAGCCCTTACTGCCGCCATGTTGGACACACACAGTACCTATACAAATTGCCAACTTAGTTTCCACATGTTCCCAATAAACTTGTATTGCTTGGGTTACGAGTAACTTATAATTACTGAGTAAGAGAATCACCCAATATGGTGAACAACCTTCATTTAAGGGGGGAGTGTCTCACCAAAATTTGAGATAATATTCGAAAAAAAGAATTGCATTAAAAGACACCTTATAATGTCCCAAATCATGTGTAAAAGTATAAGGAATGAATGTTGTCTGCAAAAGACTCAAAAAGGGGAGAGGGGTAGGGAGGGAGAGTAGCTGGGGGAAGCAAAAAAATATGTTATAAAGTAGTAATTGTTTGTTCCTAGTATTTTCCATGTAATCGATATAGTACTGCTGTTACAAAAAAAATGGTCAGTAAAATCAAAGGGGAGGACATGTCTTAAGAAAAACATGTCTTATTTATAAACCTACGGTACTGTATTTTTTACAAGTTCTTAGTATATATACTAAACTATGGTGTTCCAAATTTCAAGTAAAATATCGAACAAATAAGGAGAAATAAATACATCAGTATTTAAGATATTGGCAACAGAGAGACCAATGCTAGGATTGGGCGGAGTGTGACCCTATCACAGCTCACGCATTTATCTGTATTTGATGAAAATGTGGACAAATTCGTGCGTATTGGCTAACCAAACTGTATTTCTAGGTTGCCAAACGTCACCAAGGTATAATTAATCCCATAATTTAAGTGATTTACGGAGATTTATAACGATATTTAATTTGTTTTCAATTTTTTCAATTCAAAAATATATTTGGTGTTTACGTAGGAACAAAGTCAAGAAAGGCCAGTAAATTTAAAAGAATTACATGAAAGATATAAAGTAATTTAGAAAAGATGTGCCTAAAAACACACGTCAAACTCATTAGAGTTAAATAAAAATTGTCTATTTTTATACTTAAATCAAGTTTGAGAAAATCAAGTATCTCGATCACTCCTTGAAAAAAAATGTAAAAACGTGGGACACCTTCTTAACCCTAATGAGTTTGACGTGTGTTTTCTAAGCACACATTTTCTCAATTACTTGATATCTTTCATGTCATTCCTTTAAATTTGCTGGCCTTTCTTGACCTTGTTCTTACATGAATACCAAATATATTTTTGTATTCAAAAGTTATATTTTTTTACGTATCGGTGTAAATCAGAGTAAATCACGTAAATTTTGGAATTAATTGTACTTAAGTGTCGTGTGTCAACGTAGAAATATAGTTTGGTTAGCCAATACGCAAGCATTTTCCCACGTTCTTGTGTAGTAGAGACAAATGAACGAGCTTTGATTGGTTCACATTCCATCCAATCACAGTTCAGCTCTCTCAGTTGCCAATGTCTTATATACCTATGTATTTATTTCTCCTTATATATACAATATTTTTACTTGAAATTTGGTACACATTATCTTACTTCATATACTAACAACTTGTAAAAAATACAGTACCGTAGGTTTATAAATAAAACATGTGTTTTTTTAACACACAGTCAAACTCTCCCGTTGTTTTTGACAGTCAAACTCATTAGTGTTAAAGGTCCAATAATTTTCTAAAACTGATGAACATTGATGTCAGACTAAAGTAAATACAGGTACAGTTCTATTGTACCTTTCTACTTGTTGTTCTAATTGAATTGTCTATCAATTTCGAAACAGTTCATTTCAAAAGTGATATAAAACAAAACAGAAAAATTGTGGTGTGAAGATATCATCTCCCTAAGACTTTGGGGTTATTTAATATTTGAAGATCTTCTTCATTATCTAACACCAAGCCATTCAATTTATGCACATGGTTAATTCTCCAAAATGAAGTTTGAGCTTCATCAAAGTTTTGAGAACTCCTTCTTATATTCTTTCCAAGAGTTAAATTTCTGCCGATAGGATAAAATCTATAAGGTATTTATTGAATATTTCACTTAACCATTGAATAAAATGTTCTTAATGAATAAATTTGGTATATATGTACGTAGTGTAATTACTTTTCACACATTTTATTCACTGTACATTGTGTTCAATTATGTCTGTCAAAAATAGTACTAAAGGAATTATCGATGTGACGCTTCGTTATTGATGCTTTAGCATTTCAATATTTCTCTTAAAATGTTTTTTTTATTGAACAATATAAAACATTGAATTGATTGATTTTCTGAAGTATGAGAAAACATATTTATCGAAAATAAAAAAAATTATATAACATGAAAAAAAAAGAGCATTCACTAAGTAAATAGTCATTCAAAATAAAATGAAAATATTTATTCAATTTTTTATGTAAATGTCAGTATGAGTTTTCGTTATATCAAGTAAGCAATTGTTCAGTGAGATAAAGTGAAGTTGTTTATATTGCAGATCATCTCGTACACCGCAAATGCGATCATTTCAAACCGGTTAGAGCCAAACTTCTAGCATTAAATTAGAAAGAATTGCATCTGCAGTTGCAGTTTGAATACGCGATCTATATGTTGATAGGTTGCACCTAAAACTAACTTCATTATCAAAGTTCAATACTTGCTAGGGAATATACTTTGTATATTTATTTTACTATATAAGAAACTGAGAAGTTTTCACCTGGATTGTTGTATTTTGGATTGAATATTGTTTTTCTAGGTACAATAGTGACATTAGAAGTTTATTGTGCGTGTTGTCATGATAGCAACACATTAAAAGGTACATTTAGTTGTTTATCAGTTTTAGATATTAGATTGAAACATTAGTGTTAAAAAAACAGTAATGCTTTAAAATATGATTAGCACAGTGGTCCTGATGATGTCTTGCAAAAAAGACAACTCGTTTGACACTACTATTTTCTATTCTATATACTATGATTTCCTAACTTGTCATGCTTTGAAGTTCAGTTGACGTGGATGTTTATTTGTATTTGCAATTAAATGCTCTGGTACATCCAGTCCAGACTAGTATCTGTATTGGTATTTGCCTTTGAACGCCACCCAAGACTGGCGTCATAGAGGCTTCATCTCTCATTGTCAACTTGTTACGTATTCGAACCACCCTGTAACCTTATTCTAAAAGTACAATCGTCCACCAAGTAAGCCTCAATCCGTTTTCCTCTCTCTCCAAAATAAAAAAACACCACTCCATATCTCATCGCAACTCCCACCACCCACCAAAGATGCTCCAAAGCATCTCCCATGAAATATCAATTTCCAATTAAAACTCAGTCTATTCAAGTATTCATCCTTGACTATGAAGTAACTTATCATCTCTTTCCTTATCATTCTTTAATCCTGGAAAAACTGTCAAACCTGAGAGGCCTATTTCGGTGAGAATATACAGAGTGCGGAGAAAGTTTCCGATCATATAAGAATGCTAATTTAATGAGTTGTGATGGATGAAATAAAACAAAACTTATCACACAATATCTCATCAAACCCATTTAACAGTTTTACCTATTATTTTTCTATAGGACCATCATTGGCGGCTATTACTCTCTCGAGTCTACCTCAGAAGTTCTCTACTGCGGCACTGAAAGTTTCTTGCGGAATTTTGGCCATTGTCGGTCGAGGGACTTCTCCAGAGTTTCCGTACTATCATGAGCTGTAGCGTACGCTTCTTTCTCCAAGATGGACCATACCCAAAAATCCACAGGGTTCAGGTTCGGCGATGAAGGAGGCCTCCATTCCTTCCTCCACAACGCAGGAAAGTGACGCTCACATCAATCCTGAGTTTTGTTCGCTGTGCGCGAGGTGCACCGTCCTGTTGAATGGTAAAAGGCCTGTTCTTGAACTGCTTCTTCTTCTCGACTGGCTTTGGAGTCAAAATACCTACATAAATTGTTATATGTATCAGGTCTTAAGTAACAAGCTGTAACAAAGATTACAAGCTCCGTAAAAAATTATCCCTTGTTTTGTAAGAATGATATCTTGTTATGTAACAATAATTCCTTGTTCTATAACATCATTTTATGTTATTAAAAAACAATTTAATGTTCTGTACCAACGAATCATTATTCTTTAGCAGCAATTGATTGTTCGTATCAATTATTCCTTATTATGAAACACTATTTTCTTCTTTTCTGTAATTTATTTCTTTTCTGAGAGAATGATCTACTAATATAATAATGAAGCCCTCTTTTCTACAAATTAATTGTGGAACAAATTAGTTGCGTTGAAAATTTACTGCCATCCTTATAAATTTTTTGTGATAAAAATAAATTTCAGTCATATTTATGTTTTAGTAATACTTAAATTTCCACTATTACTACATTTTAACTTTCAATATTTACAAAATAAACCCCTGAGTAATAGTAAATTCCAATTATCCAGTGAGTTTATTTTATAAACTGTCTTATTTTATTTAATGATGGTAATATTAAATTTAGTAACCATGGAAAGAGGTTAAAAATATTGTATTTGTTAACTATGGGAGCAGGTTAACAATATTGTATTAAGTAACTGTGGGAGCAGGTGAACAATATTGTATTTAGTAACTGTGGGAGCAAGTTAACAATATTGTATTTAGTAACTATGAGAGCAGTTAATCAAACAATATTGTATTTAGTAACATGCGATGAAGTTAACAATATTGTAAGTTGTAACCAGGTTAACAGGTTCGCTGCAATTTAATGAATTTTCTTCCATATGTGCTAACAGCCAAAACAGATATTTATATATATTTTTTAATTTAGAATGATATCAAATTTTGTCTGATGTTTCATTTATTCATATGGCTCCTTTTTCACCAAAAAAAATATTAGACATGAATATTTATAGATATTGATGTTTGATTTTGTTAAGTTGATCAAATATTAATTCAGTAATCATTATTTTATACAACTATTTTTTGAACACAAAGATCTTACTTCATACAAGATTATTTATTTGATAAATAAAGGGAAGTTAATTTCTTATTAGGATTTTTCATAATATATTTGTTAGAATATAAATGATAAATAAACTAGACATGTTGTTTTCACCTACATTACCCTTTTCATAACACTTCATTCAAGTACAAGGTTCAAGGCAAGGTACTCAAACGGTGCCTCAGTATAGTTATTTATAACGCATATGAAAAGTGTCTCTGCATGCCACATTATTTTAAGCACTTTTCAATAAAATAAGTGTAAGACGTGTTCATACGTCCTCGCCAATGTTTGTTTGTCAAGTATTTTAGGAATATCGCGGGATTATCCCGAAAATGTCGGAAGGGAATCATGTTAGTAATGCATGTCGCGGGAACATTCCCTGGACATCGGACCGCAATATTGCGACAATGAGGGGATGTTGCGATATCGAGGGGTTGTTTCAGGAACGGTAAAGGTTTATAATATTGGAGGAGAATCATGAATTCGAGGTTGAGGTACCGTAGTTCTTACTAACAACATCATTGGGGAAGTGCCTGCTTGTTTGGAAAGAGAAGTGTCTGCTTTTACAGAAATATGATTTTCTGCTTTTATGGAAAGGGAAGCGTCTCTTTTCATGGGAAGGGAAGTGTCTCTTTTCATGGAAAGGGATGTGTCTTCTGAAAATTACTCTCTATTGGTTAATAAAATAGTTCTCCTCTTCCATCAATCTATAGTGCTCGAATTTTCCTACAAGAAGGGGAAGTTATATATTAATTTCAGAAAAGCGAGTAAAACAATTATTACCAAATCTGTCATCTACTATTTTACTATTAATCAATACATTTTCATAGTATTTTAACAAACCAATTTTCTGTAAATTTATTCTAACTATTTGGTAAAGTTTTTCTTTAAAATTAAACAAACAATTTATTCCTAGGCATATAGGAAAAGTTATTATGGAAGCAAGAGGAAGCGGAGATGGATTCAATTCCACCAGAATTCGAAACTTTTTAATTGTTGACAAGAGTATTTTTATTAATTTTCGTCCTAGGGATATTAATTGTTTTTATGTATTCTTAATAATTACATTTTAAACTAAAGCTCTGAAAATTATTGAAGGAAATTTTTTAGATTTAAACATAACCGAATGAGTTTTCAGCTAATTTTGAACCAACTTACTCTTTTATATTGATTTTTAATCAACACACTTGCTAGTTCCAATCTTTCCATTTCCAGCTCTTCACAGGAGAAGGAGGCGACGCGATTATTTAATGCAATGGAAATATATAATACATATATGGCGTAATGCAGTAGATTCAATCAATTTTGTTTAGAGAAAGTAGAGTTTTTCTAAGATGAAATTAGCTTCTACTCTTATTCATTATAATTTCATCAATGTGTATAAGGTATATGTGATAAAATCTTTAACTTCACTCACTTAGATATATAAGGGCCTTCATGCAAACTAGTAAACGAATCATAATAGATAATCGTTAATTAAATTGAACACAATATAAAAATAAAACATTTCATTTCCTGATTCATATATTTTTGCTTAGTATAAGTAAATTAAGTGAATTTAACTCCAATTATGAAAAAAAGAGGTAATAATTACAAGACATGTCCTGATGTTATTACAGCTCGTAGACATGGAAGACGAAAACACTTTTGTGTAGTGATTATTTCACAGTTACCACACTAAGCATCAATATTAGTATTCAGATAAGGTAATTAGGAGTAATTTGTGCAGAAATTAGTCTTTAAAACAGATGGAATTTTAACAGTGAGGTGGGCCGAAAAAAATAGGGATTTTGGATAAACTTAAAAATCTTCCTATGGAATAGTTATAATAAGTTGATAAGTTATGAAATAACATTGCATGCCAATTTTCAACCCATTTCTGGATATTTTTGAGTCGCCCCGAAACATTTGAAATTTTGTACAAAAGTATATTTTTTCCAATAATTCTGAAATATTTGATTATGTTTTTATTTCTAATGGAATAGGAAAAATTAATTGGCACGTTATGAAAAAACACAGACTTTATAAAAAATTTAGTTTGAAGAATAGTGTTAATAGAATATAAAACATGGAAATAAAGTTATTTACAGATTGATGAAAATTGTGCAGCATTTTGTAATAATACTATTACCATTTCAATTAATAACATATCAATTAATAATTTATTTATATTTTTATTCAATATGTGTTACCAATCGAGGTTTAGCAAAATAATGTTTTTTTTTTTAAATTGAAAAAATAATCATTTACTGCATAAAATTGTGTGAATAATTTTATGAAATAAAAATATTATATGCGAGTTAATCTCAGAGTGTTTCTTTTTCAAATTATAGCTCACCATAACTCTTCTTGATCAATTCCTCACAAAAACACTGGAATGATTCGTTGATTTCCCGGGGGAGAAATCATACCCCTCTCTCCCAGTGAAGAATTTACACCCCTGCCACTCCTTTTCATTTCAACGGGTGAACTTTTCATTATTTGATTGTGTCCACTTGAGATTATGTGGAGTATTTCTGACTCTTTATTGATCGATACTTAGTAGGGAAATTTTTTAACGGCAGATTGCCTGTTATTGTCCATTACGGAAAATATTGTAAAATATTTTACCGTAAAATTAATCATTTTATACATTATTTTCTGATTTTGTCAATAAAGTCCGATGATAGAAAATGGTTATCTCGCTTCATAGTAAATTTTGATTGGACTTTTATTAAATCATTCATCAACGAAGAAAGCTGATATTTTCATTACAGTATAAATTTCCTAATATTTCTATATTTAAGTTTTAAGTATGCTAATGACTATACTTTAATACAATATGATTAAAGCTAATAGCATTGACACCATTTTAAATAACTATTCATACATGATACAATAGTTAGGGTGGGTTTTCAATTACCAGATACCAACTAAATGTTTTCTCTAACTGAATAAATTTTAAATGATCATATTCTGAATTGAAACTTTACGCCATATTCAACTATATTTTGCATAATTATTTCCTTCTCTACTTTATCTTTCACTATATTCCAATTCTTTGGTTTCTACTTGCATCTTCGTAGCATTTTTTCATATTCAACTTGAATCATAAAACCTATTTTTTAATTTACTTCATGCAAAATTAGTCAATTCAATTCACATCTCCCTTCATTGTCAAAGAGGAAATTAATTTTCCATGGATAGTTTCTAAGAATATCGATTATACGATTAATGTAATAGTGAAAAATAATATGTAATTTATACCACACACACCTAAAAATACAAAATAAAGCAATTCGTGGCCAAATTATCCGTGGGTGAATTGTCCGTTGGACGAAAAGTCCGCTGGACGAAATAACTGTTGGACGAAATGTCCGATGGATTAAATGTTCGTTGGACAAAATGACCGTGGGTGAAATGCACGTGGATGAAATGTCCGTAGTACTAATTATTGTCCTTTAGACGAATTGTCCGTTAACGAAATATCAGTTGACGAAGTGTCCTTGGACGTAGTATCCGTGTATGAAATATCTGTGGATTAAATGTCCGTTGACCAAATGCCCGTAGACGGAATGTCCGTGTACGAAATATACGGGGACGAATTGTCCGCGGACGAATTGTCCTAAACCTTTATCTTTGCGAGCAGTGAAAAAAATAGATCACTAAACGCCACTCCATGGATCTGCAAAATAGTTGTTAAATATAATCAATCAGGTACCCTACAGTTACATGATGGAATCTAAACTATTATTATTTAGCTTCAAAAATAAATAATTTGGTTAGCAGATCATTGGATCGTACAAAAAATATAACGCGACACTATACAACACTTTGAGACACTATAAATATGCTACTTAATTTTTAGTTCACTTGTGAATAAGAGACAATAACTGGACGACAAATCAGAACAGTAGAGCACCTTTTACCATATTGCGTGTGGACAGACACTCCAGTGGGCTACTGCCGTTTCTAGTACAGTGATTTCAGTACAGTAAAACAATAATAATATTTTCTAATTGTTTTATTATGAGAGATCAATTTTCCAAGCAACTGATCATAAGTTAAATATTGAATCGATCATATATAACGAAAAATAAAAGATATATTATTTCATGTATGTAAAAACGGTGTACGAACAACTGCCATGCGGACAACAGCCATGCGGATAACTGCCATGCGGACAACTGCCATAGTGGACAAATGACATGCGACGAACTGCCATGTGGACAACTGTCATGCAATATATTATAATTTTATATTGGGTGAATTGTAAAGCACTTTTAAACTTAACCTTTCATGGAATTAATTTGATGTGATGAATATCATTATCTTAACCTAACAATTAATTCTAATATTAATCGTATAGTCCGAAATTGTGCATAAAGAATTATAAAAATTAGTATTGACGGAAGATTCAGAATTTAAAGTTGAAGTATACTAAATTCATTTCTTTTTTAAATCATATTTAACCCATTTAACCCATTTAGCTGCTTAAACAATCAAGTGGTTGACAAGAAGTGGAATATTTATAGATGCAAAACCTTTTTTTCAAACATCTCAAAATACAAAGAATAGTACAAACACAAGCTTTACAGGTTAAAATTTCCAGTGAGTGTGATTTTGCATTTTACTATTTAAGAATTATTATTGGGTTAATTAATATTTTTTATTTGTAAAAACAAACGTTTCTGCTAGATTCAGAATTAGAAATTGAAGTAGTATTTATCTTATTTCTAAAAATTCTTACAAAGAACACTTTACTCAGTAACTTTGAAATTTGAATTTGTTTTTCTATAGTTTCTTTGTTTCTAGCTCCCATCGATCAGAAACATGTCTTATAAATATTAGAAAAGGGTCAAAATATGAGAATAATTATTACTGAACTATGTCGTATTAAATTTGTTAATATACTAATAACAAATCAACATTTTAATTAACTCATAAATGCCCGGTGTTGTGTGAATGCAACTCTAAAATAGTAAGATGCAAAACCACACTCACTGAAAATTTTACCTGTAAAGCTTATGTTTGTACTATTGTTTGTATTCTGAAATGTTTGAAAGAAAAGTTTTGTGTCTATAGATTTCAATCTTTTTGTCAATCATTTGATTATTTAAGGCGTAAAATGTGAAAAAAGATGATTGTAACAAAGAATGAAATCTAGTATTACTTGAGTATTAATTTCAATGTTTCTTCATTCACAATTTCTTACTATACAATTAACACTTTTAAATTAAAAGTTTAAGTTAAAATAATAATATACTTCACGTCAAATTAATTCCAAGAAATGTTATGTTCACAAGTGCATTACAATTCACCCAAAAATTAAATTATAATATATTGCATGACAGTTGTCCACTTGGCAGTATGTCGCATGGCAGTTGTCCAACATGTCAGTTGTCCGCATAGCAGTTATCCGCATGGCAGTTGTCTGCATGGCAGTTGTCTTAGAGCCGTAAAAACGTTCATTTATGTGAGTAACTATCAAACAAAAAATAAAATGCTTTCCTCGAACGAATAACTTTCGTTTAATAGTTTCATACCCATGTTAAAATTTTATTAACATTGATTTATCAATAATTTATGCTCCAAATTGAATTTTTTTCCAGTGGCAATATTTCCAGTGACATTTTTCCCAGTCGCAGTAATCTTAACCATCACTATCTAGCTATATAACTGATTATCTATGTCTATGAAAACTAATTTTTCATCGGTTTCCTCATACATATTAAGATGCATAATTTCTAGAATGTTTTCAAATACTGTTTGTCTATCACTTAATATTTTAAAATGAAGTTTAGAAAAAGATGCCGTGCAGGTCGTTCAAATGTATATTGAAGTAATAGGGGTTTCTTCTATTTAATATAATGTCAACACTTAGCTAATTCCAAGCCACTGTTTTTTTTTGCTTTGTTTAATAAGTACTAGATGGTACATTGTATCTTAAACATTTGTGGTACAAGGCTTGATGGTTAAATATTATTTATAAATGTTGATAATTACCACATCTTTTGAGAGAGGTGAAATACACCACAATCTTTTCATTGTTGCTCTTTCATATCATTGCAATGCTCTTCGTTGGTTTTATTTCAGACAAAAGCAGGTATAGCGTGTAACAATAGCAACACTTAGTTCATTTCATTCTGCACTAAATTGGGGAGAAATACAGAATAATACGCTATATTCTTTGTATGAAAGTAAAAATTATTCACTGTTCTATAGGAGTTTCTCCAAATATCCTGGGCATTGTGCATATTTGTTATTTAAATAGACATCTATAACTATTTCGGATAATCAGAATGTTTCGCACTATTATTGCGTCTTGTTAAAAGAATAGCTTCTAATCTTCTTTGTTATTGCAGAGAGATTGACTATTTCTTCAATTCTTCAGTGATCGAATTCCAGTTGTTTAGCTGCATACTGTGCGTCTTTTAAATATTTTTGTACATCGAAACGCAAACTTACCAACTAGAGCACGAAGTTCTCAATCAAAATAATACATTATTGTGGGCAGTGTGTGGCAATAGGCCAAATACCCCATTGGGACGCTGTACGCCGTACGGCTTTTTCTCCCATGCACAACTGTTCATTTCAAGTCTATTGGAGCAAAAGTTAATTATGGTGACAGCATAATACACAATTTGTCACCAAGGGATAATGTATTTGAGTCTTCACATGACTTTATCCAAAACTTCCTGTCGACTTTTGTATGTATATATTTGATGACTAATTTAAGAACTTATGCTAAACTTACGGCCACGTACTAAGATCTACCGACACTTACTGAACGAAAATGGTCATTTTTTGAGCCCTGAATTTTGAATTGTTTCGCTGTCATAGAGTTTTAAAAATAGAATAGAAAACCTGAAAAAAATATTTCAATGCAGCATAAATTTGGATACTCTTTAAAAATTCACTGTTATTGTTTGTGCATATTGGCAACATTAGTGAAGAAATTGAAGAGAGTGTTTATTGTTAGTTGAGTCACGAGAGAAATATAGAGTTATTATGTTGAAAGGATATAATAACTTCAATCATAATGAATCTTTTTTATGGTACATGATATCATCTAAATTCTAATTAAAATACAATAATTAATAATATTTTTGTATCAGAAGTGTTTTAATGGGTTCTAGGACAACTGCCATGTGGACAACTGCCATAGCTACAACTGCCATGCGGACCACTGCCATGAGACAAACTGCCGTGCAGACAACTGCCATGAGACAAATTGCCGTGCAGAAAATTGCCATGAGACAAACTGCCGTACAGGCAACTGCCATGAGACAAACTGCCGTGAAGACAACTGCCTGCTACACATAGAGAAATACAATTAAACTTTTTATACTAAATAAAGAAGCAAAGAAAGCAATAATATTACTATATATTAAATTTGATCCTTGTTATATAAGGTTTACAAGCGCATTGCTAATCACCCAATACAAAATTTTATTAATCATATTGCTTGACAGATTATCCAATGGCAGTTATCTGCATGGCAGTATGTCAGCGTACAGTTTCAATATAAATATGTAAATATCAATTATCAAAATAACTTTCTTTTAACAAAAGTTACCTTTTTTATCATTTTCTATAGTAATGTAAGCGAAAGTTATACCCACCATATTATTTCGGTGACCGAAAAGAAGCCAACAGTAAAAAAGCCCACAGGAAAAATGCCAACAAGAAAAAACCCGACAGGAAAAATACCCAAAGGAGAAATAGCCACAAGGAAAAATGGCCACAGGGAAAGAACGCCCACAAAGAAAAAAGCCCACAGGAAAAAAAGCCGACAAATATATATTTTCTAAAATACAGAAAAAACATTAAGGTGTTTTAAATAATGGCATAAATTTACAAAGGCATGAATATTCAATTAGTTTTCTATGTCTTGCACCTTTTGTCTCATTTTGAAAGTCTTCATCGCTAAGATTAATTATTGTATACTTCACCGTGATTTTCATTTTACCATTTCAATTATATTTCCCCCAGGGGCTCTATTCTGAAGCTGTTTGAGGTAAATGGAAGAGAAAGGGGGTGGCAAACCCTTTGGTTCTGAATTTTTAAAATCCGTGCAGTCAACATCCTTTAATCACAAATCGCAAGTAGCGTCAGTGTAGTCAACATTTCCTGATCAGTCTTGCAGTTAACTGCTTGAGCACAGACACTGACTAAAGTTTCGTTAAGTAACAACGATAGTACTTGTGATAAAAAGAGAAGATTTTTAACACGTTGAATGTGTGAATACTATTTGACAATTTTAGTGAGAAATTTAAGTATAAAAGTTAAAAAAATCAGTGACTAAGTAAACAGCAGAGTTGTTGTTTCAGTGAAAGATCAATAATACCCAGTCAGAAATTCTACACAGACGAACAAGAAGAGGAGCTGAGGAGGAATAAAAAAGATAAGTCATCCATTGCTTTTTGATATTATTAAATTATTAATTTTCCCAGTGCAGACGATTATCTTATTAGTAGAATATAATCAGTATAAATTTTTTCTCCAAACGATTGATAAAATAAGTCATAGGTAAAGTAGAATATATGGCGAATTTTCTTTATGAAAAAATAAAATATGATAATCACTAACCTTTTATTATTCAATAAGAAGGGGGAGAGAGATAGACAGTTCTTGAAGTTTAAATGTGTTGTTAGGAGGCAAATTTATAGCAGTTAAATATGAGTAAAATTAGAATATGTCAACTGTCAGTTTGACTCAATTTGGAATGAAACCAGTAAGTAGGTATGAAGAAGACGGGAGAAAGAAAAAAAGAACAATGTTTAGCTGAGTGATTAGTCGGTGGTTATTTGTGATACTCCGTGCATGTCATGTTAAAATTAGGGGTAAATGAAGGTTGTGGTAAGCTGAAATCATGGAGAAAGTTAATTTTTCTCAGGTTAGTTTTCGGTAAGCTGAAACCGTACAGTAGTTTGTGGTAAGCTGAAACCATGGAGAAAGTTAATTTTTCTCAGGTAAGTTTTCGGTAAAGCTGAAACCGTGTAGTAGTTTGTGGTAAGCTGAAACCATGGAGAAAGTTAATTTTTCTCAGGTAAGTTTTCGGTAAAGCTGAAACCGTGTAGTAGTTTGTGGTAAACTGAAACCATAGAGAAAGATTGATTTTCTCAGGAAAGTTTTCGGTAGAACTGAAACCGTAATTTATAGTTCGTGGAAAAGCTGAAACCACAGATTCAGAGAAAGTTTGGTTTTCTCAAATGGGTTATAGCGGTATGTGAAACCGTAAAGTGAATTAATGAGGTTCGATAAAAGGTCGACCAAGTTAATTAAATAATGTTATGAGTAACCAGTGTGATATGGGTTAAGGGTTAATAACAATATCGCAAAGGTGCGATTAAAGAAACTACTATGACGCTGAGTAGTGCAGTAGAGATGTATGCATGTGATTAGTAAAGTCAGTGTATCTACTGTACCAGTGGATAGCATAGTATAGAATATAGATTGCTATTTTAAAAGATTAAATGTTGCTAGTGATGGATAAAATGCCATTATGTATTAATTTTCAGACAGCAGATATTGTTGATAGTTCAAGATGTCTGAGTCGGTTAATAAATAGACATCCGGTGATCCAAGTAAGTATCACGGTGTAAGAACATGAATGTGAAGAGTAAGAATGGGTCAGCATAAAAAATAAAAGCAGACACGGTTACACGAAAGGAAATGTGTGTGGAATAAAATAATATCACAATGCAAAAGAGTGATAGGTGTTTTATTCAGTTTATAGGATAAGAGAGTATTGCAACGATCAGCAATATTAATGAGACATTAATCAGCAAAAATGATGATATTATAAATTAACTTTCGTCTATATTTAAAATATCTATGATTAAAATATTATGAATTCGCAAAGAAAATGAAATTAATACTGAAGAGTGAAATTGAAAATAAGTAATCACTATGGGTGATTAATAAATTATAATACAAAATATTCATGCCAGGGGTCACAAATGCTAATATTTTCTCTGTTTACAGAATTGAAAAAACGAAAAAAAAAATATCGGACAGCAGAGGAACCATTACAGTGTTCCCAAATCAAAAAGAAGGAGAACGCAGATCCAACAGTTGCTGATCAAGTCATGCACGTAACGATAGGAAGGACACCAACCTCATCGAAGGAGTCAAGAAACAAAAAGAACCACATATCCACACAACCACATTAAACCACATACCACATATAAGTAATCAAGAACTTTTGTAGCTTTTTAATGATCAGCAGATCAATCATTGAATCGTAACAAAAATTACCGACACATCATTTTAATTATTATTTTAATTGATGACTCAGCTTGTTTACTTAATAGAAGCACGCGGTCTATTAGGTGAGCATATGAATTGAATACAGATGAATTAATATTCATACTGTGAATATTTGTGAATATTTAGAAGTGAATATTTAGAAAATAAATATTTTTCCATTTTGAAATACTAATTAGATTTTGATGATTAGAAATTTTTAGAGTCAAAATAAATTAGGAATTTGCAGGATTGAACTATTTTTAAATTAATATACAAAAATGAAAAGGTTATATTTATAACTAATTTGCAGTAAAATATTAAACAAACTTTAAATTTTTCTGAAGAAAGAATTCAATAGTAAATTTTATTCAATAAAATAATTAAAAAATAGAATTTCTATTTTTTAACGGAAGGATGTTAATTTTAATTGCACGATTGTTGAATCAATATTAATTTTAAGAATATTTTAGAGAGGTATATGATATGATAATATATGATAATTATATTGAAAAAACAATATTTTATGAAGTATCTATGAAATTATAATTGCTTTTAAAATAAAACGACGCAGAATTTGAATGAAATTAAGGAATTTCATATAATGTTTATGATGTAATATGTTTATTAAGAATTATTTTTTTAACAAATTTATAATCATGTCAGAAAACGTCAAAATTGTTAATTTACGAATAATTAAGGTACATTGTTTAATTTTATTGTGACACTTAATATTTGATTGGAAAGTAAAATAATTTTATTAAAGCTAATGTAAAAAAAAATGAATTGAATATTTGTTTGAAACAAATTAAATTTTACATTTTTGATGGTTTAAAGCAAAAATGTCACAATATGTTAAGTTCAGTTTTGATGTGTATTCATACTATTTTTGATGTTATATGCAAGTTTGAAATATTTTATATACATAGTATATTTTCTTTTTTGGATTTCTGGAGACTCTATTTAATATAGACATTCAGAAAAATAAGAGGGGAAGAAACGAATTATTATTAAATAAATGTTTAAAATTCTTGCAGTTATAGGTTAGATGTTTATGATTGTTCAATTTGAATTTTAGAATTTTTCAATTTGAGTTTTAATGTTTTGAATTTTAGGATTGATTAAAATGGGATTTATGTTTTTAAATTTTAGAATTGTTTAATAGAAAATGAAGTTTTGAAATAAATATTTTAAAAATCATTTTCAATTTAAATGGAAGGGGGAGATATGTGATGTAATGATTTGAAATAGTTAGTACGTCATTAGTATGCCACTATAAATGTAAGCTTTGTAGAATGAACAAGTTAGTTCGCAGGGAGTTACCATTTGGCTCGCATGAGATTAACATCTTATTCTCAAGTCTGAGTTGTGAGACAAATACTTGTGAGTGTTAGTGAAGTGCATAGTGCAGTATTATATGCTTGATATAGAAATACAATCTCTTTTAAGCTATATCTAAAAGTGTTATTTAACCTGAATACAGTTGAGCATTGACCAGAGGCCTGAGGTCGGAACCATATAAGCAAGTTGGTTCTAGGGCATGGCAATGAGTATTTAGTAGAAAGAGATAAATTGAGTAAAAAGAATCTGAAAGATGAGATAGATAGTAAGATTCTAATCACAAAATAACCCATACAGTGGACCGTTATAAGGTTCCACAGTTGATGAGATCACCCAGAGGGGTCCATCACATTTATGGAGCTACTTTTTTTCTGACTGCTTCTTCCAGTCCGTTTGTTAAATTTATTTTTTACGTCGGCGATATAGTTGAAATGGCTGAGAGCTGACGTTAAACCAATACTAAAATAACTTTAATTTAGAATATTTTCCGTTAACTTATGCCCTTATTCAAAACACCATTATGTTTTTCTGAATTATAGATATTAAATAATTGTGGGCTTTTTTCCTGTGGGCTTTTATACCGGTGGGCTTTTTTCCTTGTGGGCATTTCTCCCTGTGGGCATTTTTCCTTGTGGGCATTTTTCTCTTGGGCATTTTTTGCTGTGGGCTTCTTTACTGTAGGCATTTTTCCTGTGTGCTTTTTCACTGTGGGCTTCTTTCCGGGAACCATTATTTCGTACATTTATAGAAGTGAGTTATATAGTTATTAAAAGATTTTTGTTAACATTCTCATTCAATAATATTATTTAAAATTGTAACTTCATTAGCGTTTTGTTTAAATATTGTTAGAGAAAACTTTCAAATTTTAAGTCCCCCTTCACACTTGTGTTTAAAAAAATGCTCATTGTAAAAAGTATAGCTGCAATAGATTTTAGCAGAGCTTCACACTTGCGTTTATTTTACCAGCATATTTTCTAATGCAAGTGTGAAAGGCTCAGTTTAAATCAACTGTAGCTAAACTTTTTGCAAAGATCATTTTTTTAAAGGAGTGCGATGAGAAACGTAAGTGTTACGGAAGTAAAATCTCAGTCACGCATAGCGTACATCAATTGGCATCATGTACACTTATTACTGTTTATGTACTGCCCGTTGTACGAGCATTACTTGTATTGTGCGTCTAAAAAATAATAATTCAAAACTTTAATATGCGTCTGAAGTCTAAAATGTAATGGCTTCAGATCTGCACATTCGGAACATTCTATATAATAAAATTAAACATCACCAAGAACAACTGATTTAACAAACAAATTCAAGCAACCGTGATTATCACTAGCCAATTGATTTTTAGTGAATGACTTTAACCATGAAATTCAACTTAATAACAGTTTATCGCTTTCATGGCTTATATTTTCAAAGTCTTATCTTCAACTGATCACCAGAGAAGAATAGAAATGAATTATTAAGGTTCTTCGTGCTGCCATTAAACACCAAATTCTAAGCCGTGAATTACCACTAATTCTCATTTATTATCTTCTAGAGAATCATTAGAAGAAATCTTGAGTAATGAATTGTCGTAGGAAATATTAATATGAATGATTTTTTTCTATATATTTCAGAATCGTAAATAATTTTCATTTATGAGAGCTCCCATGATATATTTTGTTGGATAAATGTATTTCCTCTTCGTATTGCTAACACCATTTGGGGTGTTACCCACTTTTGAAAAAACTTTTTTATTTTTGAACCGATCGTTCCGAAATTTGTATGGTATGTGTAACTTCGCAAAAAAAAACATTTTATTCGTGAAACTTTTTCGATTTTGGCTTTACTTTTCGGAAAAAAGGTAGTTTTTCAATTTAGAAAAAAAAATCTACAAATTTAAAAAAAAGAGAAGTGTATGAGAGGTCTAGGCTGATTTTCCGAAAATGAATTGGCCGAAACCAAATTTTCCGAAAACTAATTTGCCAAAACGGATTTTCCGAATACGTTTCTTCCGAATCCCAAATTGGCCGAAAAACGAATTTTCCGAAATACGGATTTGCCGAAGGACTAATTTTCTGAAAGACGAATTCGACGAAAATAGAATTTAAAATAAATTACATTTCATATATGAATTTGACATTATTGTTAGTTTATTGCTACATTAATTTTCAATCCGCTTATTCTGTATCCTTTTGCTAATTTCATAATCTACTGTATTTGTATATATTAAATAGTAATTTGTATATGGTATTACTAATAAAGGGTTGATAGAAATCAGTGTTTTTAATTGAAACCAATTTATTCATGCAGGACATAATCTATGATATAAACATAACTATTAGATATAGGTTATTCTTTACTAACAATTTTAAATAACATGAAATATAATACGGAGTAATATATTAGAAAGCAAGAGATTATACAATAAACTAATTGGATATTCTAAAATGGAATGAAAATTAAATTTAACAAAGGTGTTTACTTATGACACTAAGGTAAAGATATATAGTAAGGAAAGGATTGGTAGCATAAGGTAAGGATTGGTAGCATTAGGTAAGGATTGGTAGCATTAGGTAATGATTGGTTGCATTAGGTAAGGATTGGTAGCATTAGGTAAGGATTGGTTGCATTAGGTAAGGATTGGTCGCATTAGGTAAGGATTGGTAGCATAAGGTAAGGATTGGTAGCATTAGGTGAGGATTGGTAGCATAAGGTAAGGATATGTAGAATTTGGTAAGGATCGGTAGCATTAGGTAAGGATTGGTAGCATAAGGTAAGGATAGGTAGAATTTGGTAAGGATCGGTAGCATTAGGTAAGGATTGGTAGCATTAGGTAAAGGGATTGGTAGCATTAGGTAAGGATTGGTAGCATAAGGTAAGGATTGGTAGCATTAGGTAAGGATTGGTAGCATTAGGTAAGAAAAATAATAAAAAGAACAAAGACAAAGAATTAATTAGTGGTACAAAGATTAATGAAAAGATAAAATAAAGAATCACTTAGTGTAACTGAGGATTATGATTTCGCTTCTTTACTGTAACTTGTGTGTAATTTTAAATTTGTTCTAAATACGTCTTTCGGCAAATTTTTCTTTCGGCAAATCTTCATTTCGGCGAATCCGTTTTCGACAAATTCAGATTTCGGAAAATTGCTTTAAGGAGAATCCGGTTTGGCGAATTAGGGTTCGGCAAAATAGTTTTCGGAGAATTTGGTTTCGGCGAATTCGTTTTGGGAAAATCAACCGGATACCGTGTATAAGTGTGTATTCTAGAATGAAAACGAAGACAGTTTCGGAATCCTTAGAACATTTTTAAAAAATGTAAAGAGAGGTTATTTTAATTTTCCTTCTTGTTTTTTATTATTATCAGTTTTTGTTGACTGTTGTTCCAAGGATTCTAAAAATGTCTTTGTTTTCTTGTAGCTTGAAAACTCATTGACTTCTCGTCTTTTTTAGTTGGAAAATACACAATTTACAGGAGACTGAAGAACATGAAATAATGTCAATTTTATCACTATGGATGAATTTTGAATACTGTTTTCATGTTATTATGTGATCTATATGGGATATATATGCTTAGTTTTCATATTTTTCCTTTGAATTACCTATAATACCGTCATAAATTCCATAAATGCTATATATATAAAAAGGTCATAATAAGGGCCATCTCACTTTTGAAAGGCCTTTTTTTAGTTTGAACCGATCGTTATGAAATTTATACAGTATGTAACTTTGCAAAATAAATACATTTTATTCGTGTAACTTTTTTGATTTTGGCTTTACTTTTCAATAAAATATATATTTTTTCAATTTATAATTTTTTTTTTAATTCCAAAAGACGAGAAGTGAATGAGTGTATATGCTAAAATAAAAACGAAGACAGTTTTGAAATCCTTTGAAAATTTCCTTTCCTGTTTTATTATTATCATTTTTGATGACTAACTAAAATTAACAAAATATATATATATATATATATATCTTCGATTTTGAACTGCGATAAAACGAGAACGAGGAAGATATTTTAAAAAGCCCCCATTAAAATTTGGTTAAAATATTCCAAGGATTCTAAAAACTGTTTTCGTTTTCATTCTAGCATATAAAGTCATACACTTATCGTCTTTTGAAATATATAAAAAAATCTGAATTGTATTTTCCAGCTAAAAAAGACAAGAAAACCTTGAGTTTTCAAGCTACAAGAAAACCATACACAGATATTGATCCTTAGAGCATTCATAACAAATTAATGGATGGTTTTTTAGAATTTCTCCCTCGTTCTCTTTTTATCGCAGTTCAAAATCGAAAATTTTGGATTTTTTTTTCGAAAATTTCAGTTAGCCATCTAAAAATGCTTATAAAAGAAAAAACAAATGAAAATTAGAGAAAACCCCTTTTAATATTTATCCGAAATGTTCAAATGATACAGACACTCATACACTTCTCGTCTTTTGAAATTTGTAAAAAAAATTGATTTTTTTTTTTAAAAACTACATTTTTCCCGAAAACTAAAGTCAAAATTGAAAAAGTTACGCGAATAAAATATATTTCTTTTGCAAAGTTACATATACTATAGAAATATCAGTATGATCGGTTCAAAAATATAATAGTTAAAAAATCATGAATTTTGACCCTCCACCCGACCCCACCTTTTGAACCCTCCTGGGGGGTGGTTCAAGTGGTTGTACCGTCACAAAAATTTGGGATATGAAAGCTTACTACCTTAATACTCTTTTTCAGCAGGAACTAAAAAACAACATATCTCTCCTACATACATACCATTAATATCGAGAGGATGGTGACTACACGATGATGTCTTTCATATTGAAATTTATAAGAAATGAAAGGTGACAGACTCCTAAATTACTTACGGAAATGTATTTTCTTTGCTCATTTCGTTACGAAAATATTGAAGATAATTATAATTTAACATGAAAATAATCATATGATATAATTAAGATATAGAAGACGTAAATATAATAAAATTTTGAAGAATATATTTCAGCTTTCTATTACATTGTCCATCTACAAAAATTTCGTATAGATTTGGTAAGAATTACGATGATATTATTATTGTAATGTACAGAGGAAAAAATCCTCAAAGTTTTTGCAGTAAAATACATAAAAATTAAAGATTATTATCGACATTTTATATTTTATGTATCGCCATTTAGTTATGAAAATAAACTGATAATCTGATAAGGTATAGTATCTTGAAAAATATTCAAAAATATATGCAGTAGTTTTGGAATACGTGAATGAAAATACAAACAGTGATAATTTTTGTAAATTAATTAACTCATGTTCTTTCTTTTTTAATAGATGAATTTAGTACCTCTATTGAACTATTGAAATTAGTAAGGTACTTATTTTTGCTTAGTAAACAACATTTCACAATATCTTTCTTCACCCAATTCCATTAGTATTATCTAAGAACTTAGATCCTTAGATAACACATTCTTTAACAAGTTGTGTGGTAGTGATTAAGGTTACAGAGTTTGGATCTTCACCAATGTGTATATCTTTCTCGCTAGATTTTCTGCTTGGATTACCTGGGATAAGAAATCTGTCTCTCTAAAGCTAATTTCAGCAGAGCATCTGTGGCAGACTTTAATGATTGTGAGTTAACAAGATGAGGCCTGAGTGCAACTGCTAACAGAGGCGATGGATGTATTTCACCATATTGAGGATATGAGGGACTCAACTAGTCGGAAAATTATAGCATATATTCCTCGCTTTTCTATCGGCGGTTAAGGTATAGATATTATTTATAAATTCTTAATGATTTAAGTTTGTTTGCAAATGCATTTTTTCGTTGAAATATATCAGTTTATGCAAAATAATAAAAATCTAAAATCAATTCTAACACTGCAAAGTATATTATAATATGAAAACCCGTTATTTTTAGTGTAAAAATGCACTAATAATTCATAATGATTAAACCTATATATGAAAATTATTGAAGAAAATAGATAACTTCTTGGTTGTTCCATAGTTTGATAAATCAATTAACTCGAAGTAATTTTAAATTGGCCTAGTTTTCTAAAGCCTTCTTGGTAGCGACATATAATATATCTTATACCCGCTCGTAATTATGATACCCGGATTTTCTTTACTTTTATATCTGAGTATATTTTGAATTCTTTGATTCAATACATATAATTATAATTATTCTACCATCTCTTTTTATTAAACATTTCAATTTTATAGGTAAATACACCCCCCCCCCCACAAATGGACCGCTAACCTTACCTTATACATTTAATATCCTGGTGTACACCGGCTATTCAATGGTTGCTTATAGGGGAATTAAACCCTTTTCTCTCTTGTTTATAAATCGATAGGATGACATCGATAAAACATTAAGATTATGCTATCTCATTTCAAGAAATCCTAGTTAAAATATATACAGTGTATCCAGGAAAAATATATCCACTGCCTTGAATCTGCAATATACATAATTCAACGATAATATGCATAGTGTGTTGGCACCATAGGTACGTAGATTAATATTTATGAATTATAAATAGCACTTATCAGATATATTCGATGGCAGTGGATACATTTTTTGTGGACTTACTGAATATAAAAATATTGACTCAATTGACAACTGCAGCGTTGTTTCCTTGGGAACTTGCCTTTGCATAATCTGTTGCTATTATCAACAAATGAATGAAAAAGTGCATGTGCACGATATTGCAAGACTCTTACCGTTTGTGCTTTATTCAGTTTCCAATTTATATTATATTCAATATAAAATCTAAATCATTAACATACAGTTTATAGGCCGATTATTATCATTATTTTAATTTGTCTTAACGATGCGGCAATTCCTGCTGATGGAGAGAAACTTGTTATAAGTTCTTATCAACAAACTAGTCGTATGCGGACACTTGATCGAATGACACTTGGCCAATGGACACTTAGCCGAATGACACTTGACCAATAGACACTACGCCGAAGGACATTTTGCCAAACGGACATTTGGCTGAAAGTAGATTTGGCGTAAATTTGGCTGAACGGACACTTATCCGAGAGACTTTTAATGAATGTGTATCTGTATCACGACTGCAGTCTCTGGTTAAACAAATAAATAATTTATATTATTTCCATGGAATTTAAAGTTATTTCATAAAATGAAAAACAATTTCAATATGTACATAATGTGTGTCATTATTACAAACTGAAAGCAATTATTGCTTAACAATTCAAATTTTTTCATAATAATGGATTTTATCGCAAACCGAACAGGTGAAAAAAGCTTCTCTTCATTCCTTGAACTTGTTGGCATTGGCTATTATTTTACAAAAAAGCTATTAATTTATTTATATTGAATAATGTTACTATCATATTTTTGTTTTCATAATAAAAATATTTCGGTCAAATGTCTTTCGGCCAAACTTCCTTTATGTCAAATGTCATTCAACCAAGTTTCCTTCAGCCAAGTTTCCGTCAACAATACTTGATATTGTACATAAGTTTACCGCGACTTTATAAACAGGTTGAAAATGAGAAAAATGAGCGTTATCCATTTACAATATATTAATGTGATTAGATATTTGATCACATTAAGAATTCCATGAGCGAATAACGAAAGACAGTCAGGATCCATGATGTGCTTCTTAAATAACTCAATAAGCAAACCCTTGCAGGCAGAGTACGCGATCTTTCAAACAAACAAATTTCAGCTGCATTATCGTCTATTTTGTATCAAGTTATTCCATCTCTTGGTATAAAGAGCCTGAGGTGGATGAGAAAATTTAGAGAGATTGCTCCTCCTACCCATAAACTTAGAAGATATGAATACCTTGAGCAGGAAAGCTACCTCTTGTCAATATTGTTAGATGATATAAATAGTTTGGAGAGGGAAGCTTCCTCTTGCGGATATAGTTAGAGGATATGAATTGTTTGGATAGGGAAGCTACTCTTGTCAATATTGTTAGAGGATATAAATAGTTTGGAGAGAGAAGCTACCTCTTGCAGATATAGTTAGAGGATATAAATAGTTTGGAGATATTGCTCCTCTTGCCAATATAGTAAGAGGATATGAATAACTTTGAGAGGAGAGTTATCTATTGCCAAAAATAGTTTGAGAATATGAATAGGTTGAAGAGGAAAGATTCGTCTTGCCAATACAGGGTGGCGCAAGAAAAAGGAAACCCATTTTCAAACTAGTTTTTATTACAAACTATGAAAGCTAGAAATTTTCTAAAAACACAGTTTTATTCGGTTACTTTTTGTGCATCTAGCTCGATAATCTATTAAGAGTTACGAGAAAAATGAAACATTCAGCAACGAATTAAAAAAAGGCACCTAGAAATAGCTTGCGCGAGTAAGTAATATATGAAAAAAATCATAAGAGGTATACTTCATTTTATATGGATGTAAAAACATTAAATTCTACTATTTTTTGAAACAAATAAGAGAAAATAAAAGAAATACTTACCATTTGAAAGTGATTTTTTGAAGTTAAAATTGATATCTTTATAAAATCATCTCGCCATTAATTTGTATCTCCTATTCGATACCCTCAAAATGCAGTTTTCAAAAGAACAGAGTTTTTGTTATGACAATTTTTTTAAACACTGCACGTTTTACGCAGGTTCAACCTCATTTTGAACATTGCTTTCCGAAAAGATTTCCACCAACTGTAAAACCACATTGACAATTGTTAATAAATTCAAAACTGAAGAAACAACTTTAAATTTGAACAAAAATTGATCATGTCGCAGGAGAAAAGAATGAACACATGAAAACATTTATCTTTATCATGAACAGCTTATTGATAATACGAAAATATAAATCAGATGGTAAGAATTAGATATCATTTAAGACATATACCTCAAACTTTTTAAACACGATTTGAGTTATTATCCTTTTAAGATACATGTAATGCTCGAACTCTAAGAACTGATTTACCGCACCGTCTAAATTTTGCAATATGGTTTCTGCAAAAAAAAGCACATCTTGTAGAATAAATCGTGATTGGTGACGAAGATGTATTTCCATGAATGAAAGAGTCAATAACCAAAACGTTAATTGAATGAAGAAAATCTATGATTAAATTTTTACTACTACCATATGGAAATAAATTATTCCTATTTTGAACTTTTTTGCGAATTTCATGCTCGCACAAGCCATTTTGTGGTACCTTTTTTTAATTCGCTGCAGGATGTTCAATTTTTATCGTTACTCTCAAAAGATTATCAAGATAGATGCAAAAAAAATAAACAAATAAAACTATGTTTCTAGAATTTTTTTAGCTTTGGTAGTTTTTGAAATAAACTAATTGGAGGGTTAAGAGGTAAAGTTGGGTAACTACGATCCTGTCAGAACTAACCATACTTTACCTCACACGTCTAATCTAATATTTACTGAACGGTAAAGTTGGGTAAGTCCTGGTAGGTTATACACTCATTTCGCGCATTTAGTGAGTGGTAAACTCGAGTGCGGAGTTACCTACCTTTCCCTCAACACCAAATGGTGTGTGCAGTGAAAGGCACACTTGGGTGAGTTTATACACAACTGTGCTTCTAAACAGTATTGTCCTTACGGTGAGAGGTAGAGTCGGGAAAGAACGAACCCAACTATGCATTTTATAGATCTAGTGATCCAAATGAAATAATATTTGATCCAAGATAATATCTATTTTATCCAAGTGAATTGGAATTTGCTCAATGTGAAATTGAATTTGATCTTAATGCAATTGAATTTGATCCATGTGAAATAATACTTGATCCAAGTGAAATAATATTTGATGCAAGTGAAATATTATTTGATGCAAGTGAAATAATATTTGATGCAAGTGAAATAATATTTGATGCAAGTGAAATAATATTTGATCCAAGTGAAATAATATTTGATGCAAGTGAAATAATATTTGATGCAAGTGAAATAATATTTGATGCAAGTGAATTATTATTTGATGCAAGTGAAATAATATTTGATGCAAGTGAATTATTATTTGATGCAAGTGAAATAATATTTGATGCAAGTGAAATAATATTTGATCCAAGTGAGACAATATTTGATGCAAGTGAAATAATATTTGATGCAAGTGAAATAATATTTGATGCAAGTGAAATATTATTTGATGCAAGTGAAATATTATTTGATGCAAGTGAGATAATATTTGATGCAAGTGAAATAATATTTGATGCAAGTGAAATAATATTTGATGCAAGTGAAATAATATTTGATGCAAGTGAATTATTATTTGATGCAAGTGAAATAATATTTGATGCAAGTGAAATATTATTTGATGCAAGTGAAATATTATTTGATGCAAGTGAAATATTATTTGATGCAAGTGAAATATTATTTGATGCAAGTGAAGTATTATTTGATGCAAGTGAAATAATATTTGATGCAAGTGAAATAATATTTGATGCAAGTGAATTATTATTTGATGCAAGTGAAATAATATTTGATGCAAGTGAAATAATATTTGATCCAAGTGAGACAATATTTGATGCAAGTGAAATAATATTTGATGCAAGTGAAATAATATTTGATGCAAGTGAAATAATATTTGATGCAAGTGAAATAATATTTGATGCAAGTGAAATAATATTTGATGCAAGTGAAATAATATTTGATGCAAGTGAAATATTATTTGATGCAAGTGAGATAATATTTGATGCAAGTGAAATAATATTTGATGCAAGTGAAATAATATTTGATGCAAGTGAAATAATATTTGATGCAAGTGAAATAATATTTGATGCAAGTGAAATATTATTTGATGCAAGTGAGATAATATTTGATGCAAGTGAAATAATATTTGATGCAAGTGAAATAATATTTGATGCAAGTGAAATAATATTTGATCCAAGTGAAATAATATTTGATGCAAGTGAAATATTATTTGATGCAAGTGAAATATTATTTGATGCAAGTGAAATATTATTTGATGCAAGTGAAATATTATTTGATGCAAGTGAAGTATTATTTGATGCAAGTGAAATAATATTTGATGCAAGTAACGCTTTTAACATTTAATATATAAAAGATATATTTGTATAATTTATGAAAGATTATGATTGGCCACCATAATCTCTCATTGCTCACCATAATCCTTCATTGCTCATCATAATCTTCCATTGCCCACCATAATCATTCATTGCCCACAATAATCCCTCATTGTCCACCATAATCATTCAATGCCCACAATAATCTTTCATTACCCACCATGATCTTTCATTGCCAACTATAATATTTCATTGCCTACCATAATCTTTCTTTGTCCACTATGTATAATCCTTCATTATCCACCATAATCTTTCATTGCTCACCATAATCTTCCATTGCCCACCATTATCTTTCATTGCCCACCATAATCATTCATTGCCCACCATAGTTCTTCATTGGCCACCATAATCCTTCATTGCCCACTATTATCCTTCATTACCCACTATAATTATTCATTGCCCACCATAGTTCTTCATTGGCCACTATAATCCTTCATTGCCCACCATAATCCTTCATTGCCCACCATAATATTTTATTGCTCACCATAATCATTCATTTCCAAGCATAATCCTTCATTGCACACCATAATCCTTCATTGCCCACCATAATCTTCCATTTGTCACCATAATCCTTCATTGCCCACTATAATCCTTCATTACCCACCATAATCTTTCATTGTCCACTATAATCTTTCTTTGCCCTCCATAATCTTTCATTGCCACCATGATCTTTCATTGCCCACCATAATCTTTCTTTGCCCTCCATAATCTTTCATTGCCCTCCATAATCTTTCTTTGCCAACCATAATCTTTCATTGCCCACCATAATCTTACATTGCCAACTATAATCTTTCATAGCCAACCATAATCTTCCATTGCCCACATAATCTTCCATTGCCCACCATAATCTCCCATTGCCAACCATAATCTTCCATTGCCAACCATAATCTTCCATTGCCCACCATAACCTTCCATTGCCCACATAATCTTCCAATGCCCACCATAATCTTCCATTGCCCACCATAATAATCTATCATGGCCAACCAAAATATTCTATCATTGCCCACCATAATAATATATCATTGTCCACCATAATAATTTCCAAAATCCTCCACTTTAATTTGTCTATCTATATCTTTCATGCATTATACGTAAAGTTTATTTACATTAAAATTAATTACATAAAATTTTTAACATAAATACATACAAATACCTCTTCGTAGTTCACGTCCCTGAATGAAATAGGGACGTGCACTAGGAAGGGGGTATTTATAAATTAATTTATCTCAAATTTAATTAAATTTCATCTGATTAAAATATATCGCACAAATAGATATTAATAATTATTGACAGAAAAATTAGTATCTTAACTACGAATACAAATAATACCAAAAAGGAATATTTGAATTTAAAATTCAGCAAATTAAAGAATATAGATTTGGAAAACAAATTGAAATATATATACTCTTGCTTTCTCTTAAAATGGTTATCAATATAAGAAAATTATTAATTTATGATTACCCAATTCTTAGTTCCCGTGAAATTACGGTCAGATGAAATGTTATTCCACAACGTGCAAAAAAGTCTATGGGAAAATGTAACCACATTTAATTTTTTTTTATTTTTTTTCAATTTCATTATCATTATTTTTGAGAATGCCAGTTTGATGAAACAGACTATGCAATTGTAGAGTAAAAAAACCTGAACAAAATATAAACAAACACCATGGTCAAATAATGAGAGAGAAATAGGGATTTTAATAAAGTTTAAATTTTGCGTTTTTTTGTGGGGGGGGGGGGTAAAATATAAAATAGTGAGACACTCCCTTTAAAGACGATATTTTTACATTAAAAAGGAAGAGAAAACAAATGAGGTTAATTCCAAACCTTTGTTAGAATGTTCGATATCTTAGTAATATTACGATACCAGTTTTGTTCAATTTACTTTAGTAATTAACGGAAGCCTAATTCACCAACTAATATTTCTTGGTAGTCAACTATAACCCAATTGGTTTTTTGATCCCTGGTTACTACCTGACTATAGTATCTATGTACCTATTTAGTAATTAACAAACTAATGTTGCTAGGGGTTACTATTCACTAGTCCGACGCCCCAATAGTCCGACACTTTAGTAATTTATTACTGATTTAACATAAATATCGGGGCACGTGCCGCCCCCCGAACCCCCCTGCCAAGTCATTAAACAATCATGAAGTGTGCCGTACAACAAACTACAGATACGACAAACTACATTAAATGATGAAATACAATGAGGGAATAAATAAATAATAAATATATATAGAACTAAAGTAATATGGAAGAGTGATATTAAATTTAAAAAATGAAAGAAATTAAAAATTATTTTAATATTTAGATTAGTTAATAATTGAGTAAACCTATTTAATCATATTTTTTATTTTAATTGAAAAATAAATACGAATAATAACATAGAGATATATAACTGTCGAGTAATTAACTACTCAACTACATTCAAACTGTGTTTCTTCTATATACCTCAATGACCGAAAATAATTTGAACTTCATTAGGTATAATAATGTTACATAATTTACAGCGCTATCGGTATAATTTGAAATTAAACAGATAATTAATTTCTTCATAATCACGAGTAAACTAAGTCATAAAATATACATTTTATTTTGATAGTCAGTCAGTGTTTTAAATCTTGAATATGATAGAGTCATATAGACAGTGGTTGGTTTACTAAACGCAAGTCCACCCCAAGTGACTGTGTGAGAACAAACCTATTTACAAACATTCAAGCTTTGAATGACCGGAAACTAATACAATGAATTACATTAGATGTTAACATGAGTGTATAGTATAAATTTGTAAATAAAATAACAGTTTATAAAGAAATAGAAGTACAAAGTTAGAAACATTATTTTTTCTCTCTGTAATCATTTACCGCCAAATTATTTTCCCCAAATCTGTATATCCCTATTTACTATATAGTATTATTATACGTTCATACGCACCGTCCCATCATTTCACCCCCTCCTTCCATCTTTATCAGTAGTTTTTAGCTACCTACCGAAATGTTTAACAAATTGATGAGCCTAGAACTGCAAAGAGGAGCTATAACATGACAACTGATAAATCTCTTTATTGTTATAACCAAATTATATTCTAATGTTGAACTAACATATAATTATTATTGGATATGATTATTCTAGAATCTAAAATAATCATGCATTTTCACAGCTATGTTCGTAGTTAAAAAAATATTATTGAAATATATAAAATCAAATTCTGGATAAAAAGATGTATTATTGTGACTGTTATTTGAATGACGATTCGTGATACATTGAGTAAATTTTATACCTAATGGTAATTTTACATTTAATATGGTTCATACTACCTAGTTTAATTATTCGATTGAGGTATTTGTTATTAAATTTAAATAAATATTGATTAGTTATGTACAATTTGGATAGCAGACTTATTAGGGTAAGTTCCAAGTTATCGAACAGTTTTCATTTTCGAGCACGTAAAAATATTTTATAATTATTATTCTATACTCATATTAACCTTTTTTACTTGTTCGTAAAACTGGAACCGTTCGATAACTCGGAACTTACACTATAGATAAGTATGATTTACTTGGTTGTTTTATATGTATGATTTACTTGTTGTTTTAGTAACTTGGTACCTAGCAACATACAGTCTTTTAGTTAAAACTGATAGGAAACGTAACAATGTTCGGATACCCATAGTTCTCGGAAAGTGAATTTTCTATAACATAACTAGGTAGTTAGTAGTAAACTAAGAAATGCTTTATGTTTTCGGTTTTATTACTATTAATAATGTAATTATTTTGTTGAAGATTTCATTACTATGATAATAGTGAAATATTGTTGTAACTTATAAGTTACAAAGATCTTATCTTCTTTGTAACTTATAAATTAAATTAAATAATACTAGGTACGTAGTACATATCATAGGATATTTTAAAGATTATACTTATCCATTAGTTCTCTCTTACTCTCAAGTAAAAGAGAGAGAAAAATATTTGTGATTGAGCAATGAGTGCTTTACTTCACTTACTCTATTTGGTGCCTGGAGTGACATAATATAAGGGGGGGGGGGGGGGTCGTAAGGGAGGGGGCTAAGGGGGACAGGGGAGAGTAACGCTATGGTTAGTAGTGGCGGGATGTGTGCTATCCTCCAATAAACTCATTGATAAAATACTTATTTCTTTCCTAATAATAATTACCTTGTTTGCAATATATCATGTACATTTAAGTTTACTTCACAACACTGAATCAGTCACAGTTAACACGTACTGCAAATAATGATCATCATACTGTTTTTACAGGATGGCATATTTCTCTATACCTGTAAATGATATAAATCATTCACTGCAATATAATTATTAATTTATGTATAGTTTATATATTTGTCACTAGGCCCTATAAATAAACAAATAAATAATTTAATCATTTCCCCTTCGGTCTATTGGTGATACCTAAGTAAGTAGTGTCTCAGATGATTGACAGATGATTGACAGCTGTACAACCAGTGACATAAGTCAGGCAGCCAGTGGAAGTGACTGTATTTTCGCGCGCTTAACAAAATTAATACAGTCCACCACTTCACATGAATGACCAATGATTGAAACACTGAAATTAAATCATATGTGAAAACAAATGTATTTGTATATGTTGTATATAAAATATCAGCTTATAATTTAGCATACATTAACTTAAAAGATAATTACTTTCTGTATAATTAACCACTCGTTCTTTCCCCCCCCCCCCCCGATAATAAGTTACACCAGTCCTCTCCTCGCCCTGTACCCCCCCCCCCCTAACCTTCCTGAGTAAGTAATGGAGCTGTAAAGAAAACCTTCTTATGTAAAAAAACGTTACTGAATTTTTGAAACCTTTTTTTACTCACAGTTATTGATCTTGTAATGTATCATAAAATGAATTATTTTATTACTAGGTTCTGATTTTAACTTATCTTATCACCTTCGCAGATTGCAGAAGGTTACACTTTAGGCAGTATTTATTTATTTGTAATCATGCTAGGTTTTCGCATAACTCAAAAAGGTTTCAATCAAATTGCCTGAAATTTTTATAGGTGTTTGTCATTATCCAGGAACCAGTTGGTTAGATTTTACAGATTGTTACAATAATTAGTAACATTATTTTATTATCATATTATTCTTTAGTGACACATTTTAGTTAGGCTATATATTTATTGTTATTTGAAACATATTATTGAATAGGTAGGTGGGAAAAATAACTTTCATCGTAAAATAAACACTAAATTAACTATCATTGATGACTGACTGTAGGTACTGTCGTACTGGTAGTAGGTAGGTACTACACCTTTTTAACTTAAATTTAAAACATTTTTATATTAATTTAAAAGAAGTCAAGTTATATTTAAAAATTTAGAAAAAAAGTAATTCGAGTTATATATAAAATGGTTCAACTTAAAGCTACTCCGTGAATGCAATCACTATCCAAGGAATGTGACGAAAAAAGGTCACAAGCATCGATGGCTGCACTCACGTATGGAAGAGGAAAATGAAGAGGTGTTACAGTTTTCTGTGTTATTTCTCGTTTTACTTTTTCATTAAAATAAAAATATTTTTTAAATAGATGAGCTCCATTAATAAATAATCCTAATAATAATTTTTTTCTTTCATTTTGAGAATTTTATATTCCTTTCTTAGTTTACTTTATTTCTAATGTATTTGTATGATGCAATCATTCTTTGTATTTCATCATATAATGTTGTTTGTTGTATCCGCTAGTTTGTTGTACTACACACTTCATGATTATTTAATGACCTGTCACGCCCTTACATATACATATATTTGATGTTAAGCAGTAATAAACTGCAAAAGAGTCGGACTGATATTGGACTAGAGGGGCGTCAAACTAATGGTGTTGTCGAGCCAATGAATAGTAACCCTATGAGTTTAACTAAGACCTCGTAGTTGAAGAGCTTAACCCAAGCACTGTCCTCTTAAACTGCAAGTAGTTTGAAAAAATGGTAAACATGTAAAAATTAAAAAAATCCATAATCCAAATTACAACAGTTCGGGGCCTAAGGGGACGCCACCCCCTTCTTTCCCATTCACCAAAGACAGCTAACGGATAGAGCCCTTGGGTGCTAAGTTTTAAAATCACGGTATGTTGCTAGGTACCGAGTTTATTTATGGAAAACAATCAAATAATTCATACCTATCTATAGGGTAAGTTCTGAGTTATCGGACTGTTCCAGATTTACGAATGAGTAAAAAAGGTTAAAATGAGAGTTAAATTAATAATTATAATATATTCGCTTACTCGCTCAAAAATATGGAACCGTTCGATAATCGGAACTTATCCTAATTAGTCAGGTACCTAAAGTGTAAATAACTAATCAATATTCTTAAATTCAAATATTTATTTAAATTTACATCTCAATTGAATAACTGAACTATAATATAATGAATGAATTCAATCAATCATACCTAAAAATGCTATCATTATCACTCAATATATTACAAATCTTCATTCAAATAACGGTCACAATAATACATCTTTTTATCCATACTATGTGATAAGCCTACCTAATTGGATTTTAATATTATATTAATGTTTCTTTTAGAAACACAAAAGTGATCAAACTGTATGATTCTTATAGATAATCAAAATTCATATCCTATAATAATTTTATATGTCAGTTCAATATTATAATATAATTTAAGTATAATAATATACATTCCTATTATTTGACAATGCTTAGTTTTTCTGCAGTTCAAGGCTCACAAATAATTTTTTAAACATACGGTAGGTAGCTACTGATAGGGGGGGGGGGTAGGTGTGAAATGAATGAAGAGTGGGGGATCTGTCGTAAACACTGATATACAGTTTGGGGAAAATAATTTGACAATAAATGATAACAGAGAGAAAAAATAACCTATTTAACTGTGTACTTCTATTCCTCTATACACTTATATTTTTTTACAACTAAATACAATACATTTGTGTTAATATATAGTTAAATTTCAGCGTATTAGTCACTGGTCATTCTTCATATCCGTGAATGTATGTGTATGTATGTTTGTTCTCAGAAGATCACTCACACTAGTGGACTTACAAGTTTATTTCTCAATCACTGTCTATTGTATTCAAGATTTAAAACACTGATCGATTGACTGTCAAAGAAAATGTTGACTTTATGACTTAGTATACTAGCTCGTGATTATAAGGAATAAATATCTTTTTAAATATCATATTATACCGATAACGCTATAAATAGTGTAAAAAATATTGAACTTCAAATTATTTTCGGTCATAGAAGTTTATTGAAAGATACAAATGCAGTTGAGTAGTTAGTTACTCGTTAGGTACATAGAAACACTATTTTGGATAGTAGAAATTACCTTGCTACATTAGTTAGTTAATTACTAAATATGTACATAGATACAATAATCAGGTATAAGTAAGTTAGGGACCTACATACACCAATTGGGATATTATTAGGTACCTAGATCATATAGTTTGGGGTACGGTCAAGAGCCCCCCGGTCATGAGCCCTCCTAGGTCATAAGCCCCCTCCCCCCCGGTCACGAGCACCCTCTCCCTGTTTTTTTAATCCTTATTTATCTAGTTAAAACAAATGAAGAACTAATTAGATAGAAATAACTGAGAGTTGCTAATGTAGTTTGTTGTATCCGCTAGTTTGTTGTACTGTACACTAAATGATTATTTAATGACCTGGCAGGGGTATTGGGGGGGGGGGGGGGTTGTGGCACGCCCCCCTATGTACATATATTTGTTGTTAAATCAGATAGAATCTGTAAAAGTGTTGCAAATATTCTTTAATCTATTGGTTCCTAAGTATACATAATATAAATATAAATATAATATAAATAATTTCCATCAGTACAAAAAATCTTCAATTCAAATATTTAAACCAATAGGAAGGTATTCTTCGTCAATTAGTTATTAAGAGATATTATAATATTCAAACATTGGTCTAGGTAGCTAACTGAATTAAGTATTTTGTATTGCGTTGCGCTATCAGTGCTCAGCTGTAAAATATTTAATAAATTGACATAGGTAGTGGGTTAAGTTACTAATTATCGGTCAGTTCCACATTTTCGGTCATATATATAATTGGTATCCTGATAATTATCACTAATACCTATTAAAATAAAGAGTATATAATATATTTTATTGGAATGTATATTTTTTCTCTTTTGTCTGAAAATGTGGAACTGTCCAATATTTCGTAACTTACCCCAGATAACCATGAATTCGTAGACATATTTGATAATGAAGCATGGTACAGTATATATATCAGAATAAGTTTTATAAACTCCTTTTTTTTCATGAAAGATTCATTCATGTAGGTAGTACCTATTCAAATTTGAATGTATTTTGAAGCTTATGAAATTGACGTGAAAAAGTGGCACTAACTAACATAGCTACATACAAGTTAAATGTATCGTTAAAATGAGAGTAGTGGAGTAATGGAATGATGAATATATTAAGGTACGTAATACATTTAATAATGAGGATACAAGTACTATTGAAGAAATATAATTTAATTTTTCAGTGTATAGCTTATGTGTGATCAAGGTTTAAAGATAAATAATTATTATTGCCTTGTCAAGAAAAAGTTAGTTTTTATTGCAAAAATTGAATACCATCTGACAAGCTGTTACCTAGGTAATACTAATATTACTAAACCTCAAAAATTATATCGTACACGCAAAATTGAAAGAAATACAATTTCTTACATATGTACCTAGCTAACTATGAAGCTTATTACTTTACCTGAACCTAATAATAGAATAAAAAAACATTGCACATCAACCTAGCTCATTCAAAAATGTAAAGATTATAAACTTCCATAGTTGAAAATAATTTACACCTTAAATATATTTTCTAATTAAAACCTAATATTTAACCATAGCTGGATGCAACACTAATAATTATAATACCTAATATTTTAATCATGAGTATAACGTGCGATAAAATCGTCAGTGAAAGTGACTGTACAAGAACATTCGTACGTACATGTGCTCACGCCTTCAACTGAATCAAAACTAGACACGAATTGCATTTGTTATATACTATTTTGTTATAAATAAATTAAATAAATTAGCAGTTTACAAAGAAATATTAGTACATACTTTGATTGTAGATTTGTTTTCTCAGTGTACCTATCATTCACTACCTTTTTCCTTGTATATTGTCAACCCCTTCCCCTCCCTTATATTTGTCTTTTGAGCGTATTTATATTATTAATAAATAATAAATACCCACTTTTATTCGATACGAAAATAGCATTATAATATTGCAGTATTTTTATTTATTATTGGATATTTATCATTCTAACATTACCATTTATTTTTAATCACTTTTTCTTTGCATTACATTACTGAAATTTTGAAACCTAGTTTTCTCAGATACCTAGGTTTAGAATAATCAATATTTCAATGCATCAAAAGATGACTAGTGTCATTGTCACTATGCACTAAACATATTTTAATTACTTAAACTGATTCATTATATTTATATTATTTTTATCTTACCTAATTCATTTCGAAATTATCAGTAAATGCAACACGTTATTATTACCATATCAATGATTAGGTAGATTGAAGATATATATACCTACTGAAAAGTAATCGATAAATTATTGGTTGCTAAATTAGTATCTATAAATAGTTGAATACATCCAGAACCTATAAGTTTCAGTAAATATATCAAAATAGTATTATTGCTGCACTAACAGTAGGTAGTAAACTATTGAATATTACGATGATATATTATTAAAAATAATTATAGTTTGATATATATATAAATGAGAAATAATAGTGTTTGTATTTTGTTATTCATGAATGAGTAACAAAAGGTAGTAATTGTTTTGTGTTCGTGCTTTTAAATTACTTCATGATAAGCAATTAGGTATTAGGTACCAGCTTATAATGTTAATTGAATTATTGCTAATGCTCATTACGTAACTAATGACTGTAATTTTTTTTAATATATGTACGATTGCAGAATAGTTGGGTATCCATTTACATAACCAACTTCACCTCCTAATCGATGGATAGATGGATATCCCCCCCCCCCCGCCTGCCCAGGAGACTGTAGATTATTGAGAGGACAAGTTGGGTAACTACACACACAACTTTACCTAAATATCATTGACTGAATCAGTGAGAGGTGAAGTTGTGGAACGACACACACTACTTCACCGCAATAGAATACTGCTTTAATGTGAGCGGTGTAGTTGAGTGAGAACACACATAGGTACACTGTTTGAGATATTTCCTATTAGTTTAGAAGTACAGTTGGGTAAGAATGCACCTAACTTTACCGTAGAGGAAAAGCTTCATTTCGTGGAGAGCGACACTTCGTAGTTACCCAACTTTACCTCTCTACCCTCCAATTTGAAAATGGGTTTCCTTTTTTTTTGCGCCACACTATATAGTAAGAGGATGTGAATAGCTTGGAGAGGAAAGTTACGTCTTGCCAATATAGTTAGTAGATATGACTATTTTGGAGAGGTAAGCTACCCCTTGTCAATATAGTTAGAAGATATGAATATCTAAACATTGCAAAATGTATGTGTAATGTGTAAAGTGTACATCTATGATAATTAAAAATTATGTAATCATAGTTTAAGAAAAGATATTTTAACCTACTGTGTATAATACTGAAAGGTTTATATTTAGAGACATAACACATAATATATAAAACCGTATTCAATTGAAAGTGGAAAATAAACTTCTACTAGAATTTTGTTCTTGATATAAAAATAGTATTTGAATCAAAATCAATTATTAAAATGTTGTATAAAAAATGCGCGAAGCTGTTCATGATATTGAAATGCTATTCAATATATATTTTTTGTAAATATAGTGCACACAAAGTTTTAATATTCTACTTCTATATCAGATAGATTTCTTCTATCGAAAATCTTCAGAAGGTTCGAGATATTGTTGATACTGTCATTCTCTTTAATCTCGAGATAATTAGCTCTTTGAAGAGTAATTCGTCTCTGACTTTGATGGAATATTTTAGAGCCTAAAGATTACACTCTTCGATTATATCAGAGGAAATGGTTAAGTTGGCAGGAGTTAATAAGTCAAAGTAACAGGAAATGTTCAGTGGAAGAACAGTAATTTGCTCTTTGATTAATGAAATATTTGGGCAAAGGAAGAAAGAAAAAAATCATAAGGTGTTTCTTGGCTAATGTACCCATCCAGTTAACTGAAGATAACTACCCAGTTATCTGTAGCAATATTTTTGAAGTTATCTAGCAATATATCTTTTAATATTCGTCTACATATTAGATTCATAAGTAACACTAATATGATTATAACTATAGCACGAAAAGTTTTTTTGCAGATAATTGACTAGATGTTGATAGTATTTTATAATATTGAATAAGAAATCATTTTATTCGTTATTGATACACGTGAGAGTTTAAATTATGTTAGGCTATCTTTCTAATTTATAATATTAATTTATTATATTGGTTATATATATAATACTAAAAAATATTTATAATATCAAAAAGGGTGTATTGCGTTACATAAAATATATATTCAAGTATTTCCTCTGTATTACGCAATTACTTCAGCCAATGTAATGTTGTTCGAAAAAGTTTGAAATTAGCTGACGCTGCTAATGTACATGAATCAGAAGCAGTTATATCTTTTTTTTTGTCGGTGAATGTCACAAAAAATAACTCTGTAGAACGAGGAAATTTCTGCCATCAGCGACACTAGAGCTTTCTCTATCATTCTTCGTAGAACTTTATCAACACTTGTCAGTTCGTGCATAAAACTCCAGACATGGCCAAAAGAAACTTAGTTTGATGTTGTATAAGTGTTTGAGAAATCAGAAAACAACAAAGCTAACAAAAATGAACTCTTTTTAATATTATGCAATTGTTTGAGAAATCAGAGAACACTTATGTCTCGGATGGCGTCCAGCACTGTAGCGACATGATAGACCGTGAAGTCCCCTTGAATTCACTCTCTGGCTGCATCGGCACACGTGTGGTTCACAGATTTTCATTGTCCGCACCAACACGCAGCGCGATCGCAACCTGAAAAAGACATCGAGTAAATGTTCCAAGAGTGGGAACTGGAAGCGCATTTCGCCAAAGTCCGCTCTTTCTACATGCAGATGCCAGTAAACGTGCCCTAGACAACTGATCGACCTCCTCGAGCAGTCTGGCAACAGTGGCTACCGATTTAGGTTCATCTATGACCTCTGCCGACTCTCCATAGCTCCCTCAGCCAAGGCTAAACCCTCACTTTGCCATTACTCCACTGCTGCTCCAAGCTCTCGGTAATCCCGAATCAGTGTTCTGCACAGAATGGATCTTACCAAATCCTCGGTAGGGGAGAAATAATTGCAGGTAGCGCAATGTCCTTAGACATCCTGATTCCTAACCCCCCAAACCATACTGGCATCGATGCCTGCACAAGTGAGTCTCTCTCAAACTTAACGTTGGTCACCATCGAAAGAACTGATACAATGACCCTGTCGAACTGTGAAAGATCCTCATTATTTCTGTAAGCTGGTGAAGCACGGAGGATATATTGAAGCTTAGGCAGGGCAAAACAGTTCATGAGCAAAGCAAAAGCTTGATGGTTCTCAATCAGTTTCAACCTCAATGAAAGGCTCTTCAAATCCTCCCTCTTCTCAGCAACAGCGGCCGGTATGCCCCTCTCCATGAGTGGTGCTCCCAGCAAGTTTTAATCTTCCACTGAAACGACTCTTAATCCTGGAATCAACCCCTTAAACAGATTCCTCGTAATGATTGATTCTTCCTCATAATGATTCAGCAAAATCAGTTCACACTTCTCTCAGTTAATATCCCACCCCACTTCAGCAAGGTCATTGATTAGACGCTGCAAGCAAGTTAACACCTTTTCGGGTGAATCTCCGATTTTCCTGTCATCGAGATATCAGACATTCAACTTAGTGTCTACCCTTCGCGCTATCTCATCAATTCCAAAAGAGAAGAGAGCTGGACCGAAAGGGTCGCCCTTCTGTATACCCGTTGCGGATACGAGGTTTATCCCCAATAGAAATGTGTTGTTGGACCAAAATGAGCCTGCCAAATCAGTCTATAAAGCCTTAGAGTACTTTGTTCAGCCGTATTCAGGAACACATCGCGAATAACCTTTTTACCTTCCAACCCAAGATATCTGCCAGTGGCATGAGCTGCCGCTTTGCAGCCACCTAGAGTTGAAACGCCTAACTGTATAGGGCTCAAGGATTCTCCAAGACTAGCTATCTTGGGACATGATCCTACTTCCACAGCCAAACATCTCAAAGTGTGCCCTACAGCAATTGGACGCACACCTCCGTCCTTTTTCCCCAAAGCACTCAAAGTGAATCCATAGAATATCAGTATAGCAAATTCTGGTTGTTATTAACCTGGCGCCTGCCTCAGATGCTTTACGGAAGACAAGAGACTGCAGGTGACACGAACATAACCCATTGGGATCCCCCGCCGAGCCTTTCCTGAACGAAGACAAAGCCTTTCTGATGTCTTCGTCACTGGCAATGTGCGGCTGGCAGTCATCCTCTGGCCTTGCAAGCAACGATAAGTCCTCAGGAGCAGGAGGGTGATTCCGTTAGGAGGTCGTCAAAGTTTCGTCATTTTCAGGCAAAATCTCCGACGACGAAGCCAACACACACACTGCTCCGGTAATGTCTCCTTCAGATAACTTATCAGACACACGCTTTCCCAGTTGAACATCCTTATTCACTGTTCTCACACCTAAAACTCCCTCCTCCGGAACGATTAACAAGTGCTCGTTGATGAAAGACGCGACCTGTCTTTTCACTTCCATTGTTAACGAAGAATACCGTTTTACTTCCGAACTCCGTTGTCTGGGACTCCTGAGAGCCCAGTAGCAAAAGCTCAAGAATCTACCCCACGCAATGGGGGTTCCCTCCTGAATTACTCTTTCAAGTAACTTTTGCAACGCATCCGCTATGCAAAAGATGGCTCGTTTAGGGACTATCCTCATTACTTCCGTGCTTCTACGGCACCGAGAGATGTATGCCTCAAGATCAATCGTCGCATTTGTGGCGAATTGTGGTGTTATCACCCCTCGCCCCAGACACAGCACACAAGACCATCGAGAGATAGCATCTTCTTGGCACCTAGTCAGACCCACACAGGAGAGGTCATAAACACCCCTGCAATAAGTGCACACAACAGTTCGCTTCTTGATGTTAATCAAACATCATGACACACAGCTGACCTGATTGTACACGTCCTACCGACTTAACAAACTGATTGACTGGCTGTCACCCAAGCATGCCGCGAAAAGCTGAAGAAGAGGAAGCCAGGTGTCACATCAGACAAAATATGATAACTAGGGCAGCATAAACAAAGCGCTGAGCCAGCAGAAACAGAGGTGAACAGGTATTTACAGCAGAGTCATAATCAGAGAAGCTTATCTTTTATTTTTCAATGTTCATTGTCCAAATAAAGATAATCGTTCTTTTTAATTATTTGAAGAAGTTTTGCTTAAAAAAAAAATTAAGGAATATTAACCTTTTTGAATGAAATTTACAGGAATTCTGCTAAATTTTAAAATGAAGGAGAAGGCTAAAAACAAAGTAAAATTTTTCATAATTTATAAAATCTGATTTTTCGATTCAGTACATGAATCATTTTCAAAGTAGTTATCTGTAATGAGTTTTAAAAAATTATACAAAATTTATTAGAGATGAAAGAAATGATTAAAAAAAATAATAAGTGAAAGAGAAATGATAAAATGAAGACAATAAAAAAAAAATATATATAAAAATGATAATAATCAGCTATCTACAATTAAAATGGGGAATGAACTATTTTGGAGGTTTAATGAAGGTTTGCTCTTAAAAATATAAAGAGATTCTAAAATTTTTGAGTCTGAACTATTTGAGGTAGAGTTTAAAATCTTAAAATTATCTATGGAAATTGCACTATTACACTGTTCAGTATGGTCTGTGATAGATGAATGAGGTGGAGATGCTTAAGTACTATTGGTTCTATATCTCCGCCCTGCATGCTCTTACGTGACATCATGCACAAGTAATCAGACAGGCACTGCCCGCAACTAAAATGATAAACAACGGTAGAGTGCATGAAAAGCGAAAGTTTTTCTTTGAAATTAAAAGATGATCCTATTGTAAATTTGTTAACTAAAACTATTTTAGAAGAAACAGATGGGAAAACTAGTTAAAAACTTTTGAAATGTCATGTTTTGAATTTTCAGATTTTTTTTTATTTAAATTTTTCAAAAAAAAAATAAAAAAATAATGGTCTTTGTACTAATTTTTCAGAAAGACAGATTAGCAAATGTTTTGCCAAATTTTCAAATCAAACAAATAATCAACCAGAGTCACCTACCAGCACGAACGATATATTTTATGTTTCTCTTCCATATTTCGGAAAGCAAAATGAAAATTTCCTATGGTTATCATTTTCTATTGATATCATTTCCTCTGGTTATCATTTTCTCTGGTCATGATATGGAAAAAAGTAATTTGGCATAATAGGGTATGTTCTGAATTATCGAACAGTTTCACATTTTCGATTATCAACAAATAACTAGTTAAAATGTCGGTGCCCGGAAAACTCGTGCACGGAAAACTCGCACCCGGAAAACTCGTACCCGGAAAACTCACCCTAGGAAAACTCACACCCTAGGAAAACTCACACCCGGAAAACTCACACCCATTTATTTTAAATAAAATATTTATTTCTATTTCCTCTTTGAAATAAGGAGCCTATGTTTGGTCATTTCTTTGTGCACATATACATTATACATGGTAGGTACACACACAGTACACATGGTAGATACACACATAGTATACATGCATGGTAGGTACACACACAGTATATGGTAGGTACACACACAGTGAATATGGTAGGTCTACACCTACGAGTGTCTACACCTTTACTTTAGTATCAGTTTCACTGTGGTTCAATGCACTTGTGCCATACGTACTTTATTCTTTCTCATAGTGTTAATTTACGAAAATGGCGTTTCTTTTTTATCTATCCATAATTAATATTTGTATCTATTTAATCTTTGAAATAAGGAGCCTTTGTTTGGCAATTTCTTTGTGCACATTATTACTTTCATATGCTTATAATCTTATATATGTACACCTATACTTTATTTTCAGTTTTACTGTATTATAATGCACACCAGATATAGTTAAATTTTAACTTACTATATGATCTTTATTGTTAATTTCAATTAAAGCCCCCAATGGTGTCAATGTTAAGGAGTCAAAGAGGAGGTGAAATTCTGGTTGATGACTTACATTATATGTATAATAAGCAACGTACGAATCCAAAAGGTAACATAATTTATTGGATTTGTACACGCCGAGCAAAGTATTGCAAAGCTCGACTTCATACTAAAACTGAAACTGATGATTTTGAAATTGTGAAGCATGTTGGCGAGCACAATCATTCAGCAACGCAAGATGAAATCGATGCTGAATTTACCATGGAAAACTTAAAGATGGCTGCAAAAACTTCTCATCAATCTACACGTGTGCTGGTATCCCAATCTATGACATCAGTGGATGAAACTACTATTGCTCAAATGCCGGCAGTGCGTCATATAAGCGGGAATGTTCGAATGTGGAGACAATTAGAATCAGGGTTTCCACCACAACCATCTGGAAGAACGGGCTATGAAATTCCTCCACCATATACAATACTTGGGTCCGGAATTCAATTTCTCAAATATGATTCGGGAATTACCGATGAAAACCGCATTTTAATATTTGCATCTGACACAGGATTGCAAGATTTAAAGCAAATTAAAAACTGGGCAATAGATGGCACATTTAAAGTTGCCCCTGAAATGTATTATCAGCTGTTAACTATTCATGTACAAAACGGAAAATTGAGTATTCCACGAGTTTACGCTTTGTTGCCAAATAAAACTGAAGCTTCTTATAGAAAATTTTATAAAAAGATTAGTGAACTTGTTGGTGATGAAAAGCCAGAGAATGCAACAATTGATTTTGAATTGGCTTCTTTAAATGCGTTAAAAGCAGTGTTTACTAATATTTCTCCGGTTGGAGAAATATAAGTACCACAACAACAACGAATTTGCTATCAAAATGAGACATTTTTCAGCTCTTGCGCTAGTGCCAGTTGATGACGTTATTATTGTTTTCCAAGAGCTGTCAGACGATGACTCAATTTGTGAAGAGTTTCTCGTTTATTTTGAAACAATTTACATAGGTATCGAAAGGGGAGACACAATAGGCGTAGGACCAAACCTATGTTTCCAATTTATTTGTAGAATGTTCATAACCGCGTAGTTATTTCTCTTCCACGTACAAACAACAATGTGGAGGCGTTTCACAACGCATTTAACAAATCAGTGAATAACTGCCATCCGAACATTTGGAGACTGATAAATGCTTTGAAAGACGAAGATTGCCTTGCCACTGCTAAAAAGGTAGAATTTGACAGGGGAGACTCACTCCCACAGAAGAAAAAATACGAAAATACTGATGCGAAGCTTAAAAAATTAGTCATAAGCTACGTACAACTGTTATGAAGACAAGATCAGCTATTTACGTGCTGTTGCATACACTATCAAATTTTAAACTCACTTTAATTGTTAAGTAGATAGCATTTTTGTTATTTTCTTTTTCATAGGCATTATTTTACGAGTTTATTTTAATGTAAACTTAGTTATCATTACCTTTATATTATTCTAATGTACTGCAAAATATCATTATATTATGCTGATAACATAGTTTTAATTGTCCCTTCTGTATCAACTAATTGAAGAAATAATTGTCATTATTATCAAGATATCGTAGGAAATCAACTAATTTTAAAATAAATGGGTGTGAGTTTTAAGGGGGGGGGAGTTTTCCTAGGGTGTGAGATTTCCAGGTGCAAGTTTTCCTAGAGCCAAAATGTCATATTAATTATATACTTTTTCTTCTATGATAGAATATGTGTAACTGACTGATAATTCATAACTTACCTAACTTTTACAACTCTATCACAATTGCCAGAGACCCAATTGTTATGTGGGTAGAAAATCTTTCGTCATATTTTTATCAAAAGTTTTGTGTATGTATGCAATCCCAGCAGTGGAAAAAACGCATATGTAAACGGTACATTACACATTCGTATCCTGGTAAAGTTCTAGCGTTTAAAATTTTGCTCGTATTTTAGCAGGGGACTGAGCTATATTGCGTTAGAAAAATTGCTGTATTTTTTCTCACGCAAGTGTGATGGCTCCGTTAAAATCAATTGCAACTAAATTTTTTGCCATGAGCAGTATTTCTAACGCGGCGTTGAGAAACGCAAGTGTGAAGGGGGCCTTAACCAGATAACATTATCTTTCCGGGAGAGAGAAGAATGTTAGAAGTATTTAACACTAGAATGAATTATTCTTATATTATCTTAAATTTATTATTATCGTATCAAGGATAAGGTTTTTATTGGAGTTCCACCATCATGGATAGAAGGTCTTCTCTTTCGCTTTTAAAACTATAATAGCTCTATCCAGATTTTACTTTTCGTTCATTTTGTCGTCAGTAAACACCAACTTATGAATTAAAGTGACGAGAAAACTTTAACTAAATTTTTTATTAGTTTGTGTCCAGAACAGCAACTTAAGAATGCTAAATATTGCCAAAATTTTGCATTCATTCAACTTACTGGGAATCGATTTTAAAATCCTATCTTGATCATTTGTCCTGATTGAGACCATACAGTCACGTAATCTTTATATGCGGATAGCAGAGCATGCAGGGCGGAGCTATAGAAGAGTCAATTAGTATAACATTTCTTCCTAAGAGTATACGCATATGTTTCTAAATACATCGGCTCTATTGTTACTGCCAAACAGACAACTGCCGTATGGACAAATGCCATACGGACTACTGCCATACGGACAACTGCCATACGGACAACTGCCATACGGACAACTGCAACGCAGACTACTGCCATAGCGGACAAATGCCATACGACAAACTGCCATGCTATATTTTACAATTTTGTATTAGGTGAATTGTATTGTGCATGTAAACTTAACCTTTCATGGATTGAATGCTTGACAATTTTTACTTATTAAGCAATAAGCAATTAGAAGAAAAACATATTGTTTTATTCACACAACTGGCATTACAAATACATAAAAAAAGAGATTAGGATTGAAAATTCGTACGTTTATATTTTAAACACTGCGCAGTGCAACCATATTTTTGTAGCATCTTCTAAAATTATTATTGTAAGAATATTGCTGGAAGAAAACGCGTAAAATTTTTACCATCGGAAGATTAATGCTTGACACACAAAGATTTTGCCTATCGAATGAACTTTTCATTGTCTTTTTTTCTCTGATTAATCATATGATTTAAATTAGCAATTTTTTAGGGAGCTATCAATACGTATGCATTTGGATGTCTGTTTGAAATATATACATGTATGATATTTAATTGGGTGTTGAAACGAGTTGACGGACACTTGGCCGAATGTCACTTGGCCGAAGGACATTTGGACGAACGGACATTTAGTCTGAAACTCATTTGGACGAACGGACGCTTAGCCGAACGATCATTTGGCTGAATGGACATTTGGCCGAAATATATTTATTTTGAAAAAAGGGGATAGTAATACTATTCAATGAAACGCCAAAACGATACATATTCTCTATATATTTATAAAATAACGTCAAATTGGATGGAAATTGAAATTGTAATCCAATTAAACGGAGGCTGTAGTTCGTATTATTGATTTATATTGAATAAAAGTATTTTGGCCAAATGACCGTTCGGCCAAATATCCTTCGGCCAAGTGTCCGTGCACGGTCGAGGTTAATGGACACTTGGCCGAAACACAATTGGGCGAATGGACGTTTGGCCGAATGGGCATTCTGCTGAGAGGGCAATTGACCGAAATATTTTTATTAAAAAAAAATGGGATAGTGATATTATTCAATATAATGTCGAAACGATACACATTCTCTATATACGATGAACTTCAAGATTTATCGTCATACTGGACGATGTTTTAATGCGAAATACACATGATTTATTATTCCGTTAACCTTAGTAACCTAGGAACTGGTCCAGGCGCGCCAGTCCATAGGAACTAGGTTATTGGGCAAACTTTTAAAGACTAGGTTACTAGGGTCAATTGATATATACATGATATGATGCCGATATGCAAGCAGATATTGGATTGAGGTCAATGCTAGATGTCACTATATCTAATTTATTACTTGTATTCGATGCCGGAGAATAGAATATACAGAGCCAATAATTGATGAAATTGAATGAAGGATGAATGAATTTTTTCCATTAGTTAAAAGAGTTTATTCATATTGTATAGATATCATAATGGACCTAATTAATACAAATGCACTTTCAGTGATACATATAATATTTTCTACATTTTGTCTTGATAAACAATTTGTGAAAGAGGAGTTTCATTAAATTTGAATATCTGTAATCTGAAAACATTGTGAAATGTTTAAAATGAAACTTTTCAATAGAAATATGTAGTCAAAATATATAAGATATTTACTTGCTAACTTCTCGTGATTTAAATTTAAAAAAATCAGTATTATTACAGGCAGCCTAACAATTTCTACCAAATCACAGCTCAGAGTTATTACACATGGTAATATAAGCGGGTATGAATCACGTTACTGTATAATTATTACTCATTAAAGATTTCAATAAAATGAAATAAATAATTAGGGTCAATTTGTAATTAGAAGTTTAGAACATGGTAATCATTGAGTATATTGAGATAATGAAAGCTCTTTGATGAAAATTCAGGGGGTCAAAACATCAAATTTGGTGAAGAATATAATTTTTTTTCAAAACAGTGCCTTTATTCAGAACTGGGAAGTACTTAAGTATTGAAATAGAAGTATTCAAGTACTTTCTGTGTACTTAAGAAGATAACTTTTGAAGTACTCAAATAGAGTACTTTTATTTTTGTACTATTAATATAATACAAGATTCAACGTGTTAGGACTTGTATGTGCGTGTTGTTAATTTGTCGCGGAAGATAGAACACACCGTGACTCTTCTCAGCTCTCAAAAAAGATCTAAGAGTTGCATCATTTTTTTTCAATTAATAACTCAACTATGGTGAAATGTTCTGCTCTAAGGAACAAAAGTTGAAGACTAAAATCTGTCGAAATAATCAAAAAAGTAATAGAGTTTCAGGTCTGACTACCATGTTCTTCTCGTTGATACTCATTATATGACTCATTGATCGTGCTTATATAGAATGAGAAAAATCTTCACCAATTGTTGACTGAACTTGGTTTTTCATCATTCAAAACTACTAAAGTGGAGTTCATTGTTTGAATATGTTAATGTGTTGGAGTATCTGCAATCGTGACAAGGTGACGAGGACATTTTTTATAGCGAGTCTCTTTAACTCTACTTACCATAGAAAATGAGCACTGCAGGCCTCTCATCAATAACATATCTCAAGGTGTCCAAATGAGATTTGAAAGCTTCCTCAACTTAGAAAAAGAGCCAACAATACACGAGGCGATTACTACAACTGTAATTCATCCTTATTTAGAGTTGAGGTGGGCCACAATCAATGCAAGATTGAATCACAATGAGGAAGAAGAGATTTGTTAACCCTTTCCGTAATCGAAACAAGTGAAACTGTGTCAAGTGCATTCAAAGAATATTATTCTGGTTTCGGGAGTCACCATACTTCAAGTCAGCAAATATCACTGATGTCAGTAAATATGCAAGTAGTTGCATACTTAACTGATAAGGATAGAACTCTCCACAGCATTAACAATCATCCATTAATGAAGAAATAATTTGTTGGTACAATACTACAATTCCATCTTCTGTTGTTGTTCAGAAATTTTGCTTTCTTGCTAGAAAACTATGGCGCATGAAAGATTTTCACTATCATACAAATCTTTCGAAAGATTCGACTTATTGCTCATATTAACCCTTAATTATAAATTTTGACTACATGTAGAAGTATTTTTTGGTCAATAGGGTTATAGTTTGATTAATAAAGTTATATTTTTGTTTGATTTCACACTTCGGACTCCATCAATTTATCAAAATTATATATTTACTGTCTAAGTAAATTTATAAATGTACTTAAATAATGATAGTAAAAGTAATTCAATACCTATTAGTCATGTACTTTGTTATCCGTACTTAAGTACATTTAAAATACTTAATGCCCACTGCCCAGCTCTGCCTTTAGCTAGTTAATTTTATTTCTCAAATTTGTATGTATGGGGATACAAGCTCTAAACGAACCCCTCTCTTCCCCCTGTCCCTCCTAGAATTAAGGGTTGTAATAGTAATTGATAAGCAGTGTACTAACATATCTGAACATTTTGGGGGGTAAGAGGCACTAAAACCCACCTAATTGGAGGGGGGGGGGTGCAAAATGGGGCAAAGGACATTTACGTTTCTGGCTTTAATTTGCGTCATTAAGTTTTTGGCCACAAATTACGCTTTTGGATATGAAATACCATGATGACCAAAGACAGTTAGGAATCATCGAAATTTTTCAAATGAATTCAAAATTATAGACTTCCCATTTGAACAATGTTATTCAACTCTTACTCTTGTTATTTAATCATGTTCAAAATAAAAAGTTTAATTTTTCTTAGAAAATTTTAGTTAGTATTAAAAACTGCTTATCAAGAGATAACGGAAAATTAAAAATCAATATTCGTAACTCCGTTAGCAAAGTTTCGATGATTCTAAAAGTGTCTTATTTTTTTTAGCACATTATAACCTAATGGACTTCTATTTTTTTTTTAATCTTACAAAATATTTAAAATAAATTAATTTTCTCTAAATAATAATGTGAAAATCGAAAAAGAGAACACGGACAAAATGTATTTGTTTTCTAAAGATAGTGTTAATTTAAGAAAAATGGGTTGAAAAATTAAAATATATTCTGAAAACTAAGTTGAGCCCAAATTAAAGTAGAGAATGAATTAAAATTATTTAAATTCAATCATAATTCAACTCTCACTCATTATATGTGAGTAATTAGTAGTTTGATACTTTTGTTTATATGTTTTTTTTACATTTAACAAACAGTAATTGGATACAGGTAAAGCTCATATAGTGGACGATCCGTAAACGGACACCCTCCTAAAAGGAAAAAAATGTCCGTTCTACCGAACATGTAGTTACAATGACTTTTTTAATTTATATTTTTTTTGTCTACCAAGTACCTAGTCTTACATTGATTATATTCAGAGGTATTACAATTTTGAATATATTCATAGGTATTACCTTTCATTATACATTTTTTTATTAGAGAAGTTTGATGGAAATTGAAATTTTTCAATGGAAATTGAATTTTAAACTTGCAAATTGGAATCCCTAACTGAAGTATTACCTCGTCCGCGCATAGCGTCCATTGATTGGCACATCGGAGGCACATTCTATTATATGTACTGTTCATTGTACGATCTTTTCCTGTACACTGAAAAATATTTTTGGCAGTAGGGTAGGTTTCGATTCATCGGACGGTTCAACTTTTTTGGATACATGAGAAAATATATAAAATTATTAATTAAAATTGATCTTAAATTATTGAAGACCATGATACCAACAAGTAAATATATCGAAGTGATAGATTGATTATTCACCTTTAATGAGCGAGATTAAAAAAAAATATAACTAATAGAAAATGAATATATAGTTTAAGAGTGCAATTATAAAATAACGTGAGTCATACCCATTTGTGATATGAGCGGTGGTAAAAAATATCTGGGCCTGCTGTATTGTATATTTAAATAAATTTCAGTTTCGGATGATTTGCTATATAAGTGTATAATTTTTTACAAAATTCAATTTTTATTTACCAATTGAGCAATGTTCGTTCTTACGGCAAACCATCGTAATAGACAAGAGTTACGTCCTAAGATTGCTTTGTTCAATGTAAAACCCGCATTAGTAGTTTTGTTCTAAACCGAAACCGTTTTGTCTAAATGTGAAACTGTGACCGTGATAATCGACAGCTCTATCTTCATATCAAGGAGTCATGGTAACTAGTATAATAATTTTGAGGCGAAATGAATATTTAAATACATGATATTCATTTAACATAGTATATATTTTTAAAATAATAATAACTAACACTTTAAAAAATTAGCCTATTCTCACAGTATCTATTCTTCTATCAATCTTCAAATCAATTTTATCAGGCAAATAATAGATATAATACATAATAATCTTAAAAGAGATTTATGTCAAACGTAGTAGTATCTATATAATAATACGATAGCGTGTGTGCTAGTGCATGTCACTAACTAGATAAGGTGACCCACAAAAAAGTGTACCCAAACTTGATTTATTCTAAGTATTGTATTTATAAGTAGATGAGAAATAGTGTTCAAGTAAACATGATTTTTTTTACATGCGTCCATTCTACCACCATCATTTCTTTAGATTGTTTGTGTGCAGTATCAAAAATCACCTTTCACTTTAATTGAAATAATATAACTACAGATGAGAATTTGGCTCAGGATAGTGTTATTCTATTAATATCCGTGATTTATCAATGATGAAGTTTTTATGTAATCCCTTTAATGGTATAAGCACTGAAGCAGTAGGGGCGTTACGGTGGTAGAATAGATACATGTAAATAAAATAAGTTTCAACTTTACTTTTTTTCACTATTTTTTACCTACTCATAAAAACGGTATTTATATTGATTCAAAGTTGGTACACTTTTTAGTGGGTCACCCTGTATAGCAATGAGTGGTTTGTAAGTGAAGGTGGGGAAGGGAAGGCAAACTGTGGAGCTAAAATATATATTAGTTTAGGTGAAACATTGTATGGTGATATTATTCAATTGATGAAATAAACTGTAAATTAACTATATATATTTAAACTGTTTTGACATGCAGAATTTCCACGGGGTCCAAATAGTTTTAATTATTATTTTATACAATAGAGTAACTTTCAAGTGACGAAAATAGGGTTTTGTCTAGTAAAAGGTTTTGTCCACTGCAGTTTCAAAAATATTTTGGTCTTATATAATGTTTGTCTAGTATAAGGTTGGTGTACTACGAATGTTTGATGTAATTATTTTATTGTTAACACATTGAGCATTGAGCAATCGTTGTACTGAGGTCATTAAAATTTGACCTAAATAAACAATAAAAATGCTTAAAAGATAAATAAGTAATGCTTTCAAATTAGTAATTTTCTGGGCACTGCATCAAGCTAATTACTTTGTTCTGTCCAATAAATAAATAATGACAACTCAAAGCAGAATGAATATAAAGACTACACCAACAGCAACGATTCGGTTGTTTGATGTTATTTAGGACAGTCCCTCTCCCAAGATGAACCTAGACATCATGTTGTATGCATTCTCAGGCTGGTCTTAAAGAACGATATGGCCAGCATTTCTCACCGAAGTTTGGAGTCTCTTTGACGAAGCCTTCCATTTTGTTATTTAGCTGAAGAAAGAAAAAACAATGACAAGTTAGACTGAATAGGAAACAATATATGACTGACACGAGTAAAGCGGCGTTTACACTATTAGTTTTGACTCTGGACGTCACTTTCAATCACACCTCTGCACCCTCACTCCAGTCTTGTAGTTTCGGTGACTGATATTCAGACTAAAAACAGTTGGTTAGTGTGGCTGAGCGACACACATTTGCCTTCAGTCACCAGAGAAACCTATATATTTAATATTTGTTTATATATTTGTATAATGTATATTTTAATATTTGTTCATATTGTATATTTCAATATTTGTTTATATTGTTAATATTTAAATTGTAATAGAGCAAATTCATTTATTTACCAACTTATCACAATATGACTTAATAAAATAGCTTATGTAAATCGTAAATGATCTTGATTATCAATGTGCATTTTAAAATTCGATTACAATATCAATAATTTAAAACAATTCAATGCGTTCCAGTTACATTAATATATATTAACTGACAAAATATTGTGAAAGGATTCTCATTCGTCCTATTTTATTTTAGTAAAAAATATCTATTCCATTTATCTTAATTAGTTATGATCTGTTTCTATGAAAATTTCAGTATAATTTATGTTAGATAAAAATATCATTAATAATAAATTGATACATATTTCATATTGGTTCATAATATTTAAAATATGAGAAGTTACGAAATGATATTAGTACTATTATTGCATACAACCTTTCATCATCGCACACCGTGTGTGACTGGCAAGCATTCAACTCGTCAACACAGGGTCAGCATTGACAGATTTCAAAGCGTGAACTTGAGTATTTATTTTCTAAATATCAACAATTCCTAAAGTTCATATAGAAAAAAATTCTTTAAATGTAAATCATTCAATAAAATATGAATAAAATAAATAAGAAATACCAATACCTTATAAATTCTTCTATGGGCGCTGGCGTAAACTTCAGCGCCGAGGAAATTCAGCCTCTCCTCAAAGATCGTTGTGAGGGGATAGGCAATGATGATATCCAACTGGCCATCACTTTGTACTCTGGCTGACTGATAATCTGAAAAAATAGGTCAGTTTAATATGTAAAATTAGTATACGAATGAAATCTTTACTTTTGGGAAAATTTCGAAAATTTAATGTTCCAATAACAAGATGATAGCAGAATACCAATAGTAAAACGCAACCTTTATCGTAAATTTCGAGATAATAATTAGTTGAACATTTTCGATTCTATTAAAAAAATCGTGAATAGACTAATGCGTACCGGTAATTGAGCCCACCGACAAAGGTTTGATGAACTTATTACGTTAGTTCTCACCTATAAGTCATTCGGTTCTAAGAAAGATAACTCAGTCAGCCAGAAATCGCCTTAAGAATAACACCTGAGATATTTACTCTCCGCTAAACTTGTTAGCATTTCATTGTTCATTGTAGGTTGCTTGAAGTACAGTTATGTATGATTATATACTTGTGTTGCCATTAACCTTACTTATTAATATGAAATAAAGTGATCTATAAGAAAGTAACCGAACCATAGTTAATAGTACAGTGAACAGAGATTTGGGTATTGACCCTAAGTATATAACAAGTGTAGTTAGTAACTTGGAATTCACGTATAAGTACTAAGTAATCAGTACAATAGTAATAACCACCATCTAAGAAAAGACTATCACAAAAAGAGACTATCTTTTTGTGACTATCAAAGGGGCCCCAAGACAATTGGGCCCCGTATAAATTATTGGGTTCCATGACAATTATGCCCCTGACAATTTTGCGCCAGACAATTGGGTTCCGAGACAATTCAGCCAAGAAGATATTAAGGCAGCAGATACAATGAAGAAATATTACTTTGTTATTGCTAGGGTTGTGAAAATATTATCTTAAAAATGTATTTTATAATCTCTTGAAGAATATTCTCTGCATATATTCTTTTATATTGTGAAATACATTTTATATTCTTTTTATTCTCAATCCATAAAAATTTTGTAATTCGATTGATAAACCCGATAAGAGATATATATTAACAAATAACATTTTGATGATAATCCCATGTTTCGGTATAATGAAAATGTTTGTGAAGAGTTTAAATAAGTCGTATTAACTTGATTTATTGAGCAGTTGGGATAAAATGAGATTATGAGAATACATTTTGTAATATTAACTAATAAACCTTTTCAATATTGAACATTTTTTCAAAAAAAAATGTAAAATTTTATATTCCGAAAGAAAAATTGAAATTCAAAAATTTGCTCCAGCATTTTGTAGAGAATCAAATTGCGATTTGAATGCGAAAAAAAACATGGTGGGTTGAAAACTATTGTATTTTACTTAAACTTGACACTGAAGATGCACCTCATATATAGTGATATGCATTAACACATCATGTACGACTCTTTGCGTCCCGTGTGTTTAGTTAGTAGCTATATAATGTAGTTGGGTGGCATTTCTAATGTTAGAAATTAAATTGTTACTACTACAGGCATATCCCGCTTTAAGTCAAAATTCGTACCTCGAGTTAAAGCATTGTTACTCCAATATTTTCGTTTTCCATTACCAAAAATTGTATGATACACTAATACTATTTATCATATTTTGTTTGGTCCATACAATGTATAATATTATATATACAATTGTTTGAAAATAATATAAAGCGGGGTCTGCCTGTACTAAGAATATAGTTTTAAAAATATTTCTCCTTATTGATAAGTTTTTTTATGATATTGTTATAAAACTCATTGATTGGCTATATAGGGAGATTGGCCAATGCATTTTCTATGATAATGTGTTTAGGGATACCTACTCATTGACTGGATATTGAAATAACCAATAAATGTTACCATCTTGTCAAGTCATGAAAAAAATCGTGATTTGTTCAGTACAACAACCTAACGGCTACAACAAACTACATTATTGTCATCTATGTTGCAAAACTCAAAGTTCTTATTATTTGAAATATAATAATTTAGTTCAATTCATAATTATATGATGATGAGCTAAAAGACCAATAGGAGAAGAGTTTATTTAAACATTTATTTATTCTAACAACACATGTCGATAAAAACTTATGCGGTAGTGTAAATATCTGAATAATGTATGTGCTAGTTACTATATTTTGAAAATTATAGACGGGAAAAACAAATCATTTTGGGCACACAGATTAGGATGGCTACAGACCTATTTGAAATTTGCCCCAGCTTTGTTAAATGAGTTAAATTATAGTAATATTTTTAATATGTTGGAAAATGTGGAACAGATTTTTATTTCAGAACTTACCCTATAACTTTACTTCATCTGTGGTTAGAAAGTTCCCCTCACCTCTTTAATCCATGGCTTGACACTCTGCATCACATCATCCATGAGGTGGTTCTAAACAGCTACCCCATCATTGAAGATAAGATTACATACATGGATGGTACTCCGCTCTGCGGGGGTGTTGATTTAGTTGCAGTAGTAACCCATCTCCTAAATGAGAAGACTTTTTAAAAATTCTGACGCTTCTTTCAAGATTTGCTATTTTCGTAGCCAAGATTTACATTCAATTAACGATAAAATAATGGCTTAAAAAGAAGGTTGTGACCGCGAATTTACACCGGTAATATGGTCTGATATTCTCTCCTCATTGTATATTTTCATTTATCATGAATATCTAATATTCTTAGATATGTAGTGCTTTGAAAGCTAATTTCAATAGAAAGGTGTTGTGTATAGGGACAGAGCCAAAAAACATCAATGTTAACTCTTTTGCTTATCATATCGTTATAATTTACTCTCTGACACAGAGTCTCCAGTTTTAGTATTCTTCTTTTCCGGAGTTGAATAGTCGGGCGGAGTACGTTTCAGAGTGCTGCTCGTGGTTTGGGAGCAGTACGACACAGCATTAGCCATACAAGCATCTTTCTTAGGCGGGGGTAAGAATTTAGGTGACACTGTTGAAGTGTCTACACACTGTCTACACGCTGTATAAAACTCTTTAGAGTACCCCTCTTGATAGGGAGGAGAAGGATTTGAGTAGTTTGGAGGATTATTTATCAAATGACTGGTCAGACTAACGGGAGTTTTCTGAAACGCTACCGGAGGAGGCAACTTATCCATCCCCTCCGTATTGGCATTCATCCCCGGATGAAGATCACACGAACAAAAGGAAGGGAAATTACTGTTCATATTAATTTGTTGGCATTGACTCGCAATAGTACAAATAGGGGTTCCAGAGTACATTTGTGGGGGTGAAATCAGTCTGCTAGACGTCATGCCTGGGCGAGTAGTACAAAGCTGGTTGTGTGAAGGAGATTGTTGCGTCATAGTTGTGGGTAAGACGTTACACAAGCCATAACTAATTGAAGGACTATCAGCCGAAGAAGAAGGAATCAAATATGTTGATCCTTGGTGCATTGTGTCCACGTAACTGAGGTTAGATTTAACCTGCAAAGATAAAAATATAATAAACATTGCATCAAAATTGAGATAATTTAAATATGATTTCTAATACTGCTTTGATATATGTTGGTAAGATTAGCTAGAACTCTTCATCAATGATTATCCCTCATTTTTTAAATGTAAACGTGCATACGTTCCGGATCATTTGCCGATCTGCGTGATTTCAAGAATGCAATAGACGTATTTATATAATACTAGGTAACTTGCATTTCCATTGTAGTAAATTAACATAGGATAGTGATGTACTATTTATAATAATCAAAGAGCCAGATATATTACCAGTGCTATTTGTGAAAAATATCGCAGACGTTTTATCGGCATTAAGCATTAACCGGTTATTTATTGTCCATTCATGAACCAACAAAAGATCAGAAATCATTTAATTCACCATGTGATCATAGTCATGATGGCTAACTGTCAGAGTTGCATCATCGGCAAAAAGTGTGAACTCAGCAGTATTTCTTACATTAGGCTAGTCAGTGGTCATTGATATAAATCAGAAAAAAGAATTGACCCGAGGATACTACCATGAGGAACAATGTTCTTCACAACTTTGAATTCAGAAAAAAATATCATGAACTCACCCTCTGAGTTCTACCATTGACTTATTTCCTGAACCAAGCAAGCGTCAATCCACGTATTCCAAACTTGCATAATTTACGCAAAAGTATTTCATGAGACACAGTATCAAAAGCTTTAGAAAAGTCCAGAAATATGCGGACAGTATGCTTTTTCTGATTTATCTACTCGTATATGTGATCAATAACATTTATTAATGCATCTGATGCATTCCTGCTCTTACTAAAGCCAAACTGAGAGCTATTGTTTTTGTTTGGTTGTACGTGTGTTTGTGCATTTGTATAGATTGTAATTAAGTGTGTGATTTAGTGGCAATCGTGAGAGTGTGTCAGACTTCATGTTACTGAAGGGTATACTTTTTGTGGACTAGTGTGATGAGGTACCTCAGCCTCGTGCATATCATTCGTGTCTTAGTGATGTTTATCCAGGAAACTTTGGTCTGTTTTTTTTTATTTGTGATTTCAGTTTCCTGAAAATTTTCTTGAATTTGTTTTGAATGCCACTTATGTTTAATTGTAAAATGTTTAGTGTGTTGAATGGTGCAGTAGGAAGAGTACCAAGATGGACAGGGTCAGGTTGAATAAGAGGAGGTCAAGGAAGGCCAGGTGCAGGAACAGGTGGAAGGACAGGTTGGGCAATAGGAGGAATTGTAGGAGCAAGAAGAGCAAGAGCTACATGGGAAGATGTAGATGGAAGAGAGCAATAGTATAAGATACATGAATGGGGTTGGAGTGTTTGGTGGTGTTGTTGGTGTAATGTTGTGTGAGGTATGACAGTTTTTTTTTCATCCCTGTGTTTGTTGTACCAGAGCAGCGGTAATTGAAATGTGTCCACCTATTACAGAACTTGCACTGAATTCCGCCTGTTTGGCGGGTCCAGGAAGAGACTGCAAGTTGGGCAAGTGTAAGGTTTACGTTTTGTCTCAATGTCACTGGATAATGCTATTAAGATAAATCCTCAAAGTATGCCTGCTCAGTGCTCACCCTCCCCCCTTGATGAAAAAACGCTCTTGGGCCGTCTGTGTGCGACGATGGGCAGAGCCCGGGTGACACTTGTGTTGTGCCCACTCAGAGTTAGGACTGGGGTTGAAGAGACTCTCAAGCCCTTAGTTTGACCAAACTGCTACCATGTGATTGTGTAGACTCTCTTATTGGCAGCAATACTGCCGTCAAACATGATGCATTCATCGTATATTTTGTTGAGAACTCAAGGCAGTCGCTGAGAAGAGGAATTGTAAATTTTGGGATATCAGTGTATGCCACTGGATGTGCTTTAAAAAGTGTGTTAATTAAATATTATCATTCTAAAGATGCTAGCAGTTGAAAACACCGTATTTATGCAAGAAAATCGAGTTTTCCTTCCCCATCAATTCTCGAAATTTTTCAACTGTATTTCCACTTGTGGACTCCTCTTGTTTTTGGGTGAAGCAGTCTTTCACCTCGATGAAAGAATCAATGTACACAATTCTTCACACTAATCTGTGAATATCATCAATTGGCTAATAGAGAAATCGTTACACTCTCCGAAAACAATGGTTTGGTCAGCGATAGAAAAGGACAGTGTTATTGGTTCATTTTTTTTTTGATGGAGATGTCGAAGGGAACAAATAATTTGAATAGCTTGAAGAAAAAAAATCCCACAATTTTGTTGTTTCCCTAATGCATTGGAGGTTATTTTTATGCAAGATGGGGCACCAGGTCAGCACATGGCTAAATAAAAGGCTCCAAGGCAGGTGGATTGGTGTGGCTGTGCTGAAAACCTTAACATTAGAAGGTCATCTTGCTCGATAAACTTGAATCCGGCAGATTTTTTCCTCTAGGCCCCTAGGGGTTTTATTAACAGAACCATGATAATTTGAATCGGCTGAAAGCCGTGATTACCCAATTGCCTTTAGTAAGGTTTCCCTAGAACTGATCTCTGCAGCAATGGTTAATTTTATGAAGCGTTTAACCCTAGTAACCTAGGGACTGGTCCAGGCACACCATTCATCATAACAAAATAAAGATATTTTTATTTATAAGCCGATTTGGAAGCTGTCTTTTCATGACTTTTACTATTCAGCATAGTTATATATGATTAGACAAAAAGAAAATGATAAATGGCAAGATACTAATATTATGAGTATTTATCAAAATATACAGGGTGTCCCAGAAAAGGCGGACAACAACTTCAAGATAACATATTTCACAAACTATCAAAGATACGTGTTTCTTTCTGGTATTTTTTTTTTATTTTTGTACCTTCCTTCATCCACAGATAGATTTTCAATAAGTATTATTCTCTTTTGTGAATATTATATGGATTTTATTGATTGGCGGTGAAAATGGCTTTTGCGCAAATAGTTAGAAAACCTGAGAAATATCTGTTTCTTATCTTTGCTTGTTAATTTTTTTATTCTAAATATATAATAATTCTGTGGCGGTTATTACCAATGAATGAGTAAAGGTAATTTATGAAGAATTTTTTTTAAGGATTTTATAAAAGTTTTAGTGTGGACTGGCACGCACAGACCAGTCCCTAGGTGACTGAGCAAACTTTTAAAGGATTGGTTACTAGGTTTAAATTTAGTTGTTGAATCTGATGGTGGTCATATGGAAATTTAGTGCAGATAGACGTACTTGTTTATATTATTAACCCCACATAATGTGGAATCAATGGAGATTATGTTTGTCGAAATCGGCCAATTGGATGTAAATTTATTCAAGTTTAGAATCGGGAAAAATAAAAAAACATCTTTAATATTACTATGCAATATCATAATTTATAAAATGAAGGTACAAACGCACGCTCAGATTGTACAAATCGGCAGATGGCTCGAAACATACATTCATGTGTACACATACAGGTAAATCTCAAGTTTTATGTATCTCCATATTTACGGACCTCGTCTTTTACGATATTATTTTCTTGGCTGCATCTCTTTATTTGCAAAAATGCCACAGATTCTACGCATTATTGTTATTTACATTATTTTCCATTATTCTTTATATGCCGTCACTTTGAAAATTTTAATTTGGACAATTCTGATTTTTTTCAATCATTGATAGGTTTGTGTAAAATATATTGAATCAGAAGTTTTTTCTACGGTAATGGTTGTCAAGCTAGTATCTATTATTTTTTCTGATTATATTCATTTTTGATTTAGGATTAATCCACCTATATTAATCCAATTCTAGTGGAATGTCTCATAAGTCACCAAGTTAGAATGTTATCAGTACAATAAAACTCCAGAGATAGGAAGTTCTTCGATATGAAGCATTCGAGTAATGAAGGACCTGAGTTATGAAATGCATCTGAGTAATGAAGTATTTTCTATGTTTAAATAATAAAAAACAATATACTACATGAATTTAGTTCCAGTTATCCCTCAAAAACAATAGTTTTCTCCAAAATTTTAATCACAGAAAACTATCAGAATCCCTGAGGTATGAAGTGGCTGTGAGTTATGAAGTAACCAATACTTCATAACTCAGGAGTTCCACTGTAACTTTAATCTCAAATATTTATAAGACATTTTCATTATTTTCTTTAAATGAACATAAATAGCATAGGATTAATTAGGAATGACTCATAAAGATCTTGAAAGATCTATATATTCTGAGCTGTTCGAGTCATTAATATATTGGTTGTTCCAGACATATGGATAATAATGGGGAAAGTTAATTGCAGTTCAAGGTTTAAAATCACTAAAATGAGAAGGGTTAAGAAGATTAAAATTGCACATACGCCAGTAACTAAATGAACACTTAATAGAAATAGTAAGTGAGGATATACAAAGTGAACTTTGATAAGGTATCTTCACTGTGGAAAGGTAACTTGACTGTTGCTTGGTTCATTTACCTCTAGTTGATGTCCGGACACAGTGAGTCCCATAGGTGACAGGGTGGTGCTGTGGCAAAGAGGAGAACACTCGGAACTCCTGGAGGCAATGGAAGTGAAGCGGATTGCCATCTCGTTAGCACCTGTAAGAAGAAGTGACGTAGAGGTTATGTGGAGCAATGAGTGAAAACCGATCATGAGATTGATCAATCGGAAGAGAAAAATACATTTTTACTAATTTTATTATTGCAGAAAAACTTATTATATGTAGAACCCAGTATATAATAATTATTTAGTCTTAGTTACTTCCTTACTATCTCTCGACTTCCTCGACATGTTCATTTCTTGCCAAACATAATTCAATCCTTGTTCTCATTGCAGTCATAATTATTTCTTACTAAGGCAGGGTTATCTCTAAAAATAAATTCACTCGTGATTCTCTTATTCAGGTTGTCTGAGTGATCAGGTGGAGTATAGAACACTTAACTCTTCAAATGTCCCAGTAAGAAAATTTCTCATGGTGTCACGTCCGTTGATCTTGGAGGCCACTCGATTGAATGGTTTGGTGCAATAATGCGATTGTGTAACACATCAGTTAGCAAATGTCGCCGAGCCTTTTTTATGGCTGCAATGTGAACAAAGATTGAATTACAAATGTAAAGCAAGAACAGGAGGAAATGTAGGAGACGATAGATAGTAAGAAGGATATTAAGATTATATAATGGGTTGTTAATAAAAAGCGTTCTTCGTAATTTTATGTTTGTGCGCAACAATAGTTTCCACACCGTTTACTGTAATCACTGTAACATCACTATCGACTAATGTATAATTTTAAATTTTTCACAATTTATGTAAAACAAGTAGACAAACACAATGGTATTACTAACAAATTCAGAACGTTAGCAGTTTTGATTCAAAGTTTTTATACCATCCTGATTATTTATATCATTATTATTTATTGTTTCTTTAGCTTATGAGTTTCAGTAACTTATCCGACTCATCAATAACTATGTATCATATTTATATTTTTCTATATTATAGTCCAGATTGCAAACTACTATATAACATGTCGGAATCATATTAAAAGTGCAGTTGGCTGCAAAGAGCCTCAGAGATTTCACTCAAAATTGTTAACTTTTTAATCACTTGAAGATACATCTAGAAACAAATAACGCATAAAAGCATCTGTAAAATTAATCTATTTGTAACAACACTTACCACAACCTGGGACGATATCTGGATTAGAGTTTGTACTTTCGGCCAAGGAACTCGGTACTGTAATAATTTGAGAGCATTTGGTGTTCCGCTTTATCACTATAAGCAATATTGACACCATGGCTATCAGACCAAGGCTTCCTAGGACACCTAAGGCTACTGCTAGAATGGGAATTATAACGGTATCATCTCGCTGCTCAGAGTTGTCATTCTTTGTTGGTTGTGTTTCCAAGATTGGACTTTGAGATGGAAGGTGACGAACTTGAGCCGTTCTCTTTTCAGCAATGTCAATACTTGTTCTAGTTTGAACAGTTATCACGTCAGATTTTCCTCTGTTGTTTATGGAGTGTATCAGAATGTCTAAGTCAGAGACATGTTTGAGGCCTTTGATGTAAAATTCGGACACTGATGAATTGGAGACGTTGGCCAAAACCTGTTGTGATGTCGCTTCTAGAATAAGGGCGCTATATTTGATAGGTAAATCCCTATTGTTGTTTGGGTTGCACTTGATAATGAACACCTCTTTATTCGAGTGTAACTTATCCTTTCTTGTTTCATGAGTCTTCCAGTAGATATCATCAATTAAATCTTCATCATTGTGTACTGAGCAATTGGTAGGAGGGTTAGGGAGCTCTGCAGGCACTACTTTGAAGATACAAGGATCAACCTGATTCCCCAGTGAATTATTTCCCCAGCATAAGAGAGTTCCATAATCCAAATCAGTTCTAGCAACATAAGACAGTGAAGAAGTGAGGTCTTTCGTCTTAATGTGCTCCACAGATATGTCAACCATTTCTCCAGAATTATTGAAGCGCCACCTAAAGTTGACGTCAGAAGGATAAGCATCCAATTTGCAAGCCACTGTAACCTGCGATAAAAGAACAACAATACATTTAATATATTTAGAGAGATGTGTTACTACTGTTTCAGTCGTTAAGTGAATTTAAAAATAGGTTTTGAGCACGTCATCAACCATTATATTTTTTTAGGAAATTAGTAGGTACACCTGAAATCGAACAATTATTGTCAATCACCTGATTATTCACACTCCAGTAAAATACCAACAACCTTCATGAGAATATTAATTTATTCATTGCTCTCTGACATCATATATGAAGACCATTGTCAAATATGACAGCGAATAATTACATACTTAATTACTTTGTGTTGCATCCCCAGTTATAATTACAATGAATTATTTAACAGAAACCAATATATATTATAATTTCCAATAAGCTACTCAAAAAGGCGCACATATGTTTCACTTTTAAAAAGAGTTTTGCTTTTTTAGAACAGATGCTAATCAATCGTCTAGAAATGTAATCAAATGAGGTTTTTGTGATTGAATACATGATATCAAAGAAAAATATAACAGTGATAGATAAAAAAAAAGACTTATGTATTACAATATAAACAAGGTTATATTTATTTTGAAATAATCTATGAAATGACGTTAAGCGTTCTTAATATTTTCATTGTAGAGTTGCATCAACTCTATAGATCCATAGACTCAGGTGGAATGTTACGTCACAGGCAGCATCAGAGCACCGATATCAGTCCTTATGTCCAGGACATACATATCTTCAAATTCTTTGCTGTGTGACGTGACTAGCATGGAAATAGTCGTGGTAGGTAGGTATATTTTGGTGATGTTTTGACCGTACAGTTGAGTGGATTGTTGCAACAGTTTTTACCAAGAAAGTAAAGGACTGTCGTTGCGATTCATTTGTGAGAGGCTTGAGGCCTCTTACCTGAATTGCTTCACTGCATAATAATAAATCCTCGACAATAATTGTCAGTGTTCATGTTTTGGAGAATGACTTCCAGACTTTATTTGTTTGCTCTGAACCAGTTATACATTGGGCTGAAACTCTAAAATAAAAATAAAAACAGGGACTAAGTACTCAGCTGTAATAAATTAGTTGTATTTCAAAGTAGTAGATACACATTTTAGGTAGTAAATACCCCCATTAAGTAGTAGACATATCTTTTCACAATTTATGTATGTATTACGATCAACAGGACACTCTTAGGATCAACAGGACACTTTTAGGATCAACAGGACACTCTTAGGATCAACAGGACACACTTGGGATCAATAAAACACACATATGGATCAAGAGGACACGCATATAGAGACAAGTAACGCATAGGAATAGAGAAGACACATAGAAATAGAGAACATGCATAGAAACAAGGAAACACCTGGAAACAATAAAAGACACTTGATTTTGTAAAAGAAATATAGAAAGTAGAAATATTCTAGAGAATTAATATAGTTATCAATAACTATAGGTAGTAAAAAAAATTTGTCTCATATTTTAATATTTAATAGATTGTGAATTAATATTAATAAACTTTAGGATATATAGCTTAAATAGAAAGACGGTTTTCAAAATACAACTATTGGTCATAAAATTCATTGTCAGTTCCAGGTTTCCACCCTTCTCCTGATGATGAATAGAATCTTTCTATTCGAAAGCTTGAAATCTGAAAAACATTCAACGCAAAGTTTAAATAACCTCTAATAATATCTTTGGATATTAAATACAAATTTGGGTAGTAGATACACCTATAGTTAGTAAATACACCTTTGGGAAGTAGATACACCTTTGGGTAGTAGATACACCTTTGGGTAGTAGATACACCTTTGGGAAGTAGATATTACCTTTAGGTAATAAATAAATATATAAAAAAATACAACGGTTGGTAATAATTACAACAAATGTAATTTGAAGATACATAAACTTATCTCTATATATTTAACAGTTCTATTTGATCCAAATGAAATTGAATTTGATCTAATTAAATATTGTAATTGATAACATTTAAATTGAATCTGACCTAATATGATTCCTTATCATTCCGATAATTCACATTATACTATCAATAACACGGTGAATTGTTCCAATATTTTTAATTTAAACAATAAAAAAAAATTTATCATCAAAAATGAATAATTGAAAATAACAAATTCGGAAAACAAGAAGAAAATCTGGAAAGAAGGAATATGAATAACAGAAAAACAGGAAAAATTCAGGGAAACAGAAAAAATCTGACTAACAACAGAATCCGGAAAAAAAATCGGGAATAAAAGAGTCTAGAAGAGGTAACAGATTAATTAAAAATTCGGAAAACAAAAAATTGTGAACAGTACAAATCTGGAAAACATTGAAAGCAAAAACAAATTCGGAAAAAATCCAGGAAAATTTCAGTTTTTTTAGTTATCAGGATAGCTTTCCCTGTATTTTTTTCTGTATTTTTTATTTTCCAATTTTTATTTGTCCAGATATTTTTGTTATCCAGATTTGTTAATTTATATTTAATCGTTTTTATTTCAAGAGCATTTTTTATCGTTTCGATAAAAATATTAAAAATTCCGCCGTGTATAATGTATAATGTGAAGAATCGGAATGATAAAATATTGTAGTTCTTTTGAATTAAATAGAACCGTAAGAGATAAAATAGGTATACAGAGTCTAATTCAAAGCTTAGTAGAGTTTGAATTTCAGGTGGCAATGCTTATTCCTCAATTAGCAGGTAATTACCGGTAGGTGGCAATGCTTATTGCAGAGTTAGCAGGTCATCACCGGTAGGTGGCAATGTGTATTACTAAGTTTGTTGGTCTTCACCTGTAGTTGGCAATGTTTATTCTTAAGTTAGCAGGTCCTTACCGTTAGATGGCAGCGCTAATGTATGCAGCCAATCAAGTTTACAATTTGATTCATTTGCAAACACGGCATTCATTAACTGAGTGAATGATGCACAATATACTGTACAAAAGCCTAAATTGGAATCTTTTCCCATGATAGTCCCTAAAAAAAGAACAATGGTGTGTGTCAATTGCAATAATGAGGGAATTGACTGATCATTCGATCAGCCTAATTGTAGATCTGACAAATGCATTCCTTTTGGGAATACTAGGAATGTTGTATCATCAATTTATCCACTGGAATAATTCATGAGTCACGTGTATATTCAAACATTAAGTTTCAATACAGGGTGGGGCGTAAGTTTGGAAGCAATTTTTCAAACATTAATATAATTCTTAAAAATAAGTTCCTAAGTAGGTGATAGGGTTTGAACTATAGTAGAGACACTACATTATGACGTGGCAGTGTTATTTTTTACAAAAATTTAGTCAATTCAAAAATGTCAGACAAATGAGAAGCCATTATTGCTCTACACCGTGCCGGGAAGTCAGATTCCTTCATTTCAAAGACTCTCTCAATAGCGAGATCGACTGTTTGGAAGTGTGTGAAGCGTTTTAATGAGAGAGGAGACTTTACTGATCGTCCAAGAAGTGGTAGACCACGCTCACAACGCACCAAACAACTGATGAAATGTGCCCGAGAGAAGATCAGGAGGAACCCGAAGAGGTCAATACGATTGTTAGCCAAAACAGCTAATGTGAGTCCCAGAACAATGAGAAGAGTTGTCAAAGAAGACCTAAAGATGTCCTCTTTCACCCTCCAAAAGAGACAGACTCTCTCAGAAGCTGTAAAGAAAAAGAGATTGGAGAGAAGCAAAGCACTTCTGAGAGAATTGAAGTCTGGCACGGCTGGTGAAATTGTTTGGTCTGACGAAACAATTTTCACAGTGGAAATGGCTCACAACCGGAGGAATGACAGAATAATTGGTACAAGTGCAAAAGACATCCCATACAACCAAAAAACTGTCCACAGAACCATGAAACCTGCTTCAGTAATGGTCTGGGCCGCCATTTCAGAAACTTGGAGATCTCCTTTAATTTTTGTGGAACAAGGCGCCAAAATCAATGCTAAATGTTATATTGAGAATATTTTGACGCCAATGTTGGAGTCAGCTAAGGATCACTTCGGTAATGATACTCTATGGACATTTCAGCAAGACGGCGCGACTTCACATACTGCAAATGTCACTCAAAACTGGTGCCATGACCATTTTCCACGGTTTTGGTCCAAAGAAATGTGGCCTCCCTGCTCCCCAGATGTTAATCCTATGGACTTTTCGGTATGGTCCATTCTTGAATCAAAGGCCTGTGGTAAATTCCATCGCAGTGTGGATGATTTAAAGCGTTCGCTCCAGAGATCTTGGAAGGAAATTTCACAAGAACAGTTGCGTGCCGCAGTAGAAGGAGTTCGGAGGAGATTTGAGGCTGTTATTAAAAACGAGGGGGGACATTTTGAATAAATTTATGATTTTTGAATTCTTAAAACCCTTATGTAATAATAAATAACTGTAATTTATTAAATATATTTTTCGTTGGATTATAATATGCACTTTCATTTGCTTCCAAACTTACGCCCCACCCTGTATAATTAGGCTATCTAAAGGAATTCTATATTTAGTATTGCACTAAATTGTGTTAGGTAATGATTATCATGTATCTTCTTTGAAATTTATCGAACAAATATCTATAAATTCGCAATAACATCCTATCATACATTTAGTTGAAGATAACTTTAATATATTAAACAATATTATATTGTCTATATCTACAAATTAATTAATCTTTCACCAAAGAATTTAAAATACCTTTACTTCCGCAAGTTATGTTGCAAACGAATGATTTTAAATGAAGATAAAACCTCTGTTACAGTTCAAATCACATGGAATATAAGAGAACACGACAAACACCACCGCCAAACACACTTAGATTGAACTCAGTGACCGGAAACATTGACACTGGATATTACATATATCAAAGATGGAAAATAATAACGCTCAGGCATTTTATCAGTGTTCCAATATTTTCAATTATGGTTGGATGTATTTTGGTGGTGACCGGAAAGGAGCCCACAGGACAAAAGCTCACAGGAAAATTGCTCACAAGGAAAAATGCTCACAGGAAAAATACCCACAGGAAAAATGCCCTCAGGAAAATTGCTCACAAGGAAAAATGCCCACAGGGAGAAATGCCCACAAGGAAAAAAGCTACAGGTATAAAAACCTACATGAAAAAAGCCCACAAATATATAATTTTTACAATACAGAAAAACATAAAAAGGTTTTAGGTATATAAGGGCATAAGTTTATAAAGGCACGAATAGTCAATTTGTTTTCTATGTCATGCACCTTTTGTCTCATTTTGAAGACCTTCATCAATAAGATTAATTGTATAATTGATGAATTTTATTTTATAGTATATAAATTTGAAAATTATCTGCGATTTTTATTTTATCATTTCAATTATATTTTGCCTCCAGGGGCTCTATCCTGAAGCTCTCTAAGGTGAACGGAAGAGAAAGGGGATATCGCCCCTTTCCGAACTGTTGTAATTTGAATTTTTATTGTCTTTTTTCATATTTACTTTATTTATATTTTTTCAACGCTACTTGCAGTTTTAGAGGATAGCGCTATTTTTATGCTCATCAACTACGTGATCTTAAGAATTTTGTGTTAGGTAGGCTCTTAAGCTTCATTTACTACCACCTCTTCATTTTCCTCTTCCATCCGTGAGTGCAACCACTGGTGCTCGTGTCCCTTATCGTCAGAATCCTTGTTAAAAAACTGCTTTCGCAGATTTTTTTTTATTTTAAACCCTGTACTAAAATAAATTAGAAACAAGTGTATTTTCGGATATTTGCTGTTAATTTATGCTCTTATATCAAGATACCTTTACGTTTTTTTCTGTATTATAAATATTAGGTAGTTGTCGGCTTTTTTCCTGTGGGCTTTTATATCTGTGGGCTTTTTTCCTTGTGGGCATTTTTCCCTGTGGGCATTTTTCCTTGTTGGCATTTTTCCTGTGGGATTCTTTCCTGTGGGCATATTTCCTGTGGGCTTCTTTCCTGTGGTCTTCTTTCCGGAAACCTTATCTGGGGTTATGAAGGAAACATGTAGATAAAATGAATGCAATATGCATAGGTATTACTAGTAAGATTCAGAGAAGAAACAAGGCAGATAAGAGACGGTACAGAGGGTATGATACAGAAGGCTTAAACTGCATTAAAGTAATACAGTGGAAATTAAAGGAATATCGCAGAGGATTTCAGATATTATGGAGGAAATACAAAATAAATGCCCGGGGATATAGAGAGCAATAGGCAGGGGATATAGGGAGCAATAGGCAGGGGATATAAAGAACAATAGGCAGGGGATATAGAGAGCAATAGGCAGGGGATATAGAGAGCAATAGGCAGGGGATATAGAGAGTAATAGGCAAGGGGATATAGAGAACAATAGGCAGGGGATATGTAGAGCAATAGGGAGGAGATAAGGAGAGATGTAGTGTGCGGACATTAGGCGAAAAGATTTTAATTTAATGTGTATCCATAGTACAAACTGCAACTACCATGTAATTTATTCATTATTCATCTTTTCCAAAGATTTAAAGATATTCTATAATTAATAAAATAAAAATGTCTGGTTTACATAAAGTTCCTCCAAATTACAAACTACATACATTTATTAATATTTTAATTATAAATTCAAGAGGAGGAAAAAAATCACTCGTGGATGGCAATACCTTTACATCGTGGAAAAGAAATTGGTTGATATATTATATAAATTTACCAGTTGTAAAAACGGTTATATAAGTTGTATAAACGGTACGTGAACCCGTTTTCTTCAAATAACCGTTTCTTAAATAAAGTTTTCTACCAAATCTCCTTCGGTCAAATATCCAAGTGTCATTTACGAACTGTCCGTATTCCGGGAGCAACAGGTAGAAAAATATGTGAAAAATAAGAAGAAGAAATTTGAACAATAGGCAAAAGATATGAAGGAAATTCTGTGAAGTCAATACATAAGGAATATGTAGTATATATACAAAGATTATCTAGAACTTCTAGAAATATAACATATCCACATGAGAGATCCCCTTCAAAAAAGGAAAAACTGCCTGCTTACCTAACCGTATGTAAAATACTAAAAATTATATTTAGTATTTATCTGAGGTGCAACTTAACGGATAGAATTTACCGGAGTGAAATATACCGGTCACCATAAAACACATATGCAGGGAATGCCAATGAAATAGTTCTTACCTCTTCATTTCTCGCTGCATCATATATGTAAGCTTGGTTCTCTGAACAAACTGGAGCATCTGGAAAGAAGTAAAAGTTTTGTGATTTTATATCTTTGGAGTTGGTGTGTGCGATTGTACTGAGAATGTGATATACTAATATTTAACCGTTCCATTGAATTGTGAAACTAAAAACATACAAAATATGAAGTGATCGATATTCCTTTGTACTCATAATAGAATTCACAATATTTTTTACAATGGTATTTAATACCTTAGTACCAAAAAACTATTTAATAATGTCCTAACTAATAAAAAAAAAATTGCTAACCATAAAGATGAAAAGTTTCATTAATTTTTCAGTTATTACATTTATGGGTAAGGATTACACAAGTGTTCAAGATAATGTGTATATTGTATAATACATTAGTTGAAATTTGAGCGAAAGTTCGCCTCTATTCATCGTGAAGCGTTTCAATGTTTGACTGCATTATAACCTCTAATTTTAACGCATTGTATTTAATGAATGTACATAATTTATTCAATGGAATGAAAGAAATCATTAGGAATATGAATATGGTACCACATTTAACTGATATTTTTCATTTTTTACCAATGTCATTATATGGATATGTAGAATCCTTGATATATTGCAACAAAAATTAAATACGTTTCAAGTGAAAATCAAATGTGGAAAAAAGTGTTTGTCTAATTAAGTTCAATGGAACTTATAAGTTCTTCTTATTGTTATATTGATTGAATTCCAATTGTGGTTATGAAGTATTTAGAAAATGTTTTTTTCACCAGTTGTAAGTGCAATATTCAAAAGAGCATAACTTTCCTCAATATCTCAATTTTGGTCGAATCGTACCTGCATTTAAGAATGGACTTATTATACGTGATGTTGAAATTTAGGTTCGTCTTCAATAAGATAATTGTAAAATGATTTACTCTCGATTTATTCTAAATGGAGAAGGAATTATTCCTGAGAAATTCTCTATTATCCCATGAATAAATCCCTTTTGATTGTCTGGGTAAACACTTGAATGGAAGGAATATATTGTATATATTTCAATTCAATTTTCATTAAATGTATGTCTACGTTTAACATATTCGTTTTCGTATTCAATTATATTCATGAAGAACTTTATAATGATAACTATGTTTTTTCATTATTTCTTGATTTTAAGATAGATTTTAACTGTAGCAACCATTCTATTCTGAAAGGGAAGTTGTATCATTATATAGAGTTAGAGATGTAGTTTCGAAAATAATCGAATGCCATTTACATGATATGTATCAATATCAATATTTATCTGTTGATAGTTCAAATATCTGATCGCAAATTAGTGAGGTCTGGAGTGCCCCAAGGATTAGTTTTTGTTTCTTTACTGTTTTCGATTTTCTTAAATGTTACAGTTACATGTATCAACCACTAGGCTCAAGTTTCTCCTGTTAACAGATGATAGTACCCATTATCATAAATGCTTATCTCAGGGTCTTACCTACTAAAACTCACGTATTAATAAATGATATATCTAAAGAGAGTCTTGTATAGAATAAGATTTGTTTACAAGGTGATATATCCAAATATTTGGTGTTTTGGTGTAATAATCATATTGATGTTTTTTCCAATAGTGATTGTTGTAAATACTATTGAACAATGTACCTGTGCTTTATTTATTCTTATCCATCTGGATAATTATCATTTCTTCCAACAGCACACTGACTTTATTTCTCATAATATTTTGAAAACTATGGGTATGCTAGGGTGGGTCAAAAAACAACCTTTTGGAAATTACTTATGGAAAATTGGTTTAAAGTTGATATGACAAGTAAAAATGAGTCTACTGAAATTTGAGTGAATTCTGACATGATTAACAGTTGCCCTCAAGCGATTCAAATATCAGAGAAGTAACATTTTTGGTGATTTTAACTACACTTTGGCAAAAAACACATAAACTCTGATTTATTATCATTTAGAATAGGAAGATACCTTGAGAAGAGCTTATTTTTGTGTTTGTAACGGAAAATTAGAAAGGTACGACAATGTTTACAGTTGCCCCCACCCCTCCAAATTGTTCAAATTTAAGCACCGCTGGAGACTGTAGTCAGTGTAGTGCTCCACACTTATGGAGGTCTGGTGCTCAATGAAGAACATAATAAGGAAATTTATATACGAAAAATTGAGCAAAAACATTAATTATTGATTAATAAACAAACCTTTCAATACTTGGAACACTTGGTGACTCAAAAAACTGATTAACAAATTGCATGGGTTATTATCCAATTACTGAAATCCGAGTAAATTCGAAATTTTTTCAGTACGAAAATATTGATAAATGCTTTTCTAAAATGAAATAAATACAATTCCAAAAGTTATTTTGAGAATTAAATTACTTCTATCTAATCACAATAACAGCATGATTGCTCTAGAAGACAAATTTTAAGAGAAATATTGTAATAGGATATATTTCACAAAAAAAGTGCTCGGGGCAATTCGAACGTATCAAATATTAATCTGCAATTTTGCAAGCTTCGTTTTTTTCATAACGTGCCAACTAATTTTACCTATTCCACAGAAAAAAACAAAATCGAATATTTCAAAATTAATGGGAAAACATCATTTTGTACAAAATTTCAAATGTTTTCGGGTAACTCAAAAATACCGAGAATGGCCCGGAAATTGGCATGCAATGTTCTTTTATAACGTATTAACTTATTATAGCTATTCCATATGAAGATTCTGAACTTCACCCGAAACCCCTAATTTTTGGCCCACCCTACTGTATGCATTAAGCAAAGTAATTATTACTTACTCAATATTCTAAGAGTTACCTATCTCAAATTGGTATTTTCGATTACCAATATGGTATTCAGCTGTATGGTAGCACATCAAATCAATATTTAAATGTCAGAAAAGATGAGGTACGCGAGCAATGAACAAAGTTTACCTTTACGAGTCTTTAGACGAATGATTTATATTGTGTTCTTCTTAAATTTACAGTTTTATTTAGATTTATACTTTGTAAATAAATGATTAAATTGATCATGGTTTTTGTCGTACCCTGATGTTCGTAGTAATACTCATGTGCATGTTACCAGATTTCGCAATAAACATAATGATCCTTACTATACGTAGAAAATCTTAATCACAACAAAGTTTCATTTATAACGCAATTAGTATATCGAACAATCTCCAAGACGTTAATTGGGAAATAGATTCATTCAACAGGTTCAAAATTAATAATCCATTCATATTCCAATCACTATCTACGTATGAGTATTGAGTATTTAGGAATTGATACCTCCATTTTATTCTTACTTACACCTATCTAGTATCTCCATTTTTTAATTTCATCAGTTAGTGTTTGTGTTTCAGTAAAAACGTCTGTTGAACTTTTTATTAATTATGTTGGCCAAAAACCAACGCATTTGGCGGTTAGAGAGCTCTCATTATTAAATATTTTTAATATCCTTGTATATTATAAAAATATTTTTTTCCCTTCTCATCTCAAATGTATGTGAATATGAGATTAAATAAATGATAAGTCTATAGAAGTCTTGAGTAAAGACCTTTGCATTGAATAAAAACAAGAAGCAATACCACGAAATACTGAACAAAATAAATCTACGCCTAAAGTTAGAGAACTGAGTCGAAGAAGATGCACTCAAACTGAATTTCGGGAGTTGAGATACGATCGAAAGTTGAGCAGCGAAAGACACCTGCAGTGGATAGGATTTGAATACGCAGGGAAGTGTAGAGTGGATAAGAGGGGATGTGTAGAGTGGATACAAGTAGATATGTAGAATCAATACTAATGGATGTGAGGAGTGGATGCGAGAGCATGGGTAGAATGGATACTAATTGATGTGTAGAGTAGATACTAGATACTATAAATTATGTAGAGTGTATACTAAGGGGTGAACAGATTGGATATTAGTGGTGCAGAGTGGAAACGGGAAGAGGTGCATAGTGGATACGAGTGGATGTGCAGTGTGGATACGATGGGAGGTGCAAGTGGATACGATTGGATTAGCAGAGTGGAAAGAAGAAGAATCTCCATTATTAAATTGCTCGTAAATTCAGCTGTGTATCAGTCAATATAAGTATTTCAACATAATTAAAGGCATTTAAAACAGAAACCTATAATTGATTGAGCTTAATATTTAGTCATTATTATATTTAAAAAAAATATATATAACTTATGTATATAAAATGAATATCGATCCCTCACGCTAATCTCAGTCCTCGATGCTTGCTATACCTTCAAACCCCTTTAACTCGGGCGTTTTTGTCATGCCTCAGAAAAGAAAATGGTGCATTCAAAATGCTAAGACTGAATAAACGTATGTGTTTCGTATGTAAAGTTAGATGTTTCTCATGCTGCATTTTGTTAGACAAACGCCCAGTGTGAAACAGGACTAATACTCACACTTGACGTTCAGTGTTAGGGGGGCACTGCGCCCCTCCCCCTCTGAGTTGTAGCCCACACAAGTGTAGTCGCCCCCCTGACCCCTGGTGACGTGCTGTAACACTAAACTCTGGTTACTGATGATGACGCCTGCCGAGACGTTGTGACGCACTTCTTGTCCCTGAGGGAAAAAGACTGGGATAGAAAAGAATTGGGACAGAAAAGACTTTGCTAGGTATGACTATCGTAGACAAGGCTTGGATCGAAAAGACTCGGGTAGAAAAGACTTGGATAGAAAAGATTTGGGTAGAAAATAATTGGGTAGAAAAAACTAGAGTAGAAAAGACTTTGGTAGAAAAGACTTGGATATTCAAGAATTGTGTAAAAAAGACTCGGAAAGAAAAGAATTGGGTAGAAGAGACTTAGGTAGAAAAGAATCGGGTAGAAAGACTTGGGTTGAAAAGACTTGGATAGACAAGAATTGTGTAAAAAAAAAACTCGGGTAGAAAAGACTTGGGTAGAAAAAGACTTGGTTAAAAAAACTTGGGTAGGAAAGATTTAGTTTGAAAAGACTTTGGTAGGTAAGACTATCGTAGACAAGGCTTGTATCGAAAAGACTCGGATAGAAAAGACTTGGATGGAAAAGACTTGGGTAGAAAAGAATTGGGTAGAAAAGACTTGGGTAGAAAAGACTTGGGTAGACAAAACTTGGGTAGAAAAGACTTGGATAGGTGAGACTATCGTAGATAAGACTTTGATAGAAAAGATTGGGTAGAATAGACTTGGATGGACATGAATTGGATAGACCAGACTTTGATGGACAACTTCAACAGAATGTTACCACGTTCCACACTGACAGATGATTCAGACATGGTGTTAGATATTTCGAAGGGTTTTGGTCGAAAGAACTTTGGACAGTGGTTAGAAATTGAGAAGGGTCTTTATGTATTGAATAATGATATACAAATTAAATTTGTAAAAAATAATGGTATACAATAGTATAATCACCATTTTGATCATTCTGTGGTATAATAATCATAGTTTTAAAGATATATTATTTTATGTCCCATAATGTGCCGATTAATTTAAAATGTTGATTTATATTTGGTTAATAGCTATATCTTGCACATATTTCTATCTAGTTAT
>CANNZV010000884.1:120838-156289 GCA_947561585.1 Caprella mutica
AGTTATTTTTGTGTTTGCCCGAATATATTACTATCTAGTTATTGCCGTGTTTACTCGCACATATTACTATCTAGTTATTTAGGTGTTACCTCGCAAACTTTACTATCAAGTCATTGCGGTGTTTAGCCGAACATATTTCTATCCAGTCATTGCGGTATTTAGTCGCACATATACTAACTAGTTATTGCGGTGCTTATTAGCGCATGTCACTATCTAGTTATTGCGGTAATTAGCCGCACATATTACTATATAGTTATTGCGGTATTTAGCCACACATATTACTATCTAGTTATTGCGGTGTTTACTCTCACATATTACTATCTAGTTAATGCGGTGTTTACTTGCACATAGTATTATCTAGTTATTGCGGTGTTTATCCGCTCTCACATTATGCATCCAGAGGAGTCTGTGAATCCAAGGCTTTGCCCGCATATGACACTCCAGGAAAACGTCATCGCCCGCCTTGATACTCTGAGCATCTAACGCCCGGCCCATCGAGAGGCGTGCAATTGGCATAACTGCGGGAAAAGAGAGAGGAGAGTGTTAGAGTGGGAGGCAATGGGAGAGAAGAGTGTTTGAGTGTGAGCCATAGAGAGAGAAGAGTGCTAGAGTGAGTAGCAAAGAGAGAGAGAGGAGTGTTGGAATGAGATTAAACTAAACTAAATAATAAACACATTAATGAATATTTTACCATGGCTGGACTATCAGTCTTTGTGACAAATATATGCTAATTATAATTGGTGACACTGGGACGTTATTTTCGGTTCTAGGAAAACTGGGTCTTAATAATGATCTTATTAAAGAACAATACTAGAAAAAGTGGAAATTATGGAAAATTAAATGTATAGTGTATTTATTAAATGCGGATAACATCATGAACCGTTACAAAATGAAACGTAACAACAGTAATTTTGACACTTTTGACATAATTTAACATAAGATTTGAGAGAAAATGTCGGTTATGAATTAAATTTAACGGGGGGGGTGATGTTCAGTACAACAAACTATATAAAAGCCATTTATGTTGAAAGGTCATTTATAGTTCCGATACAGAAATTTCCGGCCAACGGTGTTTACCATTATAAATGACCTCCCCAACTCCACTCCCCAAACTGAACTGCTAAAGTAAACTTAGGCAACTACAAATTTTCGGGATCAATCCAATGAATCTGAGATATGATATAGCTTATAAAGTAACTTGAATCATTCGGTTCTAGGAAATTTCGCTCTCGGAAAACTATTAAGTCTCAGAAAACTCGGTCTCAGTTTATAATGGTGTTATTAAAGAACAATAATAGAAAAAGTTAAAAATAGGAATACTTAAATACGTAGTCTATTCCTTAAATTATTAAATACGAAATCATTAACCGTTGTAAAATGATATGTAACATTAGTAATTTTGACATGTTTTGACATTTATTTACATTTGATTTCGGTATATCCAGTCTCGGTATCTTCGGTCTCAGTTATAAATAAAACTTATTAATTAGATGTATCTGGGGTCATGCCGCTCTCGAACCCCCTGCCGGTTATTAAACAATCATGAAGTGTGCAGTACAACGAACTAGCAGGTATATAACACTACATAACGGTCATAAATATTGAGAGGTCATTTATAATTCGGAAATAAAAGTTTCCGATACAGAAATTTTAGGACAGTGACTATAGGTTACTGACTAATATATAGTGTGACTCACAGTTCACGAGTAGGTTCCACTGGTCCCTGACTATCTTCTGAGGCATGGCAGGTGAGAATCCCTCACATCGAAGTGTCTTCTTCTCGTCCTCTTCCTTTGGTTCGTAGCGCAGTGTCGATACCGTCACATTGCCTGCCTGGTGTGTCTGAAAAGTGATTAGATCAGTTACAAAATGGAGGAAATTTATTGAAACACCGAGGTATGTATTATTTCAATTATAGTGGTATTAAAAGAATAAGTGAATAAATGAAATGGCTTCAATTAAAAGTGAAAGAAGAAATCAAATCAACATTGCAATTCAAATAATCATTGCTATATTATTTTCAAAAAGTGCATTTCGCTTATAAATATACACGGAAAACCGTGGCTGGTAAATTACCCCGTAGAATGTTCCCCGCAGAAAGTTCCACCATTAAGATTCCACCGTGGAAGATTCCAGCAGCATCAAACTCAACTTACATAAATTCCACCATTGAAGATTCCACCGTTTTGAAAATATATTCGGTATATATATAATAAAATTGAGGTATGTATTTTTATATCTTAGATTCAGTTGAATAATGTTATGAAATGCATACTCTAAGTGATTTACAATGAATGAGCAAATCTTTCTTAGAAATATAAACAATTAATAAATCTTCTCTATTAAATATTCAACTTACTAATCGTGGCTGAAGAAGACGCTACCACGACTACGCTACAAGATATATCTTCTAATTCTAATACAATTATTTAAATAAAATATGGTCAAAATTATGGTGAAAGACGATATATACAAAATATATTTTATATAGAATAGTATACTTATTTTGAGTTTTAAATATATACATGTAGTTATTATAATGGAGAATTTTATCGTTCAATTTACACTATATTTTAAACTTTAGGGCATAATAAATTTAATTAATTTACATTTAAACTTATAAGAAAGACACTCTTGAACAAATAGTTTCATCCGTCTTTATTTTCGAAGGTTAGTCTTAACTTATTCCCTAGGACAGTGAGTTAGATCTTGAATTTCATAACCTATTCTGACAATTTCTAAACTATTGTTGTCTGTTTACCACCATGATCAGATTCTTTCAAATCAGGTTTATTTAATGATACGCTTGATGTAAATGAATTCCAGAATTATGCGGTGGAATCTTCCAGGGTGGAATTTTCCGGTGGTACAATATTCCGTGGTGGAGCTTTCCGGTGGTGGAATCTTCCTTGTGGAATCTTCCTTGTGGAACTTTCCGTGATGGAATTTTCCATGAGGTAATTTACCTAGAGCTACGAAAAACTTGGAAAGAAAATAAAAAAAAATTGTCAATGAAAATTAAAAATTTTCGAAAAAAAGTGTACTGAAATGATTTGAGCGGACACTCCTTAGATACCACATCAACATAGTACTGACATTTTTTAGATATGGCCTCAACATTCCCTACGGACAAGTTATTTTTTACCATTTTCAACAAAAGTTATATAACAGATGATTGTCTGTTCATGTATAGCGTTTACCTTTTAAATGGAACAATTGCATGAATGGAATAAAGAACAAAGTAGCTTGCAGATTAGAGTGATGGCTGACCATTAAAGCCCAAACTAAAATATTCTCTCTTCCGAAATAATGGAATGTAGAATGCAAAAGCCGCAACCGTTTTCCTTTCTAAAAGAGAGAATTCTGTTTCATTCGAGGAAATGTTCCACCTCATTTCAGGAGGAGAATGAAAGAGGAATATTTATTGTAGGCTCAGAAATTGTGAGGTAAGTAATGGAATTAGGACCACAGGCTCAAATTGGCTTCCCAAAAATCATATTTGAACACATGATTAAAGGTATTTAGACTTTTCCTAATTTAAAAAACCTAATTACTGAAAGCTAAATAGATCTTGAGTATTTCTTGAGAAATTAAGAAAAAACAAAACTTCTAGCTTCGCTATATTTTATTTTAAAACAAACCCAATGTTCCAAATTCGTGTATTCCAAACTGCACAATCTCCCTGCGACGACCTCATTAATAATCCCGCCAAAGATAGCAAATGAAAGATATTAATCTTATGATACACAACTAAAAACGATGCACTTTAAAATCCTTTCGCCTCGTGTAATGAAAGCGCACAAAATAATCTGAAAAAACCTCACAGATTTCCTCAAAAAACCTCCGGTTCGACTTACATGACTCAGCAGAAAATAGAGAAGGTATTGCTGTCAGAGAGCTTTTCGTTGTTTCAACTTGAACGATAGAGGAAGGCTCTAAATGTAGAACATTAAATATTTTCTATTCTAAATTTTGAACAAAAGATTTGAAATCTAAAGAATGTAGTATCTCATTATTCACTTGAATACCAAGGTTACGCAATGAAGAGGATAGAGAACTTTGAGAATCCTAATTTGAGAAAAATGATCAGACCAATCATGGCTAACGACTTTAAATCAATAGGAAAAAGAGTGACTACGTGATGTGATTCGATAAAAGTTAAATAAAAATATACTATCCCTATGATCATGATCTTCTCCTATTTAAGTCTTTTGACCCTCGCGTAGCATATCTCTTCGTTCTTTCTTCTGTGTATTTTTTGTAATTCTTTACCAATAATTTCCTCAATCTTCCCTAAGTATATTTTCCATCCTTTTCCAACCAGCAATCAATTGATGCTCTCTCAGGGTTCCATTGATGTTCTCTCAGTATTACATGGATGTTCTCTCAGTATTCCTTTGATATTTTCCCAGTATTCCACAAATGATCTGTACTTATCTCCTCCACTCCAATTTCGAAGTTTCCCCTCCCTATCAGAGTGATCCATCAACCAGATTGTGGTCAGTACAGACACTCAATCGGGTTACTCCTGAGTACTTTGCAAAGTCTTGACGGAGTGGTCCGTCTTCTCTCAGGATGTACGCAATTGTCTAACAACAGCTACTTTATCCTTCATTCGAAGGAGACAGTTTTAGGAAAGTGTTTTTCCTGTCAGAAGTGAAATGAGATACGTGATAGAAAATGAATAGGATAGCAGAAACGAAACAGATGATCAGTAGGATGTAAAATAGTGATGTAATAAACATGAAATATGAGGTTGAACAGGAGATAAAAAAATGAACGCGAGAACATAACGTCAATTAACATGACATAATCAAGAGTAGAATGGAAAATGAATTGATTGTAAAATGTGGTTAGTAAATTAGAATGCAAAATGTACATCCGTTTCTAGTCATTCTCTATTTTTTGGCAAAAAAACCTTGATATCTTACCAATATGAAGCATGATTACCATTTATCCAGCCCATTATCACAAACAAAATAAAATTAATTAATTCAACAAAAGCAAAGTGATGCTCAATAAAAATACTATAAACTATCGAAATAAAACTAATATTCAAAATCCAATATAACCTCAATCACACTCCCAAACATTCATGAGGCAAAATCAAGTCAAAAAGAGTCACAGATATCTTTTTAATCTAGGAACAATATTTTTCCAATCTAGGAACAATATTTTTCCAATCTAGGAACAATATCATCCCAATCTAGGAATTATATCCCCGAATTTTGGAATAATATCACCCCAGTCTGGGAACAATATCACCCCAATTTAGGAACAATATCACATAAATTTAGGATCAATATAGCCCCAATCTAGTAACATTATCACCCCAATCTAGGAACAATATCTCCTCAATGTAGGAACAATATCATATCAATTTAGGAACAATATCGCCCCAATCTACGAACAATATCATTTTTAATCTAGGTACAATATAATTCCAATAAAGAAACAATATCAATTCTATTCTAGGTACAATATCACCCAATCACCAAAACCATGGTACAATATAGCTTTCTCAGTCACTGAGGTGCTATGCATTGAGAGTGTGCAGCTACAAGACCCATCGAAATCACCGCGACTGCATTAGTTTTGACTAATATCTAGACACAATTTGACTTAAAAATAAGCTAAATACTAGCTATCTGATCAGTCTTGGCTATATCATTCAAATTATGATCTACATATTTCCAATGCGGTCACAATATACCCTAGTGAAGTGGCTCTCAAACTTTATGCAGTCTGAGCGCATCTAATTAGAGTACTCTCAAATAGATACAGGCTATACTAAATAAGGCTGAGATATATCGTGATTAAGTTAATTATAGAAAAAGTATCAAACTTAATCAATTAAAGCATAACAGCAATGTTTCTCAAACCTCATAAGTATACTCATTTCAATAATATATTTTGAACTTGTGCTAATGTGCAATATTTACAAAACAAGGATATTTGTACGTTGTAAGAAAAGTAGTTTATAACTGTCTAAATATTGGTGTAATAAAACGACGAATCTTTGTAAGAAAATAGTATGTCATGGTTATTTTTATGTACATTTTCGTCTCGTATCTGGGCGGTTGTTTCAGGAATTCTATGAAGGGCACTTGCTTAACCACTGACACACCAAAATTTGACATTCACTGCTCCTAGTGTGTAGGTAGTAGGTACGATAATACACTCCCATACAGTTACAACATTAACTATCTTCCTACTCACCACGGTAGAGTGTGCAGGAAGTCTCTCATCGTCCAAGTACCACAAAACAGTTGCCTCTGGTTTACTTCCCGCAACTTCACACTTAATATCGTACGATTTGGTGGCAGTGAGAGCAGGCCTTGGCCCAAGGATTTTAACCACTGAGGGCTTTACTGAAATTAAAAGGGATTGATAATTATATATAGTTTCTAAATTTCATTATATTATTCTAAAACAAGGTTAAGAGAAATATACTAAATAACGACTCATTACATTTGTCAAATTACTAATGAGTTGGAGTTTCTCATGAATGACAACTAAAAATTTCGATCAAATCATTTGACTCACAGTTGACAATCAGAGTCACAGACGCCTCCAGTGGCATTATCTTTGGTACAGTCGCCACGCATCGCAAACTCTTAGTCACAAAAGTCCGGTCTGCTGACGTAACGACAAGACTATTTGTTGTGACGTCATCATTTGACTCATACTTGTCGTCAAGCATACGGTTACCAATATACCATAACAATTTGGGTTGCGGTCGTCCTGTAAATATGAACATTGTAGTTATTCATTAATCGCAGTGACCATGAAAATGGGAGTATAAAACAGATCAATTAGCCCCACAAAAACCCGTGCGTGGACAGAATGCCTACGGACAGAATGCCTACGGACAAAATGCCTACGGACAAAATGCCTAACGGACAAAATGTCTAGTGGACAAAATGCCAAACGGACAAAATGCCTAACGGACAAAAAGCCTAAAATGCATTTATACCTATTTCAAATATTGAAGTTGTGGACTGAAATTTAAAATAAGTTAGACCAAGTGGAAACAAAGAATTTTGTGTCAGAGATAGTTTAATAAATCACTTTCACATTGAATATGAATATTTGTAACTCAGCGTGCTTAGTGTACAAACTCTCTTATTTCATTTCACTGTGTTTGTGATTTATCACTAAAGTATTTGCTCTATTTATCAAATCGCTCTAAAAAAATAATCTTCCTACATCTTACCATTTTAATTGGATATCTATAATCATCTTCTTCTATTTTCATTTTTATGAAGATCTCTATGATCATCTTACTCTATTTTCATTTTTTTAAATATTGTTTATTCTTTTAGATAGCTCAATCTATAGTGATGTTCATAGTTGCTTTTGAAGTTCTAAAGCAAGTTAAGTAATTACAATTTATATATAAGTTAGTACTGACATGCAATTAACTACTCGGCTTATAAAAAATACCGCCGATATTTGTTTTATTCAACTACCTTTATAGTATTAGAAGTTCCGATGGAAAAAAATATGTATTCTTTATGAGTTGTAAATGGGACGTAGTATACATTTTTTTCTTATTTTTACAGAAATTTAAAAAAATATTATTTGATGTTCAATTATGATTAGTTATATCACAGTATAATGTATTCTGTTCTTTATTTACCATTAATCAATCCATTACAGATATCACTTCAATGTTTTCTATTCTGCCCTTTTATTTAAATACTGAGTTAATTCTTTTAACCACTTGGCAACATTCTTTTACGTCACTATTTTACAATTTCCATTTTCTTTATCCATATGTATATTTTGTACATTAGGCGATTTGTCCGTTAGGCATTTGGTCCGTTAGGCATTTTGTCCTTTAGGCATTTTGTACGTTAGGCATTCTGTCCGTTAGGCATTTTGTCAGTAGGCATTTTGTCCGTAGGCATTTTGTCCGTAGGCATTCTGTCCTAGTACCGGAAAACCACCTCCCGTCTCCTGAATAGAAAGTTCTTCTATTTTAATATGCATAAATACATTTCCTAAATATCACAAATGTATTAAACAAGGTGACGAATTCATCAGTTATTATATTGGAATTCAATATAAATCAAATAACAATGTAAATCAGTTTAGCTCAATCAGCAGAATTATCTTTTTAAAGGTTTAAATCTTGAGTTTTGAGTTATTTCTTTTGTTTACCCTATAGAGTTCCCTCAAAGAGAGGGAGGAGGGGAGGGGGATACCTCTAGTAGATTTGAATTAATTACGAGTTTCCAGATGGGGTAATTAAATTACCGGAGTGTTGATGACCCTGAAGAGATTTCCCCTCTCCAACGATAATTATTTGCTACATCGAAAGGAAAACACAAATGAGAACCTACATTAAAAGAGAATGAAAGAATTTCCTGACTTTGTAATGAATGAAATGGGAGAAGAAATTATGTGATAAGTGTGATGGAGTATGCAATTGATAAAACAAGAGAAGAATATCAGAGAGTAATTTAATTTTTGCCTTAATTCATTGCAGTTCACATGAAAATATTGATATTAAATAGATTAGGTGTACTAATTCTAATTTTTCAAACACTTGCCTAATAATTACCCAAAATTTTATACATTTGAATATGTATATGGATTTTATTAGAAAAAACTCAGACAAAATCACTATCAAAAGAAAGGAAATACAATTGAACTAAAAACACACAAAATATAGTTTGGTATACAAGGTGGAAACGCTAATTTGTGCCGACAATATCCTTGTAGTGCAAATATAACTATCAAAAAATAAATCTTAATAGTATTATATAGCGAACAAGTATAACCTTTAGCTATATGATTCCCATGAATAAAGAGAACTAAAAAAAGCCCTACTTATTTACCTCCATTGACGGTGCAGTCGATTTTCAGTCTATCGCCTTCGTTGTATGGACCCAGAGAACCATCACCATCTCCTTCTGCAGTAGAGTCACTGATTTTGGGAGAGGAGGGTGCGACTGAAACAGGAAGAACTCTGATTAGTATGATATATAATTCATGAGAATTGAAAGTGTACTCGTATAGCGTATAACTTCGCCACTGCATTGAATTATTTTGGGTTACAAATGTCCTTGACATTAACTTTTGACCGGATTGCTCCCAAAATCTAATGTAATTGTTTCTGTAAAATGACCAATCGTCCCATCAAATTTCTGCAAGTTATTTGAACAACCAGATTGAACATGAAAAAAAAACAATTAAAACATAATCTACCGCACTGAGCTCTTCTTTGTGCTTAACGTGCTATGAGAAGACACCTCACGGATGTGTGTAGAAAAGTCATCGTGAAATGAAATAAATCAAAAAGAAAACAAAAGTTCAGATATATATTATGAAATAGTTAAAATATGTTTTAAACATATAAAAACACAACATCAGACAAAAAGAAAAATAGCCAAGCTTACTATCTGAATCATTTCACACCATGAACCAACCCAACACACACTATGGGTTATCATATAAGGGTACAACTAAATCGTATACTTCTCTTAATATGAATTTATTAATTATTTATTTGCTGAGTCTACGACTCTACAGAATCTCAACAATTATTTGAATTTTTTAGTGCGTCTATTCTATACATAATATTGGAAGTATGTATATGTATTTACTAAACCCTAATGAGATTGACGTTTAGAAAGTATTGGATGGCTTGCCAGTGTGTTCGAAAAACACTTATCTCATTTATAAAATGACGGTGCTGTTTTTGTTTACAAATTGTTAGTATGAATACTATCCTGATGTGTACAAAATTTCAAATGAAAATAGTGAATACGTGAGGAGAAATCAATGCATATATATATATATATATATATATATATAAGAAATTGGCTACTGAGAGAGCAGAGCTGTGATTGGGAGCAAGAGAAGGTGTTTTTCTCGCAGGTGTGTTTAGCAAGAACTAAGTTATATTTCTTTTCATACCTATGATTGCCACAAGTCACCACATTACAATTAATTTCCTAATTTACCTGATTTAAGTAGCTTCACGCCTATACGCAAATATTTTTTTTAAATTTTACAAACAAGAATATATTTGGAATTCATGTAGGAACAAAGTTAAGAGAGGGATAAAAAATTAAAGAATTGGCACGAAAGATATATTGTAATTTAAAAAAGATGTGTTTGGAAAACACGCATCAAGCTCATAACGGCATCAAGCTCACTATTCTGTATAGTACATTTATTACTATGCAGCATCTATTTCATTCAGACGATACGATATATTATTCAGTAAGAGATAAAGAGTAATATGTAAGATAATTGATTAAGTACTGACTCAAAAAGACAAGATAATATATATCACCAAGTCTTTCAGAATGACACAATTTAAATGCATTTATAATGGTAAATGAAAAAATAAACTGTTCAACACTTCAAATTAACAAAAATATGTCATTCACGAAATTTCCTGACAAGTTTATCATTTTTAATTCAATGTTGAATTACTGTCCTGGCTATAGGAAATTGAGACTCCAATGGCGATTATATCCTAATAAACAATAGTAAAGGAATAACTTGAAAACGAGCTAAGAAACCTGTTCGAATTGTCGTCACTGGAGTCTAGAGTTCCAATCTATATTTAAATCCTGGCCTTCAAACTATTACTTTTTGGATTGTCATGGTTACATATTTTATTAAAAATAAGGTCAAAAATGAAATACATAAGCCCATGTAACACTGATATTGCTCTGACTCAGGAATAAGGAGAGTTGCTACAGTTCATAATTTATTGCTCTCTTTAATCTCCATTGCGCGCTGTTAGTTGACTTTCCAATTTTCGAAATGTGTAATTTTGTTGTCATCGAACAATAAACATTATTGAGATATTATAATCGCAAAGTAAGCTCAATGATATTTTCATATGTAAATTATTGTTCATTAGCAAGTTGAAGAACAAATTTTGGTTCTACGGAAAATGAACTTTGAAGATATTGTTTAAAGCTTGTTCACACACATCGGTTTTCTATCCATGACTTGTCATATCCGTGCTGCTCAGAGATTTTTGAACGGATAAGATACTGTCATTGAACTTGAAGTAACAATAGATTTTTCACGGACAAAAAAACATTTTCCACGGACACAGAAGCACTGAGAGGGCACGTCACTTATAAAATATTATGTGTGAACAAATCTATACTTAATATTTACTCCATATGCTTTTGAATGTATACAACGTATTAATAATGTAACAGTATAAAAATATATATTGTATATTTTTCTACTGTTACATTATTAATACGTTGTCTTTAATGAATCTTATAAATTCAATAATGCCATTAAAGCCCTGTGTCTTTCAAGGCCATATAGCACTTTTCAATTATTCATTAATTTAGTAAAGAAAGGAATTTTCTTTCTACAAATTTTCTGAACCTGTCAACAAATTATTCAATGATAGTGATTCTGTTTGATATATAATTAGTATGGACTTAACATTGCAAAGGCCAAATCGCTGACATTAAAATAAAAATAATTACAAACAAACAATGGGAAAGAAGTTGCTCAGTGAACAAATCCATCTACCAACGTCGATTAGAAGCAAATGAATCAAGAAAATGTACTCCGTGTATGCAGTCACTTACAAAAAATGTGACTAAAAAGTTCCTGTGACCTGATTCATGTATGGAAAGGAAAATGAAAAGATGATATTGAATGAAGCTTATACTTTACACAGAAATATAATGCCTCATACTTGAAAAGCTTAACCCTAGCACTATCCCCTACAACTGCAAGTAGCGCTAATAGTTGATGAATATGGTAAAAAAAAAATAATAAAAATTACAACAGTTTAGGGGACCAAGAGACGCCACTTCCATTATCTTCCATTCATCACAGACAGATTCACGATAGAGATATTTCTTGATTAAATAATTTCAAATTAAGAAATAGCTATTAAAAGAATGAAAGAACTCCATAATCACTGTGTTTCAGTTACTTAACAGACAGTGGTAAAGACTACCAGTATTTCAGTAACTTTCCAGTAAACGGTAACGACTACCAGTAGTTTTGTTACTCTATACTATAGAGTAACAAAGCTACTGGTAGTAATGTAATGAATGTAAGTAATATAGCTACTGCACAAGTATTTAGTAAGTACAAAGTAGTTCAGTACCTAGTCTGCATGAAGTACCTTGGAAGTAGCGTTAGAACAGGTGGGAGTATTTTTAAGATGGTCTTATTGATGAATAAAACAAACAATGTATTTCATTTCAGAGTTGTATACTGTAAAGTAACTGGAATACTAATAGTCTTTACCGTAGACTATAGAGTCTATAGTCTACGGTAAAGACTATTAGTATTCCAGTTACTTTACAGTATACAACTCTACGGTAAAGACTACCAGTATTACACTGAATAGCCTACGGTACAAACTACCAGTATTACAGTTACTGGTCTATGGTAACTTCATTCAATATAGATTGAAGTAAGCCAAAATGTTATTTAAATTTAACGTTGAAGGTAATCTTGAGATTCAAGCTTTCGAATGGAAAGATTGCTTTTCATCGTCAGGAAGAATAGGTGAAAAAACCTAGACGAAAAACAGAATTCGTTCGTGGTATACCATATGGCATATACCATCATTCAATATGAGCACTCTATCCATAATCTTATTATATAATTAATTATAATCTATTTATTTTTATCTTTTTTAAATTCATTTTACTGAAAAGTGAAGTAAAGCTAATGTTGATAACATTCATTCTCTAGAAGAAAAGTTTATTCCATTTTTATCTATTATAAAAAAATAGAAGTATAAATTCAGTTTTACTTTTATAAACTCATACCGTTTAACTACCTATAAGACATATGGTTCAACCAGACACTTAGGTACAAGTGGACACTCAGGAACAAGCAGACACATAGGAAAAAGCGGATGCTTAGGAAAAAGACGTCAGTAAGAAATAAGAGCACACAGGAAAAAACGGACACATAAGAATATAAAGACACTAGTGAATAGGAGGACACTTAGGAACAAGCTGGGACACTAAGGAATAGAAGGACACTCAGAAACATGAGGACATTAAGGAATAAGAGGATACTTAGAAACGAGAGGATACTTAGGAATAAGAGAACATTATTAACAATCGATCTCATTAAAATAATCAAGCAATTGTTAATACGCTGAAAAACTGACTTGTAATTCAGACTCAATCTATAATAATCTTTTATAATCTTTCATGATCTGTATAATAATCATGCACATCTCTTCAATAACATAATCATTTTTTTATTCATTATTAAGTGCTGCTTGTGCGGAGTTTGACTCCGTCAAGCGAAGTCGGTGGGGCTCCTCCACTCCTAAGTGATTTTACTTTCCACGTAAAATTTTCATTCCACGTAATGAAAATACATTTCATTCAGAGACCAATCCTGTTGTTTGATTGTCCTTCCACTTGAAACTTTTAAAACCAAACTTTACCATTTAGAGTCAGTGTCAAATATCTCAATTCAATTGGGTGAAAAGAACTTGGAGACTTGAAATAATATTAGGGGAATATTCTAATTATTCCTCTCATCTATTTATATCATAGAATAAACAATAAATTTAAGAGGATACATAGGAACAAGATGGTAAATGAGAACCAGAGGATACATAGGAACAAAAGGACACTTATGAAAAAGAGGACACTTAAGAACAAAAGGACGCCTAGGAACAAAAAGACACATAGAAAATGAGTACACTTTGAATTGAGAGGACATTTTGGAACAAGGGGAAAATTAAGAAGAAGGGGAACTTAGGAACAAGGGGACACTTAAGAATAAAACCAAACTTAAAAACAGGGTGACACCTATGAACAAGAGGACACATAGGAATAAGAGGGCATTTAGGAACCAGAGGACACATAGGAACTTGAGGACACTTAGTAACAAGAGGAAATTAGGAAGAAGGGGATACTTAGGAATAAGAGGGCACTTATAAACAAAGGGAAACTTGGTAACAAGGGGACACTTAGGAACGAAGTGAAACTAAGGAACAAAGAGACACTTAGAAAGAAGGGGACACAAAGGAATAAGAGGACACTTGGGAACAACACAGAAATCGAAAGTAAAATGATAAATAGGGACAAGTGGACGCTTAGGGCAAATAATAAAGATTGGAAATAAATTATGTGCACAGCATTATCATATTTTAAAGATTGAAATTGATAAAAACACGAAAGGAAATAGATATTCATCAAAATATTCGTCGTGGACAATTCAATGCAGACAAATTGTCCTGGGCAATTCGTCGTGGAAAATTCGTCCCAAACAATTTGTCGCAGACATCTTATATAATTTATATATTTTTATAAATTTATTATCACAATTTTTTGAACAATATTAAAATTGTTTAAATTACATCTGTAGATTTTTGAGTTGGTTTGGTCTGAACTATTTAGGTTTTAATAAATTACTCGTATTGTTGATACCAAGTTTCGATATTATTTCAACTTATCATTGTTCATATTTATTTATTAAAAAGTTCAATTATTTATTTTGTCAGCAATAACTAGGAACTAATCAAGTTGTGAGTCAGTAACCAAAACAATATCGCGTCTTGCTGGACGCTAAAATCCTTATTTTTGGGTCAAGTGACTGGCAATCCAGCGTCATTTTAATGGAGAATTGATATAACTGATACAAAATTTAATATAGAAATGATATAATTTAATCAAAATAAGGTTTTAAACCATCTTCCTTAGCGTCCTGCAATCGCTGCAACACTTCCTCTCTCTAGAGTAGTTTATCATAACTCTATGGTACAAATATTTTTTTTTATTTTTCGGTATCAAACTTCTATGAATTAGATAAAATGGAAATGCCTTCGAGTTTAAATCTTTTCAATAATAATACTGGTAAAATATTAAAAATACATACTAAATTGAGGCGATGAATTTGGAAACAAAAACGGGAGAAGATTTCGCAGGAATAAACTGTCGGTCCGATTTCTAAACGAATTCTAAAGACTCCTTTTAATTTTTTTCATAGTAAATAAAATCAATAACATTATTCAACCTGCATTAAAATGAAGTTATTTGTTTCCTCTACAATTCAGAGTGTGAATAACTTTCACCAAAATACTAGAAATTGGTTGAGAGAATTTACTATCAGTGTTGACGCAGTCTATTTTCGTTAGGGATTAGTAACAGTGAATAGTTAAACTAAATTCCATTCTCTGTGTAGAACTTAAGACACTAAACATAAAAGAATATTGTTTTTAATATCACATTAGACATTATTTTGATATTTAAACCAAAAAAGTCTTGGAAAATAATTGATCTAACTTTTTTTTCGTTAACAAATAGCAAGTGATGGTTTATCTTCACACTGTCAGTGGGTAGGGTTAAACGTCCACGTTGTAGTTTATAACCTTCGGGAAAAGAAACTAACAGAGAATTTAATTAGCAAAAAAGAAAGAAGGGGAAAATATTGTGAAGACTTTTAATTAAATGAAGCGAGAAAAATATTAAATTTAATTTAGTCGTTTTAATTACTTGATAGAGTATATATATACCAATACATCATAATTAATTAATTAAATTGTGAAAGGGGACAAAGAAAACTACTGAGTCAATGAAGAGAAGTTTATTGAAATGTAAGTAATAAAAAAATATGAAAGAAATAAAATAAAAAAGTAAAAAATAAAAAGATTTAACAAGAAGAAATTATTCATTCATTCCTACTCATTTAAAGGTTCAATCCAGTCATCCAAATGTCCTCAAGCTTCCAGTGATTTGAGTTAAGTTCAGCCTCTGGCGGTCGAAATAAGAAACCCATTTCTCCCGAAGGTTTCAGACGGAATAAAGCCAATAAGCAGTTGAAAAGGATAAGGAGGATTGTAGATTGAACTGAGAGGATATTTGATTTAGGAAGCCTTTGTGTTTCATAAGATTGCTTTGTTTCTCTATTTAAAGCTCTTGTATTATTTTTTCTCGATGACTAGAGTTATTGTCAATGCGACATAATGACGATATAGTGTTTGACCGAGAATATCAACCTAATCTTTAAATCGAATAATTTTACATTATATACTAGTATATATGAAAAATTGTTGAACTTTGTTAATGAATTCTTATTCACAAAAAATCTTGATATGAAATATAGTAATATTTTATTATGATCGATTATTTTGTAGTGTAGATGCAATAGTAACATATCATAATTTTTTTATCACTTGGCGCTTACCTATGGATTACAAGAGAGTTCACCACCCCTAATTTACCACAAGAAAGTTCATTGCGCTCAATTCACCGCATGGGAAGTTTATCACAACTCAATTCATCGTAACTACATTCATCGTAACTTAATTCACCGCGCATGGTAAAATTTACTTTAAGTATTGTGTGTTTATATTCCTTTGAATCAAGGTTAAGTAAAGGTTCGTTCACAGTATGAAGATATTATAATTGAATGAGAACGTATTCAAATACTTTGTACGTTACGTCTAAAACATTCCTCATATATTATATTTATTAGTATATATGACCATAAAAAGAGTATTAAGATTTGCAATTCTTTCAAATTCGAAAAATGGATGTATTCAGAGCTTTTAATTGTAACAAGTAGTTTCCATAAACTAATGTTAAACTTTTAGATTATACTCCTTTTAAACTTTATTTATGGTTTCATGTATATTGTACATTATGTATGGGCTATAATGTAGGCAATATATAGTGAACGAATTTTTTTCTTTTACAATATCTACTTGTGAGTATTAATATCAAATTATTATAAGATAGTTAGTTTGCAAAGCTCAAATACGGAACATTACACAGCCAATTTCTATATCGATAACGGTTTTATCTTGTAGGCACGTTTACGTTAAAATGCCTTAGAATATATTTGTTTAATTATGATTTTTTTTTTGTGTTAGTAGCTTATAGCTTTTGATTGAACAAATATAACCAAATACCAACAGAGAAATGAATGCCGAGGCAACAATCATTATGTAATTTATATTATCTCCTATATCAAGTAATATTAATTCAATATTCCTGTCCTATATATTTTCTTTGATTAGAAAAGCTTAATATAAATATTCAACAAACTACATCCTAAAACAGCATTTATTTCTTACGTAATTGATATTTATTCAGTTGCTGATACATTTGTTTTACTATAAGTTGGTTGCAATACTGTTATATCCTGAATTAAAATGTTTTGTGGTGAAATGGGTTGCAGTGAACTTAAATTACCATGCGGTGAGAGTGCGGTGATCTTTCCGACGGTGATTTGAGGGCGGTGAAAATGCCACACTTTTTACCAATGACAGTAATGCTAATAATCACTAGGGACTTATAAATAATGACAGTAAGCCTAATCACCCAGCTAGAAATAGGAACAGTATATTGGTCGTTTTAGCATAGCTTACCGCAGTTTTAGCATTTCTAAGCAGTGCCCAGCAGATAATCTATACGCTCCGCTTTTAGAAACTGCCATCTGCCAAGGCCTTGCTTGTATAATGTCGATATAGTCTGCCTAGATTTGAGGTGATTAAATCAGCCGAAAACTCTGGCGAACAGAGCAATGAAAATCTGCATAGTTTAAAGCAGTTTTAAATGGCCATTGTCTCCCGAGATTGAAGTAGTATATAATTGTTCATAGAATATTCTAACAGCCTAATTAGTTTGTATACATACATATAATGATATTCTACAAAACTTAGGGAAAGCTCCGAATTATCGAAAAATTCAAAATTTTCTAACACATAAGGAAAGTCTATATAACAGTTATTATTTTTCTTTCATATGTGTCCGAAATTATGCTACTGTCCGATAATTCGGAACTAACCCTATTTTGATATTTTATTGATTTATTCAGATAGATATATGTAGCTGTAAATAGAAGGAAAATTTTTTGATATATGTTTGTTCTCAGTATAAAAGTGGTATTTATCTATGAGCTTAATATAATATATTGATTTTTGCATGAAATCTTGCACAATTACATTTTACTCTTCGCCAATGATTCAATTCTTATATCAAGATAATTACCTCTTAAATAAATAATTACACAGTATGATAGTGACAAATAGTTTATATTAATAAGAATTGTCCGAAACTATTTCTATCATTACACTTAAGTTATAAAATAGCTATTAGTTCCTTCATTACGCACAGCCATTTCATATCGATCGTGTGTATTGATAGTTTTCTATGATTAAATATTGAGGGGCAACTAAGACAAAAATCTTGACGTATATCATTTTCTATAATTTAAACATAGAAAATACTTCATATCTCAAGTGTAATTCATAATTCAGGTCCTCCAATATTCGAGCACTTCATTACTATGTAGCTTACTGTATTATTCTTTTTAAGGAACATTAAATCTAATGGAGTTTAATAATTATTTATCGCAAAACGTACATGAAAGATAATTATTTTTTTATCAAATGATAATTGAAGACATCACTTAAGCATAATAATAATAATAATAATTGAAAAGTGAATAACCATCCCAGTGATTAACTTATAAATGAAGTGTTGCAACATAAATCTATTGAAAGAATCCATGTATGACTGTACGCTCTCTGATACAATATCGTAAAGTTAAAATTGGCTACCTACCTAGGTTTGGTACCTACTATACCTATCGGTATTTGTCATACCTAAGTCCGAAGATGTGGAACCGATCGAAAATCTATGACTTACCCTACATGTATTGATGAAAGTGACTGATGACTGATGTAACATAGGTACAGTGAAGAGAAAGCAAGAGGCTTTATTAGTTTTTGCTCTTAGGGCTCCGTAATGGGAGAGCAGTTCTAGAACCATGATCCATTTATTTGATCATATGATTAGGTATTTATCATTTATAATTTAATATCCTATAAAAAAGGTTTTTTCAGATAATTAAATATTAGCATATAAGTAGTCTAGTTTCTACTGTGAAATAATTATATAAATATCTTTACACACTTTAGTGCAACTGTCAATAGATTATAGGACTAGGTAGGTAAAAAGACAAACCATGAAAAGTCTCGGAAAAGATTCTCCATATAGGAAAATATTCTCCATACGAATACCTATTTTCAAACAGATGAGAAACACATAGGCTAGAATGGGTGAGTTTTAGTTAGAGATTTTATACTGATCTATGAAAGCTTTTTTTTTTAATTTAGCAATAACTTGGATATAGGTATTTCTTTATCTAATTGTTTTATTTGTCAGTGAAATTTTGCTGAATTTTTAACTGTGTGAATTGTGTTAATTTTTGTCGTGTATTTTGTGTTGATTTTTGAAGTGTGGATTTGCCTGATTTTTGCAGTGTGGATTTGCCTGATTTTTGCACTCTGGATATGCCTGATTTTTGCAGCGTGGATTTACCTGATTTTTACACTGTGGATTGGACTGATTTTTGCTTTATTGATAGGCCTGATTTTTGCAGTGTGGATAGTGATATTTTTTTGCTGTGTGGATTGTGATGTTTTTTGCTGTGTGGATTGTGATTTTTTTGCTGTGTGGATTGTGATGTTTTTTGCAGTGTGGATTGTGATGATTTTTGCAGTGTGGATTGTGTTGTTTTTTGCAGTGTGGATTGTGTTGTTTTTTGCAGTGTGGATTGTGTTGTTTCTTGTAGTGTGGATTGTGTTGTTTCTTGTAGTGTGGATTGTGTTGTTTTTTGTAGTGTGGATTGTTTATTTTTACAGTGTGGAAAGTGTTGTTTTTTGCAGTGTGGATTGTGTTGTTTTTTGTGGTGTGGATAGTTTTGTTTTTTGTGTTGTAGATTTTCGACTATTGACTGTGTAGACCATTGACTGTGATTTAGATTTTTGACTATTGACTGTGATTTAGATTTTTGACTATTGACTGTGATTTAGATTTTTGACTATTGACTGTGATTTAGATTTCTGACTATTGATTATAGATTTTTGACCATTGACTGCTGTTTTCTTACTATTGACTGGTGTAGGTATATGACTGTTGACTGGTGTAGCTATATGACTGTTGACTGGTGTAGCTATATGACTGTTGACTGGTGTAGGTATATGACTGTTGACTGGTGTAGGTATATGACTGTTGACTGGTGTAGGTATATGACTGTTTGTGTGGATGTTAATTATATTTTAATAATTATACAAATTATCAAAACTTTTTATCTAATTAAAACTTGATTCAGCTGTTTTTTATCTCGATACTTCCACTTAAGTACAATTTTACATTTCAGATTCTTCTGATAGAGGTGAGAAGTCTGTTATCTTAGAGTCTAAATCTACCCAGTAACAGCCCAAAGTGAATTGAAACCACTGACGATCATCCGTCGTTTGTTTCTCTTTCCATTTCTGTTCGACACACCTCTTTTCAACTTCTGAAGACTTGAGTGGTCAAGAATTAGAATTGAGAAACTGAACTGAATCTAAGGTAAGTTTCAACAATGAACATACCAGTTTAACATCTTTGTTTTGACTTAGTGGTAGTTATTTTAGAGATTATTTTCATTCCATTATGTACTAATTTCGGATTTTGACGTGTCCATTAATTTCGATACGAATAAATTGAAAAAAACTGGTCGAAATCTCCTTTAATTGACTAATTCTTATAGTTACGAGTGGAATTTTGATTTAATTTTTTTAGTGTATTCCTTATAATCTCTGCTATCGACTGGAATATTTCTTTGTGTAAATTTTAATTTTTAACATTGAAGATTTTGAATTACCTAAGTTTTATTCACTATTTATCTATAATAGGATCAAATTGTCATCAGTGTTTTACACCTGAATAATATGTCTATGGATTATCATTAATTATTCTTATTACAGCTGAGCTATTCCTAACTAAGCAAATGATTCAAACAAAGAATTTGAAATAGGGTCCACTCCATTTGTGACTTGTTAAATTGTGCTCCCATATTTAGGGATGCCAGACTCTGGAACTAGTAAAATTATCTCCAAGAAATCCTCTATTTTGCCAAAATACTTGGAAATAATGAAGAATACATGCAATTGTCTTTTTTATTTCTATTCTTTCAAATGAACAGGTATATTAACAAAAACCATAATTTCTTGAATCAAAAGCTATAGGATGTGCCTCTAAAACAATGTCATCAATATTTACTAATTCTAGGTACACTAAATTGCATTAAAGATTTTTACCTTTAAAAATTATTATTTATCGAAAAGAAATAATCCAGTCGATAGCAGAGATTCTAGAGAATACACTGTAAAAATGGTAAATAAAAAATCTACTCGTAACTATAGAAATAAGTCAATTGAAGGAGAATGCAACCAGTTTTTTCTATTTAATCCTATCTAAATTAATGGTAGCGTAGAGCATTATGCTTTTGACGATCAGTTGTTCAAACTATAAACACCAGAATGGTCCAGCCTGAACACCTATAGATTGCCTTGTCCAAACCCCGTTACAATAAAAATCAGATTGCTAATTAGTTTATAACAGTTTCTTTTTACATAATCATCAACCTAAAGGTACGGTTAATTAATATTAATTAATTATAATTTATAATATATATTTATAATTATTACCAAATTATAAAATATGAATGCCTAATTAATTTATTATACATAACTAGCTACATAACTCATTGTTTTGTTAACATTATCAATGAAATTATGTATTTTCAGGTGCTCTCGTGGAAATGACTGTTCATCAAAAGAAGATGGGGAAACTGTCCTTTGATGTCGATTGCTATGGCGAAAGAGATTGGTGGTAAGAAAAAATCAAAGCTCCAAAAAGTGTCACACCTTACTAAATTTCCTGATGTGATTATTCAAGTGGGAGAACTTTCATTTATATCTTTTTCTTTGAGACTATGAAAATTCCTCTCGTCGGGTAAAAAGTTGAATAATATTTCTTATAACTTTTCATAATGGAACTTTGTGTTACACTTAGCTAAGTGCTTTCCAATTTAATTCAAAAATAAACAAATTATTTTCAAATAATTATTTCAAATAAATTTTATTTCTTTAACAATTTTAACAATTGTTTTTCTTCCTTTAATTATAGAAATGTGAAAGCATACCTCATATTAATTTTTACTTTATTTTTAGTTTTGTATCTGGTTGGTTATCTGTCTATTTGTGAATAGAAGTTATGCTGTTGTCCTACCTTGGACTCATGACGTTACTTAAGTTTTCTCAGCTAGCGTTAGAGTAATATGATAAATAGTAAGGGTATATACCTCTTATAGGATAATATTCTAATTAATGCAGTTTTGTATTTGGTTGCATCCTCTGAGCAGTTTTACAAATCAATGAATTAAGATAGCTTCCTTTGTATTTTTGTTACATTTTAATAGCTAAATCCATTGCTCGTTCTAAGGAGTTACTGACTCAATTATTTAATTAACGTATTCGAATTTATTATATACCCTCGTGCTCTCAGGGGCTCAATCATGAAGCTGTCAGTAGTGAATGGAAGAGAAGGGAGATGACGTCACATAGGCCCTGAACTGTTGTAATTTGGACTATGAGTTCAATTTTCCTTTCATTTCAACTAAGTTTATCATTTTTTAACGCAATAGAGATTGTACAGGATAGCGCTAGGACTATGTTTTTCAACTACAAAGTCTTATGTTTTTTGTTAGGTAGGCTACATTTACAATCACCTCTTCATTTTCCTCTTCCATCCGTGAATGAAGTCACCTGTGCTTGTATCCCTTTATGTCCCATTCCTTGGTAAATGAATGCATTCACAGAGTAGCTTTTCTGCTTTTTTTCTACGACGGTGGTAGGTGATTTTGTTCATGGAGAAACTTTTTTCAGACTGCTTCTTTCAGTCCCTTTTATTTTATTTCCGTTTGACGTCAGTGATATGGCCTTTGGTTCTGAAGCACACATTAATTAAGTTTCTACAATATTAAATTATATACCCTCGTGGCAGATATTTACTGGAATGCTGCTGCTGAATAATGTCGCATTCATAATATAGCTATAAGCATACAATGCATATATTTATATATGAATGTGCCATTCATATTCAGGGTAGTATTCAGGCAGTCAATGTCTGCCGCGAGGGTTTTTAAATAAAATATTTCAGGCATGGCCACAGACTCCGGTCGGCCGCGCATCCGCAATTAGACGTCGCGTGTAGGCAGGTTGGAGCAGGTGCTCAGAATAATTCTGTGCAGCGAGAACGCATCGGAAATAGCCCCCAAAGCGGTCAGATTGGCTCCCGCTGTTCCTAGGCTGCCAAGGTGACTACTCCGATCTGCTTGACCGTTGCCTAGAACCTGCTAAGATTTATAACGTGGCACTAGTCACTAACCAATGACAGTAAGGCTAATCACTAGTCACTTATCAATGACAGTAGGGCTAATCACTAGGTACTTACCAATAACAGTAAGGCTCGTTCTCGAAACTTTGGTCGCAGCGTTCCTGTAGTCCACTCTGCATCTGTATAACCCGTGGTCACCGGACTGCACATTTTTAATCAGGAGTTTACCCAGAGAGACATTATACACAGCCCTCCCTCCAAACAACTCTGAATCTTTCCAGGTTCGACCAGATGAGGTACGGGAATCGAAACTGTCAATGAAAAATTATAGAGGATGAACATTTGGACAAAATAACGATAAGTACAGAATATAGTAATGCACAGGGTGATACATAAACATTTGAGCCATTTCATTAGTTAATAAAATGATAGCTTATAAACCTAGAGTTTTGAAAGAATCATTATTAGAAAGAATGTATATAAATTATACTCATAATGGACATTTCTTTCAATTTGGTTTTAAAATTTTATCTTTTAAATGATAGCCAAACTTTTCTCTACAGAGAAGTCTGTTTTCTACATTTTCATGCAAACCTTCGTGATGATTTCAGACGAGACTTGAGCTATGTCGAAAGATATCATTTTTTAGTTCCTTTGAGTTATTTGGACTTGTCTACAGGAAGAAATTATTTGGTGATGAATCAGTGAAAAAGGTGGTCTGAAATACTCCCGAATTTTTTATTAAACGATATATGTGAACTGTAAATTTTATGGTTCCAATAAAATTTTTAGTTATAGAAATTTAAAAAAAGGATTAGTAAAACTGGTTAGAACACATGATTTTAATGTATATAATAAAAGATTTTGAACAATTTAGTTTTCAAATTCTTTCTCATAAGATTAATTATAATTAACTATTTATTAATAGAGAAATTGGAACGACACAGGGTGGAAGTAGTCTCAATAATTCAAAAAAACTAATATGGATTCAATATGATATTAATTCGACAGAAAATAAAAAATAAAACAAGAAAAACTTATCCTTGCTATGTGTAACCAAACTAGAGTCTGGTTCAGAGCCAAATAGGGTAGTCTGGGCTCAAGGGCAGTGGTTTAGGCTCAAGGGCAGTGGTTTTGGCTCAAGGGCAGTGGTTTCGGCTCACGAACAGTGGTTTAAGCTCAAGGGCAGTAGTTTAGGCTCACGGGCAGTGGCTTAGGCTCAAGGGCAGTGGTTTAGCTCAAGGGCAATGGTTTAGGTTCAAATAAGTTTTAGTTTCAAATAGGTTTCAGCTTCAAATAGGTTTTAGCTTCAAATAGGTTTTAGCATCGGGTTTTAGCTTCAATTAGGTTTTAGCTTCAAACAGATTTTAGCTTCAAACACAGCTGGAAAAAAAAGGAAACAATATAACTGACTGTAAAAATTGACTAAACATAAACTGCAAGACAGTTGAAAATAGAAACTCGAACTAACACAAAACACACCTGGAGGGAGATCACCTCTTTGGAACATTCAAGCAGTAACTGATAAAATTCAGAACGTTTGAATGCCCGACATCAATTAATTTAGTACCAACTGATGTACAAATCTAGGTAACAAATAAGTAATTAACATGCAGGTAAAATAATGGGGAACAAACAAGACAGTTGCATTTAAATGAACCCATACATTGTGTCACATACCTTGAATGGTTTGCATTGGAAATTAACTAATCATTTACTATACTTCTAACTTATAGGAGCTTACCCAATATTTCTTTCAAATATGCTCAAATTTCGTCCGAAAATCAAAATTCTCTCCTTATTAGTTTTAATTTTATTAACAAATGAAATAAGTCAGGTATTTATGAATTACCATGTATTAGTGGAAACAACTCTGAAATATGTTTACAATAATAAAAGAAAAATATTTCATAATTAATTCATCAAACAGTTTTGAATCAAAATACTGATAGTATTATTTGATAAAAATTACTAATTCAATAACAATTAGAAAGTAGTATTCTGACCTGTAAATTGGAGTACCGACCCCATCTTTGTACCACAGAACTAGAATGGGTCTCTCCGTGACACTAGTTCTGAAGTGACCTCTTCGTGTTCTCACTATAAAACTTTGTTCTCCACTCGAGTAAGAGGCGGTCAAACTGTGTTGAGGACGGTGCCTGAGAGTATTTGAAGCCCCTGATTGTTTGGGTGTGTGGTAGAAAGGACCAGTGCACGGTAAACTGATGTCTGACCCGATCAGACTGTTGACTTCGTAAATAGTACCTGCGAATAAAATTAATGTAAAGTAGCTATGCGATAATGTTTATTTTAAAATGTTACTTGTATCGATCAAATGATCGAAGAGGAATTCAAATATTTAATCAGAAAACCATCGGTATGTAGAGAACCAGAGGAATCTTTTTATTTATATGATTTGTTTAGTTTAATTTGCTCTTAAATAATTGTTTGATATATTTATTCAATTAACTTTTTAGAATCTAATACGAATTTGAACATAAGACATATTCTCAAGGTTTTAAGCAGCAATCCATCGATTAAACCACTATGATATATTTCAAGGAGTCTATTTACATATTACGGTGATTATAAAATTGTGATGCCGTATCTCCTTTTTCTGTCATTAAGTTTCAGATTTATTACTGAGGAAGGAAGTCCATAAATCATGAGTTATTCTGACAAACTGAGAAAAGAGAAAACAAAGGATTTACATCAGTTAGAGATACAACTGATTTACTGGAGCTGCAAGGACCTCTGAATAATATTCTACAGATGTCATCATTAAATAAAAAACATGAATGTGACTGGATGATAGTTCAAGATGAGGCTCGAGACATTAATGTGACTGGCTTCTAGTTCATGAAAGGGAAAAAGACATGAATGTGACTCGCTTCTAGTTCAAGAAGAAGCAAAAGACATGAATGTGACTGACTTCTAGTTCATGAAGAAGCAATGACATGGAAATAAACGAAACACGGAAACATTTGTTCCAATACCTTCTCTATAGTGGAAATCATTTCATTATAACTGCTTACTCATTTGGATAATATTAATAATTGTGGGATCTGAGCCAATTGAAAATATCTTCTTATTGCAATTCAGATAGAAAAATTTAATTTAATGGCCGGATTACTAGATTTCAAAATTGTTTTTTTTTAAAGCAACAATTTAATATGTATATATGTATATCGAATAAATGTTAAAATATATGAAAAATATTAGTTTACTTTCAATAACTAAAAACTGTGTGGGGGTATCACAGCTCATACCCTTTTAATGAGTTTTCACTCTGCACCTCTTTTAATTTTATAACCACTTGTTTTAGCCTAAATCTGAATGCACTATCATTTGAAGCATTCTCTTTTCTTCCATAGACATCACGATAAACCATTATCCTATAAGTATTTCTAGAGCTAAGCCTCGAGGTATGTGGTGCTCTCAAACCGATCTGAAAAAAGTTTGTGCTGGTGATTTTTAATTCCCGCAAACTCTCCAATAAAACAAGAACCGAGATTTTGATATTCATATTGTTTTAACATATTTATAAAAACATTAACAGTTACATTATGACAAAATTTCAACTTCTCAGTTTAAACGGGTTTCCCGCCACAACCATGCGTAGTGATACCCCATATAATTTTGAAGTAGAGGGATATCACTGCGCATCATTAATAACCATTTTTGTTTGTAAGTAAATACAAAAAAATATGTGTATTTAGATCTTAAAAAAGATATACATATTGAAAAAGGTGTTATTTTATTATAATTTTGAATACCAATAAACTAACGATCGTACTAACTATGCTACTAGATGTGCGGGTTATTAAAATAGGGGAGGGGGTGTTTAGGTGGGGGTGAGAGGTTATTGTTTTAAATATTGATTGATACTAAACCTACGATTGTATTATACTACTTGATATAAGTAGTAAACTAGTTACGTAAAATTTAAGCGTTAAATTTGTTGCAAATTCATTAAATATGTGTTTAAAAAGTAAGGGACAAATAGATTGGGGACAGGGAATGTAGAGAGAGAAACACAGAGATTTAGATGAGGACAGAGGGATTTAGATTTGGGAGACCGGGATAGATATAGATGGGAGAGAGGGGGATTTAGATGGCGAATAAGTGAATTTAAATGGGAAGAGAGGGAGATTTCGATGAAAAGAGTGGGTTATTTAGATGGGAGAACATGAGGATTTGGATAGGAAAAGAGGGGGATTTATATGGAAGGAGAGGGAAATTTAGATGGGAAAAGAAGGGAGTTTAAATATAGAGTGGGAGGAGTATAAAAATAGGGAGAGAAGGGATTTAGGTGGGGGAGAAGAATGCTGTATTTAAGCAATGCGCAGTAACACCCCTTCATGTGAGCAGTAATACCCCGATAAACTCACTTAAAGTTGCGTGCAAAAAAATGCCAATGAGTATTTCATTTATTTGGGTATTATTTCGAAACTGGTTGAGAACCATCCTCGTTCATGATTATATCATCACGAGAAAAAGAGTTTCACTAGTACATTTTGTTTTTGAGTAAATACATAGTTTGCGGGATTGTGGGCGGTGATATCCCCTCCGACCCTACAGTTTTCAGTAACCATACAGAAATGAAATTTATTTGTTATAGATGATTTATATTGAAATGTTTTAGATATTGATTTAAACTCTAATTTTAATCCATTTTTTATAATTAATATTAATCTTTAATCACCTAAATCATCGTGAACTATGATGGATGTTTGTCTGACTGTTGATCTAATATTTCTATACCAGTTCGACTCTTTTCTACATACAAATATCGAAAGGGAAGGCCATTTCATATAAATATACTTATTTACATCTGGGAGGTCTATGCTCTCAGATATTATTCTTCGGGTCACGAAAGGCTGTTATAAGTCAAAGATGTCTAGATATGTGACACATAAATAACAAAAATGTTGCCAACAACACAAAGTTTGACTTGAACATCTGTGATGAAATCCCCTTTCAATTATAACTTCTAAATAAGACCAAGGAGTCTGTCCTCTGGCATATGTTTTAGACACTGCAGAACAAGTTTAAGAACTTCAAAACTGCAGTGAGACGTGTGAACAAAAGAAAATTAGAGCAGCACAAACGGCTGACAATATCACACACTCCTTCCAATTTTAGGCAACATAAAATCTAAAGCTACTTGAAACATAATTTCAGTACAGCTTCTATGTATATGAACTTTAACACATTCCACAGTTTTCTATCGGTTTCTAACAAAAATATTTTTCAAGAGAACTTCATGCGACTTTATTCATTCAGACAAATTTACATAAATTGTTTGACTCTATGCCCCGAGATACTCCAAAATCTTCCTCGAGGAAAAATGTATGGTAATAACCGTAATATGTTAAAGTCTAAGAATTTATGTTTGGGAATTGGTGTTGGCTTTCAGTGGATTTGTAAGTGTTTGCTTGTGTTCGAATAAGAGTAGTACTTCAGCATGAAGGGATGGTTCCTGTTTACATATATCAACATATAGTTCTTATAATATAATATCTTATATATATTTAATCACTACTATTTGTTTGACAGGGGAATACTATAAGTTACGACGTATGAATGATAACCAACAAATTAGAATGGTCTAAACTCATAATTATATAAAAATGGTTGATGTCTACTATACATAATTCATCGAAACAAGTACGATGGTTTTGATTAATAACCAATTTTCAAATATCAGAAGTACTTTACGAAAAATCTATCCCCTCAAGTAAAATGAACCTTGAATAAAATCTATAATCTCACGAATTGGCTCAAAACAAGTATGATGATTCAACCTCTCATGTATAGTAAGGTTCGCCAATAGTATGAATGATTCAATTCACAAGTACAATAATAATATAGTTGATTAATTCCATCACAGTAACATTTCTACTATTCAATTTTTAATCACAAAAGCAAGATTTATAATATTATTTAATGTATTTAATATTGGGCAAACATTCCGTGAAAATGCAGCGACATCATTTTCATTTTTAGCTGCGATGATATTTTAAAATACATATAATAAAATGCTCGAATGTATTGGATGAATAACATTTTACGGTTGGATCTTTTCTTTCATGGATGATATGATTATAAATTCGCTTTTATTTTCAATGGAGCGTGACTGATGAATAAATGGGATTTGAATAAATTTATTGTAATTAAATAGGTAGAATTGGGAAGTTTTGTTAAATATATTAACAAATAAATTAAATGACAATAACGTTATATGTATTTGTTGTTCAATCAAATGCTTTGTTTGCAATATAATAATTATTTATTGATTATTATTATCAATGGTAATTATTTGAAGTGGATGAACGTTATTGAATTGAAATAAATCAAAAGAAAGAGAAAAAATGAACACAAAATGCATCACTAAATATTTGTGACAGGTGAGAGGAATATTATTTTTTCAATAACTGAAGAGAAAATTCTCCACCTCAAATACCCAGTTGAGGGAACTAAGTTCAATATTAGAGATGTCAGCTCTTCGTGGACTCATGTTATGATGTAATGTTTTCACTGGGAACCATATAGTTTCTCTTTATCAGTTACAATAAAATTTCTTGTATTATGAAGTAATGAAAAGTAATGTTCATATATAACAGAAAGTTTCCTGGAACTCAATGAAGAAATTATGAAGGAGGTTGAGATATGCCATATCATTCTTTTTATATTTTGCAGAACGAATAATTCTTTTCAGTACAATGGGAGAGTTTCCAAACCTCACCAATTTCACTGAGTGCCATCCGTCTGATAATGGAGTGCTGCTTTACATTTAACTTTCATGTGCATTCAAATGTATAAAATAATAGTGAAGGTGAATCCCTCACATCATCTTACAAGGAGCAGGTAGTTCCGTCTGATTATGGAGTGCTGTTTAACATTTCACCTTCATGTGCTTTTAAATTATTAAAATAATAGTGAAAGTGAATCTCTCGCAGCATCTAAGAAGGAGCAGGTAGTATCGTCTGATTATGGACTGCTGTTTAACATTTGACTCTCAATGATTGGTTTGCGGTTACTGATTTTGTCTGCTTATATCAGACACAAACAGAAATTGAAAAAAAATTTAATTTATCGTAAAGGTCAGATATTGTGTACATTGTAACTAATACTTTTTAATTTTTTTGTCAGTTAATATTTTAACTTTAGCGTTACTAATAAGATAGAGTAAAACTTCACTTTGTGCCTAAAAAGGCACCTATTTTTCCTTCCACCTATTTTTTTTTAAATAAAGTAAACACTAAACAGCGCATATGGTTTTTGAGTTTCATCTAACAAATACGTTAAAGAATTTACACATACTATGTATATTCTTAGTGGTTGTTAGTTATCTTATAATTTCTAGCCTTAGACGTGCCACCCATATTTCATTGTGATAACCAAATAAAGGACAAGGATATTCATTTAAATTTCAGTTAATTTCCTATCGAAACATAGGCAAACATCGTAATGTGAGTGGTATATGTTGCTCTCTAATTGCATCTAATGAACATTTTAATGAGTTGTTGCTGCTTATAAATAATTTGATATGAAAATATTGATGCCAATCATGATCAATATAATTGAAAGTGTGTATATAAATTAGTTTCAGTCGGTAGTTATTTCTCTTCGATAGATATACCGTGTCAACGACCAGGTAAAATGGGAGTAAATTAATTAATATTTTCTCATTATTTAATATTGACACAAATAGGCAAATAATATTTATTATAATTTTTAATTAAGAATATTTATCAATTTATTGATATATTTTGTTATGTAGTTTTTTCTAACTTAATCATTCGCTATAATCTCAAATCCAATATCAAAATAAAGTAAGTCAATAATGATACATTGATATTTTCCTCAATAAACTTAGCTGTCTTTATTTCATATCTTAAATTTGACCGTCGAAAAAAATATGATTAGGTCTATTCAAAACAGATTATCAGAGATATATTATTATCCCACATCATACATTATATCTAAATAAATTCGTTTGAATTCCACATATTATATATATGAGATTGTGGAGGTAATATGAAGGTCTTCTATGGAAGAAAGAAACATTATTTAAAAAAATTGATTACACAGATAGATTTTTTCGTACTTCAGAGTATAGTAATATATTAAAGATTATTCATAAATGTGAATCATTATGACATTAAAACTCATCTGTCGACCTTAGAAATACTTTAAAGTGGAAAGTAAAATGTTATCAGGCATCTGTTTTTCCTGTATAATTTTATTTTTTTCACTTGGATTTTCATTTTTTTCGATAGATTGATACCTTATGTTCTTCAGTGCCTTTCCTTGACTCCTAAGAGGTCTGTGAGCAGGCAATGTGATACCAACTCAACTATTTATCCTGTCAGCCTAAATTAGGTATTTTGGGAGAGGAATTTTGTCAGAGAGTTTTTCTTCTTTTGATCCAAATGTTTTCTTTTGGTCTCAAGTAAATGGGGTCAGATCTTGAAAGTTTTGGAATCGACTAACGATTTATCCAAGAGGTTTTGCTCATTAAGCTTACCGTGAGGCTAGTATTGGATTAATACTTAAGAAGCAATGCCCTTAGAAATAGAATGTTAAAAACCGAATAACTTTAATCATTAATTCTTTTCAAGCTGAGATCAGAATGAATTACTAACTTAAGACACTTCAATATCATCAGGTGTCAGAAATATTACAATACTTAAAGAAGAAAGTTTTCTTATGGTGATTCATAGAAAATAAAACCCTCCGATTGGGTAATTACTCAGAAATATATAGACTCAGGAATATATAGACTCAGGAATATATAGACTCAGGAATATATAGACTCAAGAATATATAAACTCAAGAATATATAAACTCAAGAATATATAGACTCAGGAATAGATAGACTCAAGAATATATAGATTCAGGAATATATAGACTCAAGAATATATAGACTCATGAATATATAGACTCAAGAATATATAGACTCAAGAATATCTAGACTAAGGAATATCTACAATCAGGAATATCTTTTCACAGGAATATCCAGACTCATGAATATCTAGACTCATGAATATCTAGACTCATGAATATCTAGACTCATGAATATCTAGACTCAGGAATATCTAGATTCTAGAATATCTTTTCACAAGAATATCTAGACTCTGGAATATCTAGACACAGGAATATCTAGACTCATGAATATCTACACTCAGGAATATCTACACTCAGGAATATCTACAATCAGGAATATCTAGACTCATGAATATCTACACTCAGGAATATCTACACTCAGAAAAATCGAGATTCAGGAATATCTAGACACAGGAATATCTAGACTCATGAATATCTAGAATCTCTGGAATATTTTGACTCATTTTATTTAGCTGGTCAGATGCAATTCAAGGATCAAAACAATTGGAGCAACTACTTAAATGGAAAATGATACAGGTACTAACATCTATAGATCAATAAATTCAAATTTTTGAATAAGTATCAAATTTCATTAATCTTCCAAGACAACATAAAGTCATTGCTAAACTTTTTCATCTTGAAGACAAGTAAATCTGAGAAACAATGATGAATTTGTTGGTAAAAGATCTCGAAAACATTGAGAACATCCTACATCAGGAATAGAGCTTTCGTCTCAATTAATAGTAAGTAGATGCATTCAATTAAATGGTCACAATATCAAGTTTATGTATTCAGATAATATTCCATTAAGATTCACAATGATAATATTCCATTAAGATTCACAATGATAATATTCCATTAATAGTCACAATATTATTTTTACATTAAGATTTACACTAATTATATTCCATTGATAGTCTAATTTTTACTCACCGTTCACTGCCTCCAGAGTCGCGCAATCTGCCCCTAAATCAACTGAGAGGACGAAGAATAGAACAAAAACTGCCACAAAACAGTCGGCGATACTTCGTGCAGTCATTTTAGGCATCATAAACATCCATATATTGTCCACAGTATTCAATGCAGGAAATTGTTATTTACTCATCTTAGCAAATTTTTTAAAATCACTGTTCATTTCATTATTATATTTCTTCAAAATTTTGTTCACTAAAAACATCTTAAAAATCACCACATTTTCTTACAATTTTCACTTTCATTGAACAAAATATATCTACTGATGAAAGCGAATAAGCAATTATTGAACTGTTTTCTGAAATGTAAAGTTCTACATTAGTTACAATATATTTCATTAATACTAAAATTTACAATAATCACAGCACCCTTCATGTTTCCTTTATGTTCTCCCAGGTTTGATAGTGTGGCCATTAATGACAAGCTGTTACCACAACATGCTGCCTACTTAGTGGTACACTGAACTTCATTAGACACAGTGGATGGTGCAAATGGTGTACAATATGAATGTACTAGAATGGACAATAGACTTGCTATATCTAATTATCCATCAACTAAGTAACCCGTACTCATTATAAATCAGTGTGACAAGAAATCCATCAAGCAAATTCTGTGTTCACCTCCTGACGCTCTAATGATATTTATCAAACTGTTTAACAAACAAAAGTTTTGATATCTAAATATGAAGTTATTAATGGAATTGTCTTTGAATTTAAGCCAGAAACTTCTCAAGTGCATAATTAATTTTATGAATGAAATAATCAGTTAAAATAGTAATATAGGTTTATAAGTAACAATTGTCAAGAAGTTAATAAAACTGGTGAACGGACAAACTGCCATGAGTACAAATGCCATGCAGTATATCAGAATTTTTATTGGGAGAGTTGTTGTGCACTTGTAAACTTATACATACTTTCATGGATTGAATTCAATGTCAAGTATATTATTATTTAAAACCAAAAAAATTTAGTATAACAATCTTAATTGAAAAGACCAAAATTGTGAATAAAAGAAGCAAAGAAACTAATATTGAAGTAATACTAAATTTATTTATATGTTGAAATAATTTTCTTTCTCATTTAATTCCTCAAATAATCAAATGGTTGACGAAAAATTTACAATCATTAATGGTAATTTTTTTCAAAGAATGCAAAGAATAGTACAAACACAAGCTGTGCAGTGTGCAAGTTATAATTTCAAGCGAGTCTTATTTTGCATCATATTATTTAAGAGTAATTGCACTCATGCAACACTGGGCATATATTGGTTGATTACTATTTTGGTTTCTTACTAGTTTAATGAGAAATTTAATATAACATAGTCCAGTGACAATTATATCTTTCATGGTCACACTTTTCAGGGAAATGAGTGTCCTATGTGTCCAAAGAATTATGACAATACCTGAGAATTCCTGTTGGTAGCTCAAAATTTTAGCTGCCGGAGCAGAACACAAACTTAATTTTTAAAGGTGTTGCAATTTCTGTACCACCGAGCATTAAACGTAACCCTTATTATGGTATGGAGTATGTACCATCAGACTTGAAAGCTGTTTTTAGAATGGAACAATTTATGTAACATTGCGTACCAATTGTACAAATCAGTGTGGTACAAAATATGAACCACCCAAGTTATTCTGATATTTTGACATTTTTTAATATTTATAAGATTTGTAATGCCTGGATTTCTCAGTGGGAATTGGAAACAAAGAAACTATAGAAAATCAAAGTTCAAAGTTATCAAGCAAAGTATTCATTATAAGACAAATTTTAATTACTAATTAAGTTTCTAATGCCAAATTTATGCGGCAAAGTCAGTTTTTTTTTACAAAAAAAATGGTTTAACATTAATTAACTCAGTGGGAAATTATTTGATAATAACATGTAATACCGCACTCACTTGAAAACCTGTGCAGCTTGTATTTGTACTATTCTTAGTATTTTGAAATGTTTAAAAAAGTTTTGAATCTATTTATTTTGACCTTTTTGTCAACCATTCGATTATTTAATGCGTTAAATATGAAAGAAAATGATTCAATGAAGAAATTAATTAGTATTATTTTTGAATATACTGACAATATTAATTTTTGAACTTCTTCATTCACAATTGCAGACAATACGATTGACATTGTTATACCTAATATTTAGGTTAAAATAATGAACATTAAATTCAAGCCATGAAAGGTTAGGTTTACAAGCGCATTACAAATCACTCAATACCAAATTATAATACTTATAGCATGGCAGTTTGTCGCATGTCAGTTGTCCCCATGGCAATTGTCCTAGAGCCATTTAAATTCAATGTTTCAATTTATTTGTTTCTACGTTGAGATTGCATAACATCTTTATAAATGGATATCTCGTTAAGAATCTTCTCAAACAAAGTATCAATTACCTTTCGATTCAACTCTTATGCACATAATATTGTAGTG
>CANNZV010000884.1:156312-178296 GCA_947561585.1 Caprella mutica
AATATCACATTGTATCTTTACAAACCTCGATTTTACTGATAAAAATCGCTAAAATATACAATTTTTAAAGCAGCTTGATAAAGTGTTTGATAGTGGGTACGTAGCATTACAGGACATTCTCCATCAAATTTGAAAAAAAAATCGAATATTTTTTTGCATAAAATACATAAAATCTCATTGTCTCCTGGATAACGAGTTAAAATATTAGAGCTGAAAATAATCTACGTAGAAGTTCTTCATAAACAGATGAACAATATAATAAATTATACCTGTCATGTCTGTCAAAAGACCGGTCAGCACAGGTATTGAGGGTTCACTTGCATTTCACATCAAATGATTTGTTAACCAGATCCATTAGAAAGAGAATACAACACACAAGAAAGAGTTGCAAGAGTTATTTCAGTTAGACATTTTTTCCCCAAAAATTATCAGTGAAATGGTTTTCCTGAAAAATACTTTTTTCGGCTTTAAAAGCTAGAGACATGGGTTACTTTACTTTTCTTGATATATGCATTGTTCACAAAGTTAAAACGAGTTATACGTATATCTCAAATTTTTCAATGCGTGAGGAGTTTTAATGAGAAAATCAATGTTTTTGAAATATAAATAGAAAAAATATTTTTTCGATTTCTCCTAAACCAAATTGAAAAATAAATTGCTCTGTAACTTTTTAGAAAACTAAATTCTGAACAAGATGAAACCAATATTATGTATCTAGCTCGAAAATAGTATGAGTTGATGCCTTATGAGAGTACTCTATTATTTGACATTTTTTTGGTGGGGGTGAAGAGGGCAAAGACGAAAAAAATAATAAAAAGATTTCATTTGAGTAATTGCATTAACTCTGAAAATTTCAGATATTTAAATTAAATAATAAAAAAAATATTTTAATGAGATGGTCCAATTACTGATGGAAATAGTCTAGAAGGAAATCGAATTATCATTGGCAGTATACTCTTTCCTAAATCATCCATTTTCATTTAAACTTTTGAAATTTTGTCACTATTAACATTTCAGACGAAGTTTGTAAAGACAAATAATTAACTGGCTACTTTCAGGACATTGCAGAATAATCAATCAAGGCGTTCACTGACACGAAGCAAATGTTGCTAAACTATGCATCGACTTTTAATGGATTCCCTGAACGGCATACTTAATACATCAATAGACAAAAGTTAATTTGTTGTTAATTGAACAGAATCAAGAGGCATTTAAATAATCGATGCAGTGTTGCCAAAGTCTACTGTCACAAATACATATTAGGCCAAATTATTCCTGATTGAAATCAGAACTATGCCTAATTCAATCAGAGCTCGGCTAATGACTTCTGAGTGGAATAACAGGGCGGAAAAACGACATTTTCTGCACCACATTAGAATTCACTCATTCACTATCAGGGAATTAGCATGTCACGTCACAGTTGACATGAGAGAACATGTTAAACATTGGTGAATAGATATGACTTGTACTGCTGGATTTATCCTGGGTGATTTTTTAGGTAGGAAAGTGATAAAACATGTCTCTGGAAAAGACATGTTGAACAGTATAGTATTTGTACCTCTGAAAAAGTATAGAAGGTACAAATCAATAGGTCATTATACCAATCTATTGTGAGCCTTAGGCATTGCTTCAATAGAATCGTATTTACTATCCAATGTTGTGGCTTCAAACTCAGCTGTTTGAATTCGCACTGTTATCATTTATTCAAAGTTTGACCTCTGAAGAAACATCGAGGAACTGAAATATAGAGAAAAATAGTTTGTATGTTTCTGAGAAAGAAAACAGTATTACTAAATAGCAAATAACAGTTTTACTTAATAACAAATAACAGTATTACTCAGTAGTAAATAACTGTATTACTTAATAGCAAATAACTGTATTACTCAATAAAAAATAACAGTATTATTCAATAGCAATTTCATTATGTGTTAAATCATCAAAGAAAAAAAACTATTATTGAAATTATTTTTTTTAGTAGCATGTAGTTATAAATAAATGTCAGTTATAATAGATTCTGTTCAGTTCACCAATTATTATTGATATATATATTATCATACATTTTTATTATTTATTCGAAGTGAACAAATCCGAGTCTAAATATGACCAAAATATCAAAATAATGGTATGAAATTAACATTGCCAATCTGAATAGTGTTTGTAACATTCTAGTGAGTGGAGAAATTATCTAAATACAGGGAGATGAAAGCAGGTATTTTAATGATGAAATAAGTTACTATGATGATGTACAGTCAAAGGAAAGAGAATCACTGTGATGATGTACTATCAGAGAAAGGAGTCACTGTTATGATGTATTGTCAGAGAAAAGAGTCACTCTGATGATGTAGTATCAGAGAAAAGAGTCACTGTGATGATGTTCTATCAGAGAAAAGAGTCACTGTGATGATGTTCTATCAGAGAAAAGAGTCACTGCGATAATGTACTATCAGAGAAAAGAGTCACTGTGATGATGTTCTATCAGAGAAAAGTGTCAGTGTGAATAATCTCTCGTTTAAATGTAAGAAAAGTATCTTGAGAAGAAATCAGGCAAAAAAAAGCCCATACTTCATATTCGTTTCATATAGTGGAGAATGAAGCAGTTGAACTCTACCATCCAAAGTCCAATGCCATACATTCACAAGATAACTAAATTGCTTCAACCAGTCGCCCCCAAAAAGTTGATAGAGAACAGCAGAAAATAAATTCAGCTTCAGGAATATCTATTCTCAATAAGGATGGAAGGAAGGCAATAAATCCAAAAAAGGACAAAAGATTTAGAGTTCGAAAGCTCTCGTAAATTATAGTCGAAGATTTAGACGCTAACTCATTCACTTTTGGTAAGACACAGTTCTACTAAATCACAATACTAGGTGGGGGTAAAACATTAATATATTGGTTAATGTATTAAAAGAGGTTAGTTCAACAACAGGTAATTATATGATAATTTTCAAAATTTCGAAATGAATGTTTTTCTTTCGTAATATCAATGAATAGTTTATATCCCATAAGGTAAATGTGAATATATCATACGAATATTTTCTTACCGAGATTTCTGTTGTTCTACTTTCACAATAATAACTACTTGATTTCAATTAAATGAACCATCAAGATATATTTGTGATTTTGGATATTAGGGAGAATGTTTGATACTTGGGCTCCTTAAAATCTTTTCAAATATTGAAATAATAATAATATTCACTCACAGAAAAAAAGATTAAAACAAATAAACCTTTTCCATAAAGTTCTAATACATACACTTTGAAAAAGGAGAAACCCTTTAAAAAATATATATATTCTTATTTTATCAACATCAATAACTTTAATAATATTTAGTCCAATGAATCCGATTATTCAAATAATAATTTGAATGTTGTAAAAAAATTACCAAACATGTGAATTGAAGAGCTACATATATAGGAAGATAGGATCAGTAACAAAGCTGCATTTCCAGTCTACGAAGACTTAATCAAATCTTAATCAAATTTCTAATTTTATTTTAGTTCTTAGGCTTCTCATAAGTTGTTGAAATTAGTTCGACGGGAGTTTCTTTTAGGCACTTTATAATATCAGAGAGACGGTCCATCTCTCTTCTTATAATAAAGCCGTTACGCAGCTTAAGCAGATACATCAGCTCATGAGGAAAATGAACATGAAAAGGTTCGCCAGATACTAAGGAGTTCTTTTTGTTGAAGTTATTAAATAGACAAGGTCATAAGTTGTTAGAAGACAGATTAAAAAACAAATTGATGCTCCAGATTGAAATGAAGTTTTTTGAACAGCTAAAACTTTAAGACTATATAATATCATTTTAAAGTACTTAGTGGTGACAGGATAGAAAGAGTTGTTATAGAGACTACAAGGGGCATAACAAATAAATAGTAAAGTATGCTAAATACAATATTGGAACATCCGAAAATACTACATGGACGTGACATCGATTAGAACTATTGACGTCACACAAGTAATTTCCAAATAAAATGTTGCTATTATTCAGTTAAATGTGCATTTTCACGGAAATAAACTTAAATAAAATTTTGTTTTTTATCACATTTTAAACTCTATTCACTTATAATATTCAACATGATAGTCTTCAAACTCTCCAATAGAGTAAAGGTGCCAGAAGGATACAAGACACATTCGCAATTATCTGATTAAATAAATGCCAGATTTGGAAAATTCCATCACGGAAGATTCCATCATTTTTGAAAAATAAATGAACAAACAGTATCAATAGAAAGAGGATTTATGGCTTAATTTCAATGAATCTAAGAAAAAAAACTATCCCCGGGGTATTCCGGGGAAGTTCCCTGGGATTATTCCCTCGATATCCCCAGCGTTATCGAGGGGATGCCCTATTTTTACGTTTTTGCGATATAGGGGTATCCCAAAATGATATCGAGGGAATAATGATGGGATTTAAATATTTTATCCCTGTAATATTCCCTCGATTACCAGGGAAGAGCAAGGAATACCGAAATTTAATTATTTCATATGGTAATATTCTCTGAATATGCCATGGATATTTAGAATAGAAGAAGGATATAAAAATAAGAAAACCAAATTAATTTTACCTAGCATATACTGCATTTGTGTGTACGTTTGACTTTACATGAATTAGTTGAATGAAACATATTGTTATATACAAATTAAATGGAAAGAAATGAAGTGATGTTTCCGGGTCTCGAACCAGCACCTTGTTGACTTCTGATTGTGACGCTAACAACTGAACCATCCTAGAGACATTAGAAGTAGGATTTTTCGTGAACTTTACGCAATATGATAACTCAATTTTATCTTTAGGTTAACATCGATAAATATAGTTTCATATTTCATAGATTATTTCGTTTTTTGCTTTAATAATCGTTTCTTGTTATAATTTTTAGGGGATCAACTATTTCTCACTAATTCCTGGAATATTCCCTCGATATTGTAAGGGAATCAACTATTTTTTTTGTAATTCCTGGAATATTCCATCGATATTGTAACGGACGTCAAATTCTCCACCTATTTTTTTGTTTGTTTGCAACATGAAATAACATATTTTGAAAATTCCGAAGTTACCCTGATAAAACACCAGGCGAAAATGACTGAACACACAGAACTAATCAACTAATTATCATGCTTCAGTCACTCCTAACAAATTACTTCTTTATATCGTCAATAATCATTTTTCAATCTATCACATTATGTAAAACTACTGTAATATTAATATATAAACTATATTTCATAATAAATGTTTCATAACAAGCTGATATGCATAATATAGACCATATTATGAGCTAAAAAGACCATTCAATTTCATGCGCACATTTTGTGCGCAGCTATCTTTCCCCCGCCGTTGAGAAGATAGTTAAGATAGTGAAATGATTGTTTATTGAATGAATATATATACAGGTTATATATTACATATTAATATTTTTATTGTTATATTTAGAATATGTTAATGTAGATTTTTAACTCCTAATTTTAATCAGATGCTTGTTCTAACAACTGTTAGAACAAAACACGCACGAACGCATAAATAATTGTAACTAACTTGAAACTTCAATATTAAATAATTTTTTTCATACGTAACTAAATGATCTATTTTTATATTCAGAAACTTCAATATGCATTCATTAATCTTTTAGTCAAGTTATTAACCTCAAAAGCTAGTAAAAGTTCATATTTAAATGTAATTGATAAAATATTGCGAATCTGGCATCAATAACTAACGAGGGAGGTACGAGGATCTGAGACACTGTTTCATACAAAGTTTATATACCAAATTAAAGCTATAAAATGTTATTAGTGTTATTTTAACTTATTTATATATAAGATGTTTCCTAACATTGTACTTAAAATTTAGAATTATATGTAATATGTGAAATTATATGGTTAGTTTTGCATTTAGAAGTTTGTTTAGAAAATGTTTGGGTTTGTTCGAGCATCAGTTAATTAGATCTTATTATAACTCATTGTAATGAACAGAAATAAGTTTAACTTGCGCTAGTATCAATTAAGATATGTTTCTTTATGTTATTATATATATTTAATTACTCATGTTGCCTGTTGGGTGATATTTATACCGAAGTTCTTTGATGCCATATGAAAAAGATGAACCTAATAAATAAAGTAGTTACCCATTAAATAAGTTTTCAAATGTCTTACATATTGTTTCATATTATATATATTATTTTTTGTATATTTATTATTAATTCTAGTGTAACATCATAAATTTTCATTGTAATAAAATATGTATTAGATTGATATACGTATAATTAGGATTTTATAGAAATAAGATATAATTTGATTGATTCGTCACAGTCTGAATAGGATATGAGTCCAGAATTTGAAATCTTAATTTAGGAAAATACTTATCCCTCAAAAAAATTGGCTGAAGGGAGGAAGTATAAGATTGAGATTTTATACCTCATGTAAATTGGTACGAAGGATGAAAATAAGATTGAGATCTTACACCTCATGGAAATTTGTTTATAGGAGGATATTTAGTCTGAATACTTATCCCTCATTGGTTATTGGACTCGAAGCATTCTTTCTCTTCCCTTCCCCTCTAGAAGAATTCAATCGAGATTGAACCTTCATCTTCCCTTTACCCTCTTGAAGAGTATAATCGAGATTGGACCTTCATCTTCCCTTCACCCTCTTGAAGAGTTTAATCGAGATTGAACTTTTATCCTCTTGAAGAGTTTAATCGAGATTGAACTTTTATCCTCTTGAAGAGTTTAATCGAGATTGAACTTTTATCCTCTTGAAGAGTTTAATCGAGATTGAACCTTCATCTTTCCTTTACCCTCTTGAAGAGTTTAATCGAGATTGAACCTTCATCTTACCTTTACCCTCTTGAAGAGTTTAATCGAGATTGAGCCTTCATCTTCCCTTTACCCTCTTGAAGAATTTAATCGAGATTGAACTTTCATCTTCGCTTTACCCTCTTGAAGAGTTTAATCGAGATTGAACCTTCATCTTACCTTTACCCTCTTGAAGAGTTTAATCGAGATTGAACCTTCATCTCACCTTTACCCTCTTGAAGAGTTTAATCGAGATTGAACCTTCATCTTCCCTTTACCCTCTTGAAGAGTTTAATCGAGAATGAACCTTCATCTTCCCTTTACCCTCTTGAAGAGTTTAATCGAGATTGAACCTTCATCTTACCTTTACCCTCTTGAAGAGTTTAATCGAGATTGAACCTTCATCTTACCTTTACCCTCTTGAAGAGTTTCATCGAGATTGAACCTTCTTCTTCCCTTTACCCTCTTGGAGAGTTTAATCGAGATTGAACCTTCATCTTACCTTTACCCTCTTGGAGAGTTTAATCGAAATTGAATCTTCTTCACCTTACTTTTGTTGAAATTTTAGTTAAATGTATTACACACTCGTTATATGTTTAATATTAATTTCCTGTTAGACTAGCTCAGCTATATTAAATTACCTATTGTTTCAATAACCATGTATTACTTTTAATGAGAAACGGACGTAAGGTCTAAAGTCGATCACACTTCCGTCGAGGGTTAAATACCCCTGCTTGTAGTTTCTGAAGGCAGTCGGTTCTTTACATTACTCTGTGAGGGATGTGTTCCACTCATCTCTCAATAGACTTCTAATTGTATAACATATTTACTCTTTAAATAAACTCTATGTCTTAACGTTGTTAACCCACTGTTATTTAACCTAATTATAACAGGTTATGGGCCCAGTGAACGATAAGAGTTTATAAATCAAATTATGTTTAAACAAATTAGAAGTTTATAACAGTAATAAAAACGAAGTGCAGTGAAAAAGTGTTAACCTATATGAAACATATCACTCAAACGCTTGCGTAAGCATATCGTGTTAACGCGCTAATGAGGTCAATTATAATGATTGCTCTAGCGAAAAATGCACTTGTGTTATAATATAATTATTTAGTATTTGTGCGGAAGAGGTGTCAAGAGAGGTCACAAATTACCTTTAAATCTGTGACCTTATCCTTTGGTAAACAGTCTTTCAACAAAAGGTTCTTGCGAACTAAGACTTGTGTTGCTGTTCCAATTAAATATTAATAATTATATTCAGTGAAGTTATTCTTAAAACATCAAATTCAGTTAAACAGTAAATCAATTTAACTGCTGTGGTTGTTTATGTTTGTTAAAGTATTGAATGATAATAAATACTTTCAACAAAAGGTACTTGCGAACTAAGACTTGTGTTGCTGTTCCAATTGAATATTAATAATTATATTCAGTTATTCTTATGAATTAGAATAATGTTAAAACATCAATTCAGTTAAACAGTAAATCAATTTAACTGCATTGGTTGTTTATGTTTGTTAAGTATTGAACGATAATAAATACTTTGAAAACATGTCTTCAAATAAGTTACAGGGGACTGTTCCCCTAGACGGAAATAATTACCCTACATGGAGGATACAAATGAAGATGTATCTCTTACGAGAGAAACTGATGGATTTTGCTGATGGATCTAAACCAGTTCCAATTGATTCAGCTTCAACTGAGACGAAGAATGCCTATGCTAATAATTATAATAAGGCTCTGGCAGATATAGTACTATCTATTTCACCGGATCAATTGTACTTAGTTGGACAACCGACGGATCCACACGCTGTCTGGACTACCCTTCAAGAAACGTTTCAGAAAAACACGTGGGCTAACAAATTTCGTCTGAAGAAAAAGCTCTACAATCTAAAATTGAAGTCTCCTGAACTACTCGACTTTCATTTGAAGGAACTAACTGAAGTTTTTCAAGAGCTTGCCTTGTTAAATCAAGTGATCAGTGAAGAGCATAAAGTGATTTGTCTTCTGTCATCACTACCAGGGCCGTTTGAAGTGCTTGTCACTGCACTTGAAGCTCAGACAGACATCCCTAACTGGATTACCGTAGCTGACACACTCCGGAGAGAAGCTGAAAAGTTGAGTATTAAAACCAATAATGCATTAGCATTATCAAATACTCAGAATTATGCTGGAGTAATCAAACAGTCCATCATTTGCCATTTCTGCAATAAGATGGGACACCTGAAAAAAGACTGCTTTAAATTTAAAAGGTCTTCTCAAACTAACAGAACTCAAAACCAGCCAAATGTTGTAAATGCAAGTCATATAGAACTAAATCACACAATGTATGCTAATGATATCGCTCTTTGTAACAAATATGCCGACAGTAATATTTGGATAATAGATTCAGGCTCTCCATCACACATGAGTGGTGATAAAAATTTATGTAAAGATTTTGCAAATATTAGCAAACCTATCAATGTTAAAGTAGGAAATGGAGATGTCTTACAAGCTATTTCACTAGGAATTGTTTCTGTTATTGTGAATATACCAGGTGGTGGAAGTAGAACATGTAAAATAAATGATGTACTATATGTGCCAAATCTAGCTTTTAATCTACTATCAGTGTCTAAAATGACAAGTAATAATAAATCTATTATTTTTGAAGATGATAAATGTAAAATTTTGAACGAAAATAAAGAGTTAATGGCTGAGGCTAACTGTGTTGGTCAACTCTATTATCTTAATACTTTAGTTCATAAAGCTGCAGTAACTGTTGATCAAAATGAAGTAAACATTCTATGGCACAGAAGGCTCGGTCATATAGGTAAAGATAACTTGACTAAAATGATCCGAACTAAATCAGTAAATGGTCTGGATAGTAAATTAAAAGCTATAGAAGGCGTGTGTGAACACTGCTGTAATGGGAAAATGCATAAAATACCTTTTTCTACAAGCATTAAGAAAAATTGTAAACCTCTTGATTTAATCCACACCGATGTCTGTGGGAAAATTACTCCCACTTCCAGGGGTAATAATTCATATTTTCTGACCTTTATTGATCATGCTACTCGATACTCCTGGATATATGTTATTGCACATAAGAGTGATGTGTTTCAGAAGTTTTTGGAATGGAAAGCTATGGTTGAAAATATTTATGAAAGGAAAATTAAAACCTTGCAGTCAGATAATGGAGGAGAATATACCTCAAATAAGTTTGAATCATATTTTCGAAATGAAGGTATAATTCACCAGAAATCCATTCCTAAAACTCCTGAACAAAATGGGTTAGCTGAAAGATTTAATAGAACTATTATGGAAAAAGTTAGATGTATGTTATCTGATTCAGGAATTGATAAGGAATTCTGGGGTGAAGCACTATATACTGCAAATTATCTAAATAATAGATGCATTAATTCATTTTTAGTAAATAAAACTCCATATGAAGCTTTAAATCTTAGAAAACCCAACATCGGTCATATAAAAGTTTTTGGATGCACAGGGTACGCACACATTTCTCGAGAGGAAAGATCAAAGTTAGAAAATAAAGCTACCAAATGTCTGTTTATTGGCTATGGCACAGTTACTAAAGGGTATAAGATGTATGATGTTGAATCTAAAAGAATCTTCTTTTCCAGGAATGTAACCTTTGATGAATCAATTTCATCTAAGATTGAGAGCCCTCAACTGAGTGAGACTCCTACCTCTCCACTGGTGTTCCATTCAGAAGATTCAGAACCTGCTGGACCTGAGAATCAACCTCCTGACGATAACCCTCCAATAATCCTCCCTGAGGCGCAACCTGTACCAGCTATCAGTCCTAATGAGGATCTTAGACGATCGTCTAGAATTCGTCGAGCTCCTATTAGATATGGTAGTTGGGAGTATGATCATGTTGAGGAGGAGGAGGAGGGTTTATTAGTCAATGGGAATATCAATATCGAACCGAGGTCGGTATCTGAGGCTCTTAATAGCGGTTCTGAATCCTCTAAATGGAAACATGCCATGGAGAGGGAATTAAATGCTTTTGAGAAACATAAAGTTTTTGAACTCGTAAAACCTACCTCAGATTTAAATATAATTAAATCTAAATGGGTGTTTAAAAGAAAAAAAGGGATCTGATGGTAGAGTGGTTTCATATAAAGCTAGATTAGTCGCTCAGGGTTTTTTACAGAGACCTGGAATCGACTATGATGAAATTTTTGCTCCTGTAGTGAGATTTGAATCGGTGCGAACCATGTTATCTTTAGCAGCTAACCAAAAAATATTTGTACATCACTTAGATGTCAATTCTGCTTTTTTGAATGGGGATCTTAAAGAAAATGTTTATATTAGACAGCCTCCTGGTTATGTTATTCCAGGAAAAGAAGATTTAGTATGTAAACTTAATAAATCTATGTATGGATTAAAACAATCACCCAAATGTTGGAATGATGCGTTGGATGCATATCTTAAATCCTTAGGCTTTATTCAGTCCTCTTGTGACTCTTGTATATATGTTAAATTAATCAATAACTCTCCATGCTTCATTTCTGTGTATGTAGATGATATTATTGTAGCATGTAAGAACTATGATGATCTGACTAAAATCAAGATTGATTTAAGTGCTAAATTTGAGATGAAAGACTTAGGAAAATTATCCTATTTCTTAGGCATAAAAATCGTACAAGACGAAAATAAAATAGCCCTATATCAATCTTCATTTGTCAACGAGTTATTAGATAGATTTGAATTCAATAATTGCAAACCTATTTCAACCCCTGCTGATGTTAATTCCCATTTGGAACCAACTACTGATGAGTGTGAACTAGTAGACAAAACTAAATATCAGTCAGCTGTAGGTGCCTTACTGTATCTATCTACTAAAACTAGACCTGACATAACTTATGCAGTTGGAAATGTCTCTAAATTTTGTTCCAATCCAAACACTAAGCACTGGTCTGCAATAAAGAGAATATTTAGATACCTAAAGGGCACACCGGATCTTGGCATTACATATGGTAATGAAGATTCTGAGTTGATAGGTTATTCTGATGCCGACTGGGCAGGAAACAGAGTTGATAGGAAAAGTACTTCTGGCCAATGCTTTATGTTAAATAATTCCATTATTTCTTGGCGCTCTGTGAAACAGTCATGTGTTGCTTTATCAACAGCTGAAGCTGAATATGTTTCCCTCTCTGGAGCCTCCCAAGAAGCTGTATTTCTAAATAAATTACTATTAGATCTTAAAGTACCAAATAAGAATCCTATAGTTTTGTTTGAGGATAATCAGTCAGCTATTTGTATTGCTAAAATGCAAAAAATCATCCTAGATCGAAACACATTGATATTAAATTTCATTACATTAGAGATCTTGTTGCTTCAAACACAATTAAACTTGTGTATTGCCCCAGCGAAACTATGCTCGCTGACATATTCACTAAACCGTTGCCTATTGATAGATTTACCAAATTAGTTGAATTAATAGGCATGAAAAATATATAATGTCGTGTGAGGAGGAGTGTTGAAATTTTAGTTAAATGTATTACACACTCGTTATATGTTTAATATTAATTTCCTGTTAGACTAGCTCAGCTATATTAAATTACCTATTGTTTCAATAACCATGTATTACTTTTAATGAGAAACGGACGTAAGGTCTAAAGTCGATCACACTTCCGTCGAGGGTTAAATACCCCTGCTTGTAGTTTCTGAAGGCAGTCGGTTCTTTACATTACTCTGTGAGGGATGTGTTCCACTCATCTCTCAATAGACTTCTAATTGTATAACATATTTACTCTTTAAATAAACTCTATGTCTTAACGTTGTTAACCCACTGTTATTTAACCTAATTATAACAACTTTTACCCTCTAGTAGCACTCGATTGAGATCGAGCCTACATTTTTCCTTTTCTGTAATTATTGATTTGATGGACGCACAGATTTACGTTAAAATCAGTGATTAATCAAAAGGTCTTAGTTACAGCCTTCCTCTTATTCTCTCTACTTTCTTCTTTTCTGTGATTTATGACTGAGTTTAAACTCACAGTATTCTCTCCAATAGTCTGACGTACAAACTTAAACATATGTACCTTATTTATTATTATTGAATAACTTAGATCCTGTGCTTTCAGATAATATATGATAAGTTTTTATTAATATATTGTTACTAAAGAATCGAGTATTTAATTTGCCCTCTGTTGTAGTTTCCTGTTACAATATCATTAGGGGTTCAACAAATTTCCAGTAATTTTTGGAACAATCTCTCGATATCGATAGGGAATCAACTAATTTTCACTAATTCCTGGAATATTCCCTCGATATCGTAAAGGGATCAATTAGTTTTCATTAATTCCTGGAATATTCCCTTGATATCATTAGGGGATGAACAAATTTTCATTTATTCCTGGAATACTTCCTCGATATCGTTAGTGGGTGAATTAATTCTCAATAATCTATAGAATATTCCCTCGATATCATTTTACGATAGCGGATAATGAGGGAATATATAGATATCGAGGGAATATTCCGGGATTATCTCAATGTTACCTGGGTATTTATTTGATCTTAGATTCGGTGAAATTAGACCATAAAATAAATCAACTAGGGTAATTATAAATATTAATGATCGAATCTTTCTTATTTCTCAAATTGAACTTGAAATATATATTAATACAATTAAAAGTTTGGACGACAATCAATAATATACTAAATAATATTCATATGGAGAAAATAATATCGTTAATTTGAGTTTAAACATATATATGTCTATAATTTAAAGGAGAATCAAACGGGATCTATATTGTAGACCAGTGTAGCAAGGGAACTTTATTCGATAAATTTACACAATCTAAACTTTATCAAAACATTTATTAATTCCTATTTATGCTTTAATCAATAATTTAATCTGTCTCTTATTCCTATTGTTCGCCTTAGCTATCCCTCAGAGCTTGACTTAGCATAACCTATTTTTATAATTTCTAAATTTTCAAACTAATGAAAATATCCGTTTACCACAAAAAACGCATTTTCATTTTTTTAAGTAAGTTCAATTTAATATCAGACTTTCTGTAAATGAAATACAACATTATTCGGTGGAACATTCCATGGTGGAATTTTCCAGCGGTGCAATATTCCGTGGTTGAACTTTACAGTTTTTTTTTCCTGGTGGAACTTTACGTGATAGCCACTTTTTATAAGTCTCACCAATTCAATAAGATATTTTAATTAGTTCTGTGTTCTTTTAGATCAAATAATTTGAAAAAGTAAAATATTTAATAATTGAATCACTGTTGCAATGTATCATTTCGATAAAGTGGTTATATACATTTACTGTATATATGAGATTCAATGCAATGTACAATTGTACATACCCTAAAATGTTTGAAAATCATCCATAGTTCCAACCACAATCTAAAAATTGAGACTAAGCTGATATGCATATGGAATAACTTGTTATTCATTTGGTAATATTCCGTCTACTAATTTCATGGGATATATCTGGATTACACGAGGAAAATATTCGTACAATTTATTGCAAATAAACTTGTAGAATCTTCAAGGGGTTTTCTTAGATAGGCAGGAAATGTATAAGATCTATTTCTAATTCCATACCTCAATTAAATGGTAGGAGGAAGGATTATTGAATGTGTGACTGTATTGGATGATATATTAATATGAATATCATTCAAAGAACTATTATTTTGATAGATATTCCACAAACATAAGTGCTATAATTTGAACTATAGAAACTAACTTCACTCTGAATTTCGTTTGATAACGATTTAGAGTAGGACAAGTGCTTGGAACATTTCAGAGCTTATATGTTTCAAAGCAGTCCAACACACTACTGAATAAAGTTAAAGGCAGCGTAAGTTACTCGGTATACGCCAGAACTACTTCCCCTAACATAATATGGATTTTAGTTCAAAACAATAGACGTTGCCTGGTGCTATAATAGAAATAACATGAATAATTTAATAATGCTAAAATATTTAGAACTGGAACTGGACCTAGGCTACAAGTTAACATTTATCCATCACCCACACGAAATTTCCATCTTTCAAACCTCTCCATCAAGTGGCAGTAAATACATCTCCACCACGTTGCAGTGGACACATATCCATCACGAGCCAGTGGACACATCTCCATGAAGTGACAATGGACACAATTCAATCACGTATCAGTGGACACATCTTTTAGAAAGTAGGTTCCCGCATAGGCATTATTTCCAAAAGCACAACGTTACTGTGTCTATAACTTTATCCGTAAAATGCGTCAAGAAAACAAACAGCAGAAAGGGAGTTGTGGTAACTGTTCTATAATAGAGTGAACACACAAACAAATTGCCTGTTCGTTAATTAGTTTTTGCTCTTGCTCCATTGACTTGTATCAGCTTTTCACCGGAAAAGTAAACTGCTCGACAAATAACTTCGAAAAGTAAATAAGAAGCTTCTGGATTAGGATAGAGTTACATTATTCAATTGAATTAATTTGATAAAGGTTCAAAAATTCGGAGCTATAAACAAAGAAAACATTGATATACTTCAGAAGTTAATGGCTTCCTTTAAACTCATCACACTGAGTTTATTTACCAAGAAATTTACATAAATTGCAGGTTTTGCCATCCAAGATCTTCTAAGATTGTCCTCAGAAAAGATATAGAGATAATAGACCCTACATTTTAGAGTCTGAGGGACATTTACAGACTGAATTACTCTTCTATTCTGACAAGGAAACATTTATTAGGAACTGAATTAAATAACTGATGTTGCGAGCAGACCTAAGTCTGCTATCACTAAAGCCATTCGAAAAAAAAAGAATTTTGATGAAGAAGCCAAGAAAAAAGTGCTCCACACTGAATAAACAATACTCATGAATGCAGGAAAGCTACACTATGATTAATAATTTAAAATCCGATATCGATTGGTCTCACAAATAAAAGAGGAAAGGAAAGGGATGGTTAAAATAAATAAATGGTTAGAGATTATATTATGCTCTCAATAATATATTTTATTAGTTTAATTAAACATTATAAAAAATTTTAAATTCGAATTTTAACTACTTCATCTATTTTGCTGTTTTGATTTACAATATTGGATTATATTTAAAACTAGTTATTCTAAATTTGTTAATGTAAATAATTAATGAATTGAACAATAATTTTTAATAATTGATTCAATAGACAATTACCATTAACATCAATATCTGCCATTTGCAAATTTTTGACACAGAAATTCCGTCCTTTGTTCCATATTCCCAATAGAAGAACAAACAACATTAGAAGGTTATAGAGCCTCACATTACATGATGTAATGGCTAACTACAGCAATAAGAGCTGTAATAACTTAGCTACAGTCAATACTCTTTGAAAATTACGACAAATGACTGTTATAACACTAAAAAGGCCTGTAAGCTCCTTACCATGTAAGTCTAATTTCAGTATTAGTTATTTGGTCATAATTAGGAAGTTGTTAAATCTCACTAAAAATTTCCCTCGGAGATTTGATTTGAATTGAATGTCTTAATCTGCTATTTCAATTAAGGGAAACAGGAAAATTTTGTTGAAGTTCGCTCTCGAATATCAAAAGAAGCCAGAGAATGCTCTATCAAAGGACAAAAAATTCATCATATAAAATTCCTCTCCCAGATATCTATTTTAGGCTGTCCGGATAAATATTTGAGTTGATATAACTAATTATTTAATGACTCTGGACTTAGGAAAAAAGAGATTCAGCTTTTTGAATTTATACATATGAGGAGAATGTTGAGACTGCGATGTTTGTTAAACATTTTTCAAAAGAATAGAGACTCCTGATAGTAATTTTTTTTAAAATCAAATGAACTCCTATAGTATTAACTATAATATAAAGTAAATTCAGTGATATGTATTTATGCAACATATCTGTTAATAGAACACAAAAAAATAAAGTTGACATTAGTTTACATTTATTTATCATATTCTCATCGCCACAAAGAAAACATTTTGAACATCCTTAGCAGCGAAATATGCCAAAATTCAGACTTTTTTATGATTCAAGATGTTAGCTTAACTTTTGGTCTGCAGATTATACTTTTTCAAACCTCTAATATGTTTCCTTTTGGATGAGGATGAATAAACTTAAGAGATTGTAATCCAATTGTACGCTATTCAAGAGTTTCTCCTAAGTTATTCGAATGAAGAATGACAAGATATTCAGGAATTCCATTACAGTAAGGGACGGCATCTTCGAAGAGCACAATTTCTCATTCTCAATTATATCTTTTGCAATTTTGACGATTTGCAGCATTCTGTTGCTCATTTCTTTTTCCTTCACAGAACTAATGTCCTGAGACTTTTATATCTTACGGAGAGTGTAATACTTTTCAGTGCAATGGGGATAGTTTCCAACCCTCGCCAATTTCACAGAGTGCCTTCCGTTTGATTATGGAGTGATGTTTAACAGTTCCTTTTCAGGTGCATTTAAATGTATAAAATAATAGTAAAGGGGGATATCTCTCATCATCTAACAAGGAGCAGGTAGTTTTGTCGGAATATAAAGTGTTTTTCAAAATTTTAGTACTATTTTGCAACTTGAATATATTTTAGGATGCGAATTAAATAATTGATAGATGGAATTTTATATATAATTAGGTTTTATACATGAAACTTAGAATATTCAATTAAAAATCTGACGGAAGGCTTGAAATTTTAGTCTGGCATTTCAAGAATAAATATGAGCTATGCTTCCTAGTTAGAAGCAAATCAAATCACACATTTATTTATTAATTAAAACTATAAAATTAAGTTATTAGATGGAGAATTTTTTAACCCTTTTTCCGGGCCAGTGAAGAAATGAAGTGAAATTTTAAATTTGATTATTAATTTATATACAAAATTCATTTCTAAATCAGTTTTATTTATTGTGCATTTTTCCTTATTTTGCATAGTTTTCATGGAAATTTGATAAATTGAAGTGATCATATATGGCATGCCGCCCGGTTCTCCTAAAAGGACAAGTGATCATATATGATCACTTGGACCGGATAGGGTACATCAAAAAAATTATTATAATGAAAAGAATATTGTAAATTAGGTACATTTCCTTTCATTAATTTAGTGAGAAAAATTCTGATATAAAATATGACACTTTAGCTACTATAAAATAATTCTCCATTTTAATTGAAACAATAATAATGAAAAAAAAATTATGAATGGTAATAAAAGGAAAGTTAATTAAATAATCCAGTATATGTGTCATCTAACGGCATCAGATGGCAGTTTAGACATTCGAAATTAGAAACTCCTACGTCAGAGAGCTGAAAAATAATAAAGTGTTGCTTATTCGGAATATTTTTAGTGAGACTAATGGTAGCTAGTTTTAGAAGTATTCTCATACTCATTCAAAAAAACAAATGTACATTGCTGACGTAATATGCAAAGTATGAATGTGCATGATTTTTTTATTCGCCGTCTATATCTTATCCATTCACCCTCCTATACTTCTTCTATTTCTCTCTGTTCTATCATATGTTTCTCCAAAGCCTTCTCATTTCGCTCTTTATCTCCACTGTCATTCATACTAATGGTCTTCACTATCACCAAGTACTTCACCTTCACCACCTCTAATACAGCTTCAATTTCTCTTCTCATCTCTTCTCTGTATTTCCCTCAATATGTCTTCTTCGTCATCTTAATCATCTTCATCAGTTTCTTCAGTGTCTCTTTTTCTTCATTTATCTAACTATGATGACCAGTTGAATGAATATCTCCCATTCATATTCCTTTCCCTTCCCGTTGATACAACTCTCATGTATCTGGCAATACCAGACCTCCTTGTTTTCAACTTCTCAAAATATGGGTGTATTGTCACTCTTCTGACGTTAAGCATCATCAGGTCCTCCTCTGCCATTCACTCCACCAGCTAATCGCGTCCTTGTAAACATGCGTTTCGCAAAGTGGCTGGTTCATGTTGAACCCTTCGAATCACTTTTATCTATCCTCCTCTCTTCCCCTCTGGGTGGTACATATATGCTAACCAGTCCCTTCTATCTCTTCCTGCTTGTTGGTACCACGAACATCTTTGTTCCTTTCCTCACTTCTCCATACCCTTTCATCATTTTTATTTTTTTCCTCTCACTCAGCTCCGTTTTCTAAACCATTACCACATCTAACTCATCCACCATCAAATGTTTCAGCTCATCCTCTTTGCTAGAAGATGACCGCAGATAACCATCCCTGAGGCTCGTCTCTCAGTTCTCCCTTCCATTACTCCTTCATCTGCTCCTCTCCTGAGTCTACTACCTCCTCACAGCTCCTTCACTTCCACTGTTCTTTCCTTACTCCTCTACCCAGCGCACTTCTTGTGATTGAATTTGCTGCCTTCTGGCAGTGCAGTGGACTTCCTTCTCTAGTGAAGTTCTGCCGGCAATCTTGGCACTTCTTGTTCTTCTCCGTCTGATCTTCCACTGCAGCTCCATCTTTCGCTCCTCTGATAAATTTTCAGGCCAGTGCATGCTTTGTGGATCTCCATCCCTCACGGCACCTCCGTTGTTTTTCTTTTGCTGCATCCTGCCACACTCTGCAAAACTGACCACTTTTTCTCTCTCCACAACACACCGAAAGCTATCCTATCCTCTCTCACTTCCCCCAGTCACCTGACACAAATATCGCTTGTGCTCCTCCCAAGTATACAGCGTTTTAGTCGCTTCATGCGACTGAATGATGAGAGGTAAATTGATCTTATGGATTTTATATCAATTATATGACAGAGTAGGGGTAAAAGTTGATCTAATTCATGACTCAACCCTAATCTGTGTGATCATTTGATTATATATACAAATTTCTAAATCTTTTAAGCAGTGTTCATTACGAGAAATATGTTATGATACTTTCATCATAGGTTTTGCATTTAACCAGGTAAATCATTCAACTTTTTCTCCTATTATTATATAAATTTAAAAAAATATCAAATAGAATAAGTTATCACTATTCGACCCAAGTGATCATATATAATCACTTATCATATACGATGAATCGGTCAAGTGATCATATATGATCACTAATCATATACGATGAATCGGTCAAGTGATCACATATAATCAACAGCTCATCATTCCAATGGCAATTGTGTAATAACTATAAATATCTCATAAGAAAATGTACTAATATATATGGTATAGGATATGATAAAGATATTCCATAGGGTGAGAAGCACTCACATGCATTTTGGAGCTGCTAAATATCAAGTGAATAAGATAAAAATTCACTCTACACTACCAATTTTTGTGTGCTGTTACACACTGCAAATTCAAGTCCACTCCAATCGATACCTGTACCATTTAAAACGAGTTGTGAAGTATAACCTGATAGCCCTGAATATTGTGATTGGTTTGATGTATGTGTCTGACTTGTGAACATCATACACTGAGTGCTGTGACATTTTCTTTAGTGCGAATTAAGTGATCATATATGATCACTTGCCTGGGAAAGGGTATTAATTACAATATATACTCTCCAATGTAGTTCTAAAGACCGATTAAAATGTGTTGACATATCTATCTAATGAGTGACTTTGTAATTTTTTTCTTTTCAAGTTATTCTGACGAGAGTTTCTATAGGTATGTGTGTCATAGCAAGAGTCTGAAGAAACACATTTAATTCCATTGCACCTCCCTAACGAAGACAGCTATCTTGTTCTGTGTCATGTTTGTTGGTTTAATTAAATTAATTCAGCAGAGCAATCCTCTGCTGCTTTTATGCAAATCTTGTAACGAAACAAACAATCCCTTCAAAAGTACTAGCAGTCACTACAACATCTGACTTATGTAGCCTTTGAGACTGATTGTTTTTAGTATCCTTTGCGTCCACTCAACCTTACTTTCAGTTCATTGTGACGTCATAAATTTAAGCCAACAGAACACACTCTTTCATGACGTCAGTGCTTCCCTAAAGAAAATGTCTAAGATTGTTTTACACCGACAGTACGAAGAGTGATTCTTTAGTTAGAAGTATTATAAAGTCTCGCAAATTGGTGCTAATTAAATGTCCAGAATTTACTGACGAGCTCATGAATCCGTGTGTAAATGACAGAAATATGTCTGTTCTTTTCTAGAATCTTTTAATGACGATTATTATTTTTTCTAATAGGAGATTTAAAGGTGAAAAATATAAATAATTCATCATGATTGTCATTTAATCAATATTGATTTTTTTTAAGATGTGAAATTGATAAATTAATTTACACGTTATTCTAAAATCAACAACATGATTTTTGTGATTAGTACAATACAATAGCCGATTTACCTCCAGTTGCTACATTTAGAACGAATTAAAAGAATATACACCATTTGTTTTGAATGTCAGCTGTGGGTATAATCTATTTGATATTAAATAATTTAGTAGGATAAATAGGAGAAACTTAATCCTAGTAACCGAGCCCTTAAAAGGTTGCTCAGTAACCTAGCTAAAGCTGTTATAAGATCGTAACAAAATGACTTTTAAATATTTTTCTTCATAAAAGCCTTCATTTGATAATTATACATTCATTGGCAAACGCCAAAGAATAATTATATAAAGTTAAGAAACCAATATTTCTTAGGTTTTCTAACTATTTGCGCAAAACCATTTCCATCACCCATCAATAAAATCCTTATAATATTCCCAAAAATAAATATTTCTTAATTAAATTTTTCTGTGCATAGGCCGATTCCTATACCTTCAACAGTTTTTGAATAACACTCACTGCTTAAATTTGTGTTCCAGTATTTTTGATACACCCTGTACATTTGAATGAATGAGTATCTTTGAATTTAATGAGTATCTTGCCATTTTCCACCTATTTTGCTGAAAACTAAGAGTGATGAAATTACAGCTTCGAAGTCTGAAGAGGAGAACCTGGTGAGTTCGTACAGTGGGTGGATCCATACAGGGCCATAACTCAACACCTGTTATGATCTAACCCGTTAAAATTTGAGTTATCCTATAGCTACATTATAATAACAGTTAGTTTGGAAACCGTTGCAGCCAGTGGGTGAGTGGCATAGTAAATACATAGATAGAAGAGTATACTCAGTTGCAAACTCATACCAGGCTGGCACTTAAAAGTTGGTTTATTCACAAAACTGTAAAATGTAAGGTGGTACCTAGTAACCTACTGTATTTACAATGAAGCACTCAAATGACGTTTATCTAACATATAAACCTGATTGCATATTGTAAAATGTTATTTTGAGCACAATTTGACAAATGAAATTT
>CANNZV010000884.1:183420-388873 GCA_947561585.1 Caprella mutica
GAAGGATAATTGAAAAGATATGCCGACGAATTTTTGTTCTGAGGTATACGGCTTCAACAATTCGAAAATTGGAGCAAGAATTATTGAATTCTTGACTTGCCCAGATTTACTTGTATCTATGATTATTAAAAAATATACTGTATGTATGATATTAATCTACTCGAAGAGAGCTAATTAATTTATTGACTTACTTTGATCTAACTACTTTATTTCTGATTAATCAGAGCAGGTTTTAAAAGCTAGTTAAGCTGGGCCATGTTAAAGAAGAGAAATTAAAGACTTATTAAAATATAAATTATTTAAATTAATTAACTACTTTGAACGGATTATTAAGAATGAAGGTTAAAAGTTATCTAGCCATCCTAGACAAATTTTTCGGTTCAATTTTACTTTACACAAATTATATATAATTGATATAAATGTCTAAATTAGGTAGCTTTAGGTTGATGTGTCCAATACACCAGATATCAGTTGACGACCTACAGTGTGAATTATTAAATATTTGCACCATATAAATCAATAATCCATCACGTACCAAGCCTATAAATTTAAGCTGAGATAGATCTGATATTCAGCTCTAAAAAAATGTTTCTAATAATTTTTTTGAATTCTTATATTTTAATATGATTTTGTGCCATTATTGAGTTAAGTTGGTAACAAATTTTATTGAATATTATTTTTAGTGAATAAAGTGAAAATTTCTTCAAATGGTTATATATTTATTTTAATTATTAAGCAATCCATAAATTTAAATATTAAAACTATGAATTTTATATGAAATAAGATTAGAGTGAAGAAAAATAAAGTCATTGAGAAAACATGATCGAATTTTTTTTACCGTCAACTATTGATAACGCTTCAAAACATAAAAAAATGGTATAACATCAAAACTAAGAATAATTACCAAACGTTATGCATTTCCTCTAACTAAAATTGCTAATGACACATTTATGAAGGGTCTAGGACATCTCGTCAACATTCATTTCGTCCACGGACAATTCCTCCACGGATATTTTGTCCAACGGACATTTCATCCAGACATTACGTCCACGGACAATTCGTCCGCGAATTACTATATTTTGTATTTTAAAGTATATTTTGGATATATTCCATAATATTTTTCACTATTACATTAACAGCCAGGCGTATATGTTTAATATTAGTATAGTGATTTATGCCGAACCATTTTATATGAACACATGAAAAATGTTTATCTACCGATTACTTTGATAAAATAAGATATTGATAAACGGGTTGACTGTATTTTTAAGTTATTTATCTCCTTAAATATTTTACATTAATTATTAAGTTATGAGTATCCAAAATATAGACCTGAAATAATATGGTACTAACAATAATAAATGTGGGGAATCATAAGAAAGGGAATCAAATAATTACAATAGAAGTAAATACTAATTATTGTATATGGTTTAATTATGAGTCCGGAAATTTAGAACAGTCCGGTAACACGGACTTTTTTACGTTTAATTAATTAAAGGTAACACTAAAAAGTACCAATATCTATATAATTCTTTAATATCATATTTAATTATCAATCACTTGTTTAGTATATACAATATACATGCATGTATTATGTAGTAACTGTTAAAAAAATTCTGTTATGAAGACTAATTTCTGAACCAATATTGTTCTAATAACCTAACCTGAGTAATAGTATTAATGTTTATTGTGGTTATTGTGAATGTAAACCAACAAATTGTAGTTATTGTGAATATACCTATAATAAACCTATAAAATTACTATCAAACAAAGGTGCTTTCTACACTTATCTGGCAGAATATATATAGATAATATATAATATAAAATGTTTACACATTTTAAATATAATACAAAATATTGCAATTCGTGGACGAATTGTACGTGAACGAAATGTCCGTTCGACAAAATGTCTTTGGACGAAATGTCCGTGGACGAATTGTCCTTGGACGAAATGTCCGTGCACGACTCATGAAACATAGCATAGCCATAATACTAAATGTTCACAACAGCGTTAAGCTTCAAATTCCATTACTTGAATGGTGAATCTCTCTGTCCATAATGATAATAACGGTTCTAGGTCAATTCGCAGAAAACGCATTCACCGAAAACACAGTAGCAGACTGATTCTACAATAGGTAATTGTATATAGAAGGAGTAAAGTAAAGTGAGACCAACAAAAAAAATCTTTTTCTTTTGTAACTGATAATTGTACACAGAAAATAAGATTAACATAGAGTTAACAAACTGAGTCAAATGATCTAGCCATAACATTATATGAGTTAAATAAGTTAACGTAAATTCCATAAGGTTTAACCAATAATTATTATGTAGAATATTGTAATGTAATTTATACAATTATATGTAAGTTCATCTGTATGTTAAATGTACCTGGACACACAAGATAAATTTGTTTACCTTTTTAAATAATTATATTTTTCGACGCAATTGTCGTTCGGCGAATGTTTCTCGGCGAAAGTGCATTCGGCGAATGTGTTTTAGGCGAATGGACCGGTCACCGTTAATAACAACGCATGACACTGTACTGTAAATCATTTCATATTTTTATGATAGATTATCAATTTGAATTTGATATCCCTTGAAGAAAAAAGAAAAATTCCGATTGTACTCATAACAATCAACGACCATTCAAAACTAAATTATTAGCTTCTCACAAAATTTGCTATATTTTATTCTGTTCAGCTCTAGGCAAAATAAACGACGCATTTCTTGGTTGAGTGGAATGATTGTTACATTATTGGTGAATATTTGAATAATAAAATTGTTTCAGAGTTCATCATGACGATACATTGAACTGTAGAAACTCAATTACCTCAAAACTAGTGATTCAGGAGATAGGAAAATATCCGCTCTACCATTACATCATCTTGCCCAAGAATGATGCGATAAGCAACATGTCCCTTTCGTATTTAAGTCAGTGCAGTAATGATTTTTTATTAGAGCTTAGTGTGCAGTGAAGGTAGGCTTCTCTTCCTCCTTAATACCCCCAAATTAACTTACACACCCCTTCTGATGTGTGGGAAGACAGATGTATTCCTAACCACCCTTCTCCGTACGCGCCACATACAAGCTATAACTGTAATAATTACACTGAGTATCCTCCCAACCTGTAGATATGTTTTAGGTAAATATTTTTTTAAAACATTTTTTCAAGTTTTGGCTTTCCTGAAAGGTATCAAATCCTTTTAAGGAAAATATATCTACATAAGTTATCCCGTTGAAAAAATATCATTTGAAAGGGGACTGATACGTCCTAGAGCATGAAAGGTTTGGATTTATTTAAAATTGGATACTGCAAAACTTATTAAAACCATATCACTATCGTCTCTGTACTATGTATATTGTGATTAGGTTATTCAACTTGTAACGTTATCTCTATCGTCCAAACAATATTGTGAGATTGTTATTCAGCTGCTAGAGGTCTCAATATCATCACTTATTCAAAGTTTGACCTGAGAACCATGAAGAATATCGGAAATAGATAAAGATTAATTCACTGCAGTTATTGGAACATGTGGCTTATCATACTAGGAAGATTACTGCAGCTACAATGGTGTATGTTGATTCCAATAATGTAGCATTCCAATAATGTAGTTATGTCTAGGTACTATTGGAATTATGTTGACTAATGTACAATTGTAATAATGAAGTTAGGTACATCTATTTATTAAATTGTAACAATGTAGTTAGGCACAGCTATTGGGATAATATAGTTAGGTACAGTTATGAAAACAATTTAGTAAGTTACAGATATTCGAATAATGTACTTATGTACAGTTATGAAAATAATGTAGTAAGTTACAGCTATTGGAATAATGTACTAGGTTCAGCTATTGGAATAATGAACTTAGGTACAGTTATGAGAATAACTTAGTAAGGAACAGCTATTGGAATAATGTACTAGGTTCAGCTATTGGAATAATGAACTTAGGTACAGTTATGAGAATAACTTAGTAAGGAACAGCTATTGGAATAATGTACTTAGGTACAGCTAATAGAATAATGTACTTAGGTACAGTAATGAGAATAATGTATGTAGTAAGGTGCAGCTTTTGAAATAATGTAGTTAGGCACAGTTATGAAAATATTGTAGTAAGTTACAGCGAATGGAATAATACAAATGTGTAACACTATTGGAATAATGTAGTTATAGGTAAAACTATGGGAATAATGTAGTTAAACAGAGCTATTTGAATGATGTTCTGTTATACAAAATAATAAGTGAATGCTTGATACAATATGTTCAAACTTATTTTATTAATTCAAGTATAATAATTTATTGTAGTTCAAATTACATTTCACCATGATTCTATAGGAGGTCTTCACAAAGAGAAATGGCGACAATCATATAAGAAGTGCATCACATCAAGTCACATAGAAAAGATTTCCTCTCCAATGTTCCCCCGCACCACCATTAATAACCTCGTTTGTTATCTCGGAATTATTAGGTGCTCCATTTCCATAGAATTCCGTCAGTTATCTCAGAAATAGAGTGCTGCTGAACTGATAAGAACATGAACTGATAAGAACATGAACTGATAAAAACATGAACTGATAAGTACATGAACTGATAAAAACACAAATTGATAAGAACACGCACTGATAAGAACATGGACAAATAACAACACGAACTGATAAGAACATGAACTGATAACAACATGAACTGAAAAAATCATGAACTGATAAGAAGATGAACTGATAAGAACATGAACTGATGAGAACACGAACTGATGAGAACATGAACTGACATGAACTGATAAGAACATGAACTGATAAGAACATGAACTGATAAGAGCATGAACTGATAAGAACATGAACTGAAAAAATCATGAACTGATAAGCACATGAACTGATAAGAACATGAACTGATGAGAACACGAACTGATAAGAACATGAACTGATAAGAACATGAACTGATAAGAACATGAACTGATAAGACCATGAAATGATGAGAACATGAACTGATAAGAACATGAACTGATAAGAACATGAACTGATAAGAACATGAACTGATAAGAACATGATTTGATAAGAACATGAAATGATAAGAACATGAACTGATAAGAACATGAACTGATAAGAACATATAATCTGAGTCGGGATGAGAATATATTCAGAAGGTCTTATTGAGGGAATATCTAAAAGTGTGAAAGAGGGTATATCTAAAAGTGTGATTCAGGTAACAATCGAAGCGTCCTATTATTGCGTAAGTAATATTGACAGAATCGAGTCAATAAATTGAGAATAATTGAGTAGCTAATCAATATTGCATATCGTAGAATAATTTCGGAATATTTGTTACCTGTTTGGAATAGAAACTTGTAGACTGAATAATTTCTCATTTTACATAAAAAAATCCATATTTTAAAACTAGAAAGGAATGGAAAATAATTTAGTAGAGCAGGAAATTATAATTTTCTGTAGTTACTATCCTGTTTTTATTTCAATTTATTCGATGCACCACATGTAATACATAGAACAGAAGAGAACTTGAAAAAAACAGCATGTCAATAGAAAATGTTTCATTGATATGAAGAATTAAGTCTCAATATATAGAAAAAGGAAATAAAAACAACATAAATACTGTATGCTAGTAAATTAAAAAGAAAAATAGTCCATTAAGAAATTAATTGTAGTTGCACCTAAGATTTTACTCCTGGTGTTCATAGTCTGACTTTTGTTCAGTCTGACCTTGCTAATGATTTGCTAAATAAAATCATCGATAATACGTGAAATGTATTTGTATTTCATCGTAAATTAATTATTATCTGAAATCATTCTAAAAGCTCATTCATCATTTATTTTGTGAAATCATTGTACAAAAATCAATTCCAAACTGTGGAATGTTACTATTTCAAAAAGTCCCCGCAATATATCCTTCAAAGAGATTAATTGTGAATAAATAAACAAAGTACTCTCCAGTTTTGAGCTGCTGATTATATCGCCATATCCCGATTGTGCTTTGTAAGTCAATATGACTACCAATTCTAAGTCAACACCTTTGGTTATTCAAGTCAACATGACTTGATTTCAAAGTCAACACGAAACCAATAGGGTTTGTTACACAAGAAAGCAAGTACTCTGATCTCTTTGGTTTTGTGAGGAGAAATTAAAAATAACTGAGACTATGAAGTGCTGACTCAGCTGTTCTTAACAGTGAAGAAAAATTCAATTAATGTCATATGATTGTCATTTCTGTTCTTAACAACAAAGAGAAGTTCTACTAATGCCACATGATTGTTGTTCCCGTTCTAAACAGCGAAGAAAAGCTCTACTAATGCCAGATGAATGTTGTTCATGTTCTAAATATCCATCTTATTTTTAAATTATTTCTACATGGAATACCCGTGCTCAGAAAATGTGAATGCAAAAGGTTATTGAAGGGACATTTATACAGGTGTTATTTTCCCGTAATTCTGTTTTTCCTGGCACTTACATTGCCAATCACTCATGTGAATGACTTTACTGTTCACACTAGCAAGAAATGTAGCGCATATGGAGATTGCAAATAATACTGAGAATATCTATTCCCTATGGACTGACCGTATAATTTTGTCTTCGCACGATAGTTCTATTTTTACTTCACGTACTGTCCATACGTGGCACTTAAATATTTCATTTTTATCTGCATAGGAAGATTTGCAGAGTATCACAACCAGAATGTTGTAGAGCTTCCGTAAACTCACTGAGAGTGGTATTGCCGAGGTAAATATTTGTAGTATCTCTATCTCCACTTTTGTCTTCCCGGAGAAAGTGGCACAAAGTTTATGTTTTATTACAGAAGTTAGGAATGGAAGATGCCTGCATGTTAGCCTTTTTTCAAGCTGGGTTTATTGGTTTATTGGTAAGAAAAAAAGGAAATTAACTTCGGAAGCAAAATTATTATTGTGACTGGGAAGATTACATTTTATTAGAACTGGCAGAATATTTGCGAAAGAAAAACAAGTGAACAGTACGAAGTAATTCAATTAGATGCAACAAGTTTGAACGTCTCTATGGAATTCTGTATGAAGTGTAGGAAATGTATACAGTTTTAAGTAAAATATATAATCGATACACATAAAACATTTTAATATTAAAAATTATCTATTGATATATGTTATTGTAGCACAGGAAATATATATAGCAGATTTGGAGTCATACCTAGTCCAAAGTTACTTTGAATATATTGCTGTTTTATTATTGTCTGAATACAATACTTTATGTTAAGGAATAATATTACTGCTAATTGAATCATATAAACAAGACGAAATAATTACAATCTCTGCATAACAAGATATGCTGTAGATTCACAACAGCAATTTTGTATTTAAGTTTAATTTCGATATTTTTTTCCGATTTCTCGTTTGGACATTATTTGTTTCAATTTGAACCTACGAGAATTTTTATTTTTATTTTTGGTAATATTTAGAAACTCTTGATAGATGAAATGACACATACAATATGATGGGTATATTACAGAGAATATAGATTAGCATTATATGTCCCAAAATGAAAAAAAATAACTATATATTTAAAAGTACTATCTTACTGGTTACACGTACCACCAAAAGACAAAACAGGAAACTCTTTTAAAATTAAATTCTTCAATTGAAAATTTAAATTCTTCAATTGAATACTCAAATATTACAAGTTACCCTATTTTATTTTCCATAATTGCAATGTGTTGAAACTTCTCTCAAAGTTCCAAGTGTTTCAAGAGCTATGATAGTTACTTATCCTCTTATTGCCAATTCAGAACTACCATGTAAACTGAGAAACTTTTGCTTTAATTACAACACTATTACAGCTTCATTGAGTATACACAGTGACTGTACACTAGGGTGGATCGTTTTGATTTTTTTTTTCGATTTTGCCTTAGCTACGATGATAGAAATTGGTACATGGGTGTGAAAAAACATGGTAAGAAAAATTTCAGCCCAATCGGTTAACATCTTCTGCCCTCGGGGAGGGGGGAATTATTGAAAATAAACTGAAAACCCCCCATAATCTAATGTGACATTAAACTGGGTTCTCGACATCTTTAAGGAATGTTCTAAATATATACATGATGATAATGGTCTGATAAGTTCTTTTTCAGCAATAACAAAGTTCTACGTAAACATCTTCTTCCACCGAGGGGTGGGGGAAAATGTCATATTTTTAGAGAAAATTGCTAATATTTGGAATTTATAACGACTATATACTATGTTCTTGATCTCACATACAATTGCTACAACTGTAAACATGATGTCAATGGTCCATCAATGGTCCATATATTTGATATATACAAAGAAAAAAGTTTTACCTAAGTATCTTCTGCCCCCGGGAGGCAGCGGGAGGAGTACCATTTTAGTTAAAATTGAGATTATTAATGTCAAAATGTTGTTTTATATAGGTCAGATCTATTATAATATGATCTGATTGGTTTAATGAGGTCTATATTGTTCCAATTTATTTTATATGATCACAAAATAATACTTTCCACCATCAACCCATGTGGGGTTTTTTAATATATACACGTTTTCATGATTTTTTAAAATATATATTTGAAGTTATTCCAAAACTGTACTGAACAGCAATATAGAAACTGCATTATGATGTTCAAATATTAAAATTACAGCTCTTCGTTTGCAAATGTAGTATTACTGGCAATCCAGAATTCACCTCGAGGAGGTGGCTGTACGTCGATTTTCACTGCATCCAGCCCCTACCACTCAACCATGGTTGAACGATTTGGTAACTACAATTTGAAGTCTTTTTTTTGATCGAAATCTCAACATCCCAGTTCTTAAATGGATGTGTGAACGGATATATCAATCTCTCTTACAATTCCCTATCAAGATGCTGAAGCTTCAGTAAGTAATTTATTCTGTCTTCTAATCGCTTGAAAATGGCGCAATAATTGCGGATTAATTCACCAGGTTTATCTCCACTCTTAGTTAATTGTGCCAACCTTGCAACACATAACATTTTCATGGCTAGTGGTTCAGAAAGTTGTCCTCATGTCATTCGTTTATTTCTTAGTAGCTGACAGATCATTAGTTCAGGGCTGGCAGATTAAAAACCCAACTCAGAATGGAGGAGTTTGAAGTTTCGATCTGCCAGCCCATAATTTTCGATCTGCTAGCTACTATACTGTAAAAAGATTAAATAAAAATACTGGAGCTTCTGCAGCTTGATAGGAATTGTATGAGAGACTCAAATATCCGTTCACACATCTATTAAATAATTAAGACTATCAACTATCAATTAAATAAAAAAAAAATCGAAATTTTTTCAGATTTTTCCATGTACGGTCCCCTTAAAAGTTACTTCTTTTAGAATATTACCGTTTGTTGAAACAATTATGACATAGTGCATTGTAGTAATTCACACAGACAGTTAATCCAATGTACCTATCTGGCGAATATATAACTTATGAGATTTGGAGCAACATTGTTTTATTTTAGGTTTGGGTCAAAACGACTCTGTTGTTTTTACCAATGACAATTTAACTACTTTTAAAAAGTGCATGCAACTCACCACGTAGGTAGGGACAAAATGTAACCATTCATATAAGTCAAACCAAATCGAATTTGATTAAATTCAGCGGTTCATTTTTCTGTGTATTTGATGGATCGAAGACCCATCAGATATAGTAAATTTTGCATCCAAATAAGAATTTAAAAATTTTGTCTACAAATTTTTAGAATGAATGAAGATTTCAAAAGAGAGTTACAACTGATTATATATCAAGATATTCTTTTAGCACTTCCTCTAAGGTTACATCAGGCAGACAAAATCATCTTCTCGAGGCTGATGAAAAGTTCATTCTGTTTCTTTTTCTCGCCAAGTTATAATTGAAAAGAGATTCCCATCTCAAAGATGTTGTGATGCCGTTACTCTCCTTTTGTTTCATCCTTAGTAATTTTCCTCCTTTTTTGTTTGTTGATATAAAGTTTTTTTATTAAGATGAAGCTTGAATGAAAAGATTTCCTGTGTGATATTTTGGATGAAGTTCTGAATTATCAACAAGAAATTTGCTATCAAATACTCTGGGGAGAAAAAAAGAGACTTGATGTCGAGGTGGAAATTAGAAAATGATCCATTTGGTCATTATATTTATTCGAATATAGATGGGTACATGAAGATTATAAAGGGTTTAGGTCAATCAATCCAGGTCACTTGATTCCCAGTCAAAATTCCCGTTTTTAAACCTTTATAGTATTCATTTATACTATTGGTGTATATATTAATTCTTTGTTTTGAGAAACTAAGTAGCTAGTAAGAGTAACCACAACTAACCAGAAATTAAATTTTTATTTTCAAATAAGTAACAGTAATCTATTTCTAATTTTATTCAGGTAACAAAAAATGTGAAATTGCAATATATATATTTATAAATAAATATATATATTTTACAGCTCTTCGTTCCAACTTTCTATTTTCCCACGACCTTAAATAGTAATAAAAAGATGTGACTTCACTTGCTTTAAAGATTCACCTGTCAGTCACATCCGTCACTAATGAAAATCTCCCAAGTCAAAATTACAGGTGCATTTTCTAATATGAAGTCAGAGTTCTACAAACACTACTACCATACAGACGTCCAGCACGAGGTCAAATCTACCCTAATATTCCGACCAAATGGACTGCTGAATAAAACCAATAGTCACAATACTAAATTATTTAGTCTTCAACTACCAACTATGAGATTAAAATACAGGAACTTCTACAATACCAGAACTACACGCATTTCTAAATAACTACCTTTCCTTTCTAACATCGCCAAATATTAAACTTCTGCTGTTGAACCTAAGGAGGCAAATTCATACTATTAAAAGGATATACTGCAATTTGAGACACGAGTGTTCAACTCTTTTGAGCTGCTAATTCGGGAAATAATGGATGCCTGAGCTAAACTGGAGGGAACTGGAGGAGATTTGTGGAGAGGTGAGTCACATCTTAAACGCTAATAAGGTCGTGTATTTTCCATCTATCTCCTCTTTACTTATAGTAAATATACATACAAGAAAATATTAACTATAAAATAATAATAAAAAAGCCGAACTACTTAAAAGCCTACTATTACTTACTATTACTTACTATTACTAACTATTAATAACTATAACATACTATTACTATAACGAAAAATAACTATTACCATTACTATAACGTAAAATAACTATTACTATTACTATAACGTTATATAACTATTATTATTACTATAACGTAAAATAACTATTACTATTACTATAGCATAAAATAACTATAAAAGTATTACTATTACTATAACTTAAAATAATTATTACTATTACTATAACGTACAATAACTAACTTAATATAACTATTATAATATAGGTTCTGTAACTTTAAAACCAGAATCTTAAACTTAACCTTTACTAACGCTACTATTTATTTCTAATTTTGTATCGTTATAATACTAATCAGAACATTTTGCTTAATTCAGGTTGAATAAGAGTTGATGGTTTAGCGTTCAGAAATTCGACCTGGTTGTTCGGCCCTTGGGATAGACTTTGTGGTGTTGCATTTCATCTGAACACCGAATATCTTCATGTTGAACAATATATTCCTTTAAATCCTATTTTGTCGTTATACTGAGTCATCAATTGTATTTTTCTCCAAAGCATTTACACTCTTATTAAAATTTTCAAATATGACAAGTCAAATAAATCAGGGACATATCTCGTAAATATTTCTAATGGTATAGAAACTAATTTAGGAGTAACTTTTCACAATTGTAAGCTTTTTGCAACGTATCAATTACATACATGATCTATCCCAAGCAGCTGGGATAATCATTTATAATAATGTATATATACTTACTTTTGACCATAAAATGATTTTCAATCCATCCCACCTACATGATCATAATGTTTGCAATTGGTACATCGAAAACAGTTTAACTGAAAGTTAGAAATTTGATAATTATCTGATTCATGAGTTATCTTCCTAATCTAATAATACCCGTCGTTTGTTTATTTATTTATTCAATGTCTGTTTCATAAAAATGATAAGGATAAAATACACAATTTGGAAGAAATTGAAATTTTTATGTTGCGACCAAGTCATATATTGCAATCAGCAATATTGCGACCAACACTTAAAACATCCAAACAACTAATTGCGACCAAGTCACCCAGTGTGATCAAGCCACTCATAGCGGCCAAGTCACTCAGTACGACCAACTCACTCAGTACGACCAAGCCACTTAGTTCGACCAAAGGCACTTAGTTCGACCAAGCCACTTAGTACGACCAAGCCACTTAGTTCGACTAAAGGCACTTAGTTCGACCAAGCCACTTAGTACGACCAAGCCGCTTAGTTCGACCAAAGGCACTTAGTTCGACCAAGCCACTGGGTATGACCAAACAATTTAATTAGTGTGACCAAGCTACTTAGTGTAACCAAGCCACTTCGAATATCAGACCTACGATTTTCGAACAAAAAACTATTTCATGAAATTAAATTATTGAAGTATTCTATCTTCAATTTAATTTATTTTCTATTTTTAAGCTCATCATTTTACGTTGGAAGTTTCCGCAGAAAGAATTCACTCCTCTGTGAATTCTTCACGCCTCAAATTATCATAACGAATAAATGTACAGTCAGTAATCAAAGTATCGTGTGCAGAATATTCTAGAAATCAAAGAAATTACACTTCATTTGGTCTCAGTGAAATTGATTTCAACCAGTAATTCTAGCGTGGAATTTAGAGAATTTCGTCCGTTTGAGGGCATTTCGAGGAAATATTCCACCTTATTTCAGAGAGAGAATATATTTATTGTATCCTCAGAAACCACTGAGGCAAGTAGTTGAAAGGGGCCCACAGCCAGAAGAGTTCTATTCGCTTTCATCAGAGGGAACACTGACTGAAATTTTGTAAGGGAGGGTTGTTTACACCGCAATGCACCTGAGTCTGCAAACATTTATTATCAAGAAGCAATTAGGTATGCATGAAGAAAGAGTGGAGTTCGCCTCAAGCCACTTTTAGAAAAGTCTAAACGAGTCTCGTCGGTAAGGAGCTCAGAGTGAGTGAAAAGCATTTTCTATTATGTACTCACGTTACAAAGTACACTTACAGATGGAATATTTACACCATATTAATTCAGCCTCAAGGTGTAGGTATTTCACACTTTTCTAAGTGTAAAAACATTGGGTCTGAAAAATGTAGTTAAATAAAACAACAGAACAATTTACTAAGATTGATAAAGACACTCTTCCGGCGATTTCACAGAATAACTTCTCATGACCCGCCAATATTGAATATTCAGTGGAAATTCTGATCGAAATTTATTATTCAGTTTGATTTTTCCGTATTTAATAACATATTTTTTTTGCAGAAACAACTATTAAGTATTGTTGAAATTGAATTGCATATTGATTTGTCGAAGCAACCTTGCCAATCATAAATAACTGTGTATAATGAAGTATTAATACAAACCTCAATCTCTGCAAATAACTACACAGTGAAGAGTTTAAACAAACTTCAATCTCAGCAAATAACTACACAGTGAAGGGTCAAAACCAACCTCAATCTCTGCAAATAACTACACAGTAGAGGCTTAGCTTTTATCTCTAATAATATCTCTAACAAGTTGACCTCAGTCGGAAAAATATCAGAAAAATTTCGATTATGGTCCGTTTGGCAGCTTTATGTACTCGTAATGTCATATTTTGTTCCCTTGCAAACAATAAATAAATAACCAAATTGTCTTCAGCAAAATACGCTTCTTCAGTGTGAGAAAGAGTGCGCTGATGCAAGTATTGGTATAGCTTTTCTACCAGTTAGCACAATAATGCATTTAGATATTATCGATATCGGATGAATTAGATTAAGATGAACATGACAATTGATTATAGAGAATCTATCACAGCAAACGGTAAATATAAATTAAATACGCACACGATACTATCTTTAGTTGAGAATTGAGAGTAAATAATACTAAAAAGAGTTATATTGAAATGAATAATAATTAATTAGTAGAGGCATAATGTTCAGCTGGAAAACCAATGACCATATCGCTGACGAAATGAGTAGTAGTATTATATTGTGCTAACCTATATTTTATCATTAGTTGCGAAATTAAATATTACGAAATCAAATATTTGTATACGAATTTTATAACATATAATCCTTTGGGAATATCTTCGTGACATTTACCATTAGAATCAGGCAGCTTCAAGCATGAATTTATTCTCTAGAAAAAAATACAGTGAAACCGTTGAGAATAAATTTGAGAATAGGAGTTGATTGACACGTGAATGTATTTATAATATTCAGTGTTACATTTGCTTTGATAATCAATAATTCAATATATTGAAAAACAATTATTTAACATTCCTAATTAGTTTAGTGCGGTTTTAACTGTCTGCTTCAGAACTAAAGGCCATACCGCTGACGGATATTAAATACAAAGGACTGAAAGAAGCAGAAAGGAAAATGGCTTCGAGAACAAAGTACACTGAGAAAAAGTTGCGAGTCAACATGACTCATTGGTTGTGTCAAGACTGTGTTTTGTTTTTCTTGATTGACTCTACCTGAGTCAATCTTACTGTGAAGTAAGAATCAATATAACTCCTGTTTTTTAGTAAAATAGTAGGATGAGTCAAATTGACTCACATTTTTGAGCCGGTTTTGGAACAAACTGAAAACTCAAATTTTGAGTCAATTTGACTCGTATTTTTTCTCAATGTATCCTACCACCAGTTAATGGTATAGATAATGGTATATAGTTAAATTCATGTTATTTATTTATTTAAACACAGTAACACTCATGAATATTCATGGATACACAAAAGCTAATCCGTGAAATTCTAGTCAATAAGGAACGCAAGTTACGGTAAATTTGTAACTATTTAATAACAATTTAATTTTAATTATCATTCAATATGATTCTACCAGTAAGACGTCGATATTTTCTTGCAAATGTCACGTAACACATTGACATTTACAATTCATAACGCAAGGCAAAGAGTACATACATGTCAGCTCTACAAAGTGGGTCGGTGCCTTATTGTCGTTTCACTTACCCTATAAATTGGGAGTAAATTACATGAAATATTTTCCTACCTTAAAACTTTGGCAAGCATTCAGATCAATTGGACATTAGAAAAGTTTTCTTTATCTGAGACTAATTTATTCTATCTGAGAAAAGAAAGAGAAGGAAATAAGAGAAAAAGAACATATCCAGTGATGTTGCAAAAAGTAGTGTGCTGAAAAAAATGAGATCAAAACTCTAGCAGTAAGTCTCATATATTTATAGTGACTAAACAAATGGTGACTCATATGACAAAATTGATATGAAATGGTTAAAGAGTTCATCAGTTTTGTTTACCATTTTAAAATTAAAGAGGTACAGAGACTAATTTTCTTGCTGATAAGATTTAATGTGTTTCTACTTATTATGAAAAAAGTTTGATCGTTGTTTGTAAAATATTTAGAATTTCTCTAAGTATTTATGATTTTTAATGTAATTTTCTGAGTTGACTTTGATTGTTTTGTGGAAAAAAAAACATAAATATGAACAGTGGAACACACTTCATGACCATTACACTCTATTGATCAAGTTGCCTAATATTATTGTATTATATACTGCAAACACACATAAGAAAATTGTAAAATTGATATTGTCAAAGACAAAGAAAATCGAAATCTAACAATAAAAATCTAAATTTATTATAGATTGAAAATAGTCGAAATGATTTAACACTCATAATTAATCAAGCTAGTGATTACATCTCACTATAAAGAATATTAGGAATTAAATAAAAGTATTAATTGATATGAAAATGTGGTGTGTATCTTTTATATATTTGGTGACTATCAGTTAATTATTTTTTATTTAATCAATTCTCCTACACTTTGGTGATTAACAGTAACGTATTTTCCAAACATGTGGTGATTATCTTTACCTTATTCAAATATATAGTGATTTTCTGTAACTTATTCCCCAGGCATAGGGTGATTTTTTTTTAATTTCCTCAAACAAAAGGTGATTATCTACATTTTTTCTGGTGTATTGTAATCCAGACAAGATAATATTCCACTCCAAGTATCTACTAAAGATGTTAGTTTTTCTTTTCAAGTCAGTGTATGTTTTGATATTTTTTCTCTACTTACGGCATATTTGGTGTTAAACGTCCCATGAGTAGACGTCGGAACATCAAAGGAAATATCAAACAGCTTTATACTGATTTACCAAAAAAATGTTAAGAATGTTATCTTTCATCTCTCTAGATCAGCCTTTTTTTATTGTTAGAGTCTTATCGTTCATTTGGAAACATCCAAAATAGAAAGAAAATCTGTGAGAATGGAGTATTGTTTGTTATTGAATAAAAATTATATCTAGTATTCCTAATTTTAACTTATTTGGATTTATTGAAACTTTAAATATCAAAAATATTAGTCTGAAAATATTTAAATTTTCCTTCCTTATTCATTTGCCAAAAAAAAATGATATATTTAGTTATTAGAAAGTCAATTTTAGAAATAGTTATTACAATACTTACAATTTACTGAGACACCACCAAACCATTAGTATATTGACCTGAAAAAAAAAGAATTATTATATATTGGAAAAGGCTAACACAACTAAATTAAATAGAAAAGAAGGTTGTCAAAAATTTATTCCAACGATTTTTCTATGTTCATTTAGTGTCAGGTTGGCAACATTCATTCTTTCTCATTTCCTAGGTTTTCTATTGGTTCATTCATAGTCTCCAGATTTCCTTATTTTACAGAGCAAACATATTAAGTAACACAGTCTATCCCGCCAAATATTAATTTCCTCATTCCTGATCTTCAAATTATCCGGGATTCATTTCCCGACCAGCGTAGAATATTATGTGGATATAGTCATCAGGGAAAATCTTCGTATTGTTGGAGATTTCGGAATGTATAGCATAGGTTAGTGGTCACGTCGATTCATAAAATAATATTTAAACATAAAATGAAACGTCATATAAATAAAAAATAATGTTATATACATTGTAGTTAAATCAAGAAATGTGGAGCAATAAGTGAATAATATTTTTACTGGATTTACAAATAGAAAATAATCAACAAGTGTTTGTCCAAATAGGTACCCAAACGGTGTAATTTTAAAAGATATTAAACAACCAAATTCTGCTTATCCAATTGCTCACTAATTCACCATAGATGATACAATGCGTATCCAATTGCTAACCAAAATATTGAAGAGGATAACAGGATTTGTTTCTCTTGAGAGCAAATATGTTCGAATCCTCAGAGATAAGCTTTCCAAATCCCGCAAACATTGACTCAAATCCTGCGAGTGTTGATGTTTCGAGCAAAAATGGAGGCAGGATAAGCACTCGGATGATAATAACGAAACTGAGGGATAATCTGGTTTTATACATTGCATTTAGTGAATCAAATACTATTAAAGAAAATAAGCTGGATTAAATGAATTTATGATAATTATTTTCATATTTGTTGAAATTTTAGTGATAAACGAGTATGTCGAGTGTCTTTTTCAAATAAACGATTTTCTGTAATAACCTACAAGAATAACTTAACATCGTGAGGAAAAAGGATTTCTGATTATACTTACAGTAAATTCCTCTGTCAACTGACATATTTATATTTAAATACAGAATGTAGAAGATGAATGTAATCCTGATTGACTTACAAAAGATGCCAAATATAACTTATTATAACTTATAAAAGAGCTCTTTTTTTAATGAACTACGACTACCCTGTTAAAACGATTTATTCGTTGGATAGTGGGAGAATATCCCATGAATTATTTTCTCTTCTCTGCATGCGAATATTCCCTAAATATACCAGGAATATATCCTTGTTGCCAGGTAAGATTCACTATAAAGAACTTATTTCGCTATATATGTAGGATTCAATATACTCAAGATATGTTCTTCCGAAAAATCATTTTACATGGTATAATTCATTTCTCAGGAGTCTAAAGATCAGGATGGTTCACTCATAGAATACTCAATACCAGTGAAATTGGTATAGAAATAAATATAATAATACTTATCATTATATAATTATTATTATATATTAGAAATGGCTATTCGATGGTTCACTATACCATGTTATTATATGTATAGGAGTTTTTACAGTATTTATTTATCTTCATTTATAAGAGTATAACTAAAATTTTGCTTCGCTATATACTTTGATGTTATTTCGAAATCATTTCAATATATTCGATTCAATGCATTGATATGGAATGAAAACAAAGCAATCTGACATTGAAACACGATATATAAATAATGAATTTAAATTATTGATAATAATTAATGTTTTGCTTGGACTGGCAGTTATTATATAGAATAATATTCGACAGCATCGAATTTCGATCATTTTTGTGACAAGGCTGAGATTCACTAGCTGAAATATAATTATATTAACATTGCATCTATTCTTGAGATGTTATATAATATACACCATTGAAACAAATTAAAATACGTGAGTGGGATTATGTACAGTGATAAGAGGACCGTAATGAGAAAATAGTATAATTTAATCATTTTTTAATAGCCTTATATTTGTTTGTGTGAAATATCAGAGCTCTAGTGCAACTCTAACCCCCTGGGAAGAGGGAGAAAGGTAAGGGGGCGACGCGAGGGTTAGGGAGTCAATATTCACTCTAAAAACGATCTCTCAGCCAATTATTATTCGTAATAAATAATTATCTCGCTACATCTGGTATCAAACGTGCTTCTATTAGCACACACACCATAAGTCAGGTTACGGAATATGTCTCAATTACCCGCTACACCTCATACGAGTAGGATGCTACTTAATCAGATTATCAAACTTAGAACGGTATTTTATAGTACTTCAAAAAGAAACAAATATTGGTATTCAGAAACATACAACTCCTACAATTTTGAACTACGGTATTTTTTTGCATTCGATTTTCCAGGGAATTCTCTACAAAACGGTTTCTACTGAATTTTGATTTTCTAATTTGTTTTAGAAAGTTAGAATTTAAAAAGAAAATCATTTATTTATGTTTTCCCATTTTTTTCGAAAACCAATTTGAAAATCGAAATTCAAAAGAACCTGTTTTGTAGATAATCTCTCGGAGAATCGAATGCAAGAAAACACAAAGCCATTGGTTCAAATTAGTACAAGTGGTATGTTTTTGAATTAATTTCGAAATACGTTCGGAATTTGAATAACTCATTTTATATTGGTCTAATCGAAAAAATGTCATGAACAAAAACGATATAGAATTGAATTTTATATTCTGCTACTAAGTTTCAGGAAAGTAGCTTTATTAATAAAAAATATTTTCAAAAATCATGTACGGTCCCCTTAAGATTCTGTTTTCAAATGCTTTTTTCATTGTAACTACAGTATTTTCATTTGAGGGGTTTAACATCTGCTTTAAACATTTAAGGGCGTATATCGCTGACGTCTAAAAGAAATTGAGTAGATATTATGAAAAATATTGAGGGTTTGTTACCCACTAAACTATTTTACCACATTTCAAAAGAATATTTTCTATATTCTCGTTGATATTCTGCTCATCTCTTCGAATAGAAAGCCAACAATTGTAAGAGACATTTATCTCTTTAGCTTTACTCATGTGAACGATTAATAATCTTTCATGTAAGCCAAGCATCTTAAAATGTCCGTATTGGGCATGAATTCAAATTCACAAAAAGTATACTGTTGATATTGGTGATTTTATTTCATTTCTCATAATCATCGATAAAATAAATATTTCACTGTGCAAAGTATCTAACATATTCACTCACAAAAATACTACATAAATCACCATTGATTACATAAATGTGAATGAGACACTCTGATTATGGTAAGATATATTAATTTGACTCATAAGGACAAAGCTGAACATCGAAAAAAAAATTTGTTCGTGCCAAATCATTTTTTTTTTTATAGAAACCGAGATATGGAAGAAAACGTGTTCTTCTCGCTGCATTGTGACCTACAGTTTTGTGTACTGATGATTTTGGTGGTATTGGAAGATTGGCCGAAAACGAATTTGCCAAAACGGATTCTCCGAATACAAATTTACTGTAACCAAAATTTGTGAGGAACGATTCGCCAAAGAGGAAGATTTGCCGAAAGACAATTTCACCGAAAATCAAATTTACCGAGAGACTAATTAAAAGCAAAATGTAAAATTATACAAAGGTTACTGAAAAGAAACTAAATAACGAAATCATACTTGACCCTTAGTTACACTAAATGATTCTTTAATTAATATATCTCCTCGTTAATCAATGTAATAGATAATCTCTGGTTCACAAAATGATACTTTGTCATTGATCTTATTTTAAAGACGTTTTAGCTTCATTCAGTCAGTCAGTTTTGGAAGCAAATTACATTTCTTTCATTTGAGCGTTTGGCTTGTTGACACTAACGTGTTTATTAATTTTTTTGTGAATCATCCATGTTTACTGCTTTGTTTTAATGCAAAGGTGATATATATCATGGCAAGTTAAATAAACTAAATGTAAAACACTTTTTATTATCACTCAATTAAAATTCTGTGTAAATACGTCATATAAAGCACGTACGAGATTCCTATTTTTCATTCAGTTGTATTCCATACAGAAGGTTTTTTGTGGCTGACATTATTTTAATATTTATGACATTTAGTTCGTTTAAAATATAAAATTGTTATTAATGAATAACATAACTATTAGTCATGTTTATATCTTCCCTATATAATGCTAGCTTCAGCAATAGTGTCACTTGCTTGATTAAATTTGTTTCAGTTTAAAACATTGATTTTTATCAACCTTTTATTATAGTAATGACATATATTGGTACATATTAATATTGGATATGTACAGCAAAAGGATACTGAATTAGCGGAATACAGATTTATATAGCAATAGTAATGTCAACCCCATATAAGAAATATGTTTTTTTTATGCATAAGATATAATGATGAGAACTACAAAGTCCCACAGAATGCTCTTAAGAAATGAATAAAAATGATTTTCGACAAATTCGTCTTCCGGAAAATTTGTATTTCGGGAAATCAATGAATCGAAAATTTGTTCTCGGTAAACTTGAGATTCGGCCAACACGTATTCGAATAATCCGTTTCAGTGAATTAGTTTTCTAAAAATTTGGTTTGGTTGGAAAGTCAGCCTAGACACGATAACGGTATCATTGGATGAGCAAAGACCACAGCAACAAAGTCAAGCGCCATTTTTTTCAAAATTCTATCTTTCTGAAATTGAAAAAATATAAAATTTCATTATTTTCCATTTTTTCGAAAATATCGTAAATGTAAAGTCATAAATTTTGATTCAAGAAGAAATCTAAATTCATGTGAGCTTGACCTTATTTGTTTCAGAAGTATTTCCGCATCCAATGATACCTTTATATCATCACTCCACGTAAAATATTGACGGAGAAGATACAGTTCACAGTCATAAAAGCAAAAAAAAAATGATTTCCGGAATAAGAGTTTTGCAACAAAATGTATTCTTATTTGATGTCCATATCTTTGCGCGTTCAATGTTAATCATATAATCACTGTAGCTCAAAAATTTACATTTATTGCACCCCTACAAAAATGTTTTCTTTAATTCTATATATCGTTTTCTGTGAAGATAATATTATTCAGACAACGAAAATAAAATCCTCTTCGATATTTTATACATATGTGTATCAAATTTCAAAATTTTACGATACGTAATAAAATATGATAATTCTTGGGCAACAACCACCATAAAGAAAATATTTCGATTTCGATTTAGTCTAGGTACCTACAATATTTCATAAAACTAGGTACAATTTTTCATAAATATTAGGTACAATTTTTCCTAAAACTTGGTAAAATTTTTCATAATTTAAGTACAATTTTTCATACAAATAGGAACAATTTTTCATAAACCTAATTACAATTTTCCATAAACCTAGTTCCAAGTTCTGCTTACCTTTATCCTTTCCATTGCAAAATAAAACAATTCTTTGGTATTAAATTCGTTAGTTATTTTCTCGAGGAATTTAAGTTAGTTCCATGCAGCAAAAATTGCCATATTTAAGCTAACTTCTCTAATATTTTGTAAGCGTTGCCATAGGAAAAAGTGGCATAAAGAAATGTCGATATGCTCGTAACTTTATCTTTAGTAATAAAAACTCTATCCGTTCATCTATGGATAAAATAAACAGCGAAAGCCTAAGGCTTATATACATTCTTTTGAAGTTTATATTCCCCAATGATTTTACTTCTTATTTACTCTAGTCGCCTTTCGCAGAAGGTGGTTATGAAGATGTACATTGGATTCAGTGATTTTTGGACTCCATTTTTTAGTAAAAAAATTATAGGTCGATTGCCAGAACTGAAAACTTTATGGTTCTCAATTTTAAAACAATTTGGATTTAAAAATCGATATCGGACAGATATAAATGTTACGACTAATACTATACAAAATTACTATAGTAAGAGTAGTAAAAGTTTCAAACAATTGCACCGTCATTCATACTATACATAAAGTGTATATACCAAATAGAAAAGGAGTGTAGTTTACTGGTACTGTTATCTTTGTACCAGTCAATTTAGTTTAAAGTCCATTAGTCCATATATACATCCATTTCACTGAAATCCGTAACAAATCGGATTACAAACAAATGGCATATTGACTACATCACAACTCTATGAAATGAAAAATCGTCTCCACTTTAACATCAAAGAATAGGAATAAAAAGTTTGAATAAATATTGAAGATCTTATCTCGTAAAGAATCTATCTAACGCTAGAACCTTTACTCTCCATTATTTCCGTTAACTCAAAATATAAGTGTTAGAGTCAGTAATATCTCACTCACACTTCTTTGATAGTTACTTTATTTTTTTATTCAATTATTCTATCCAATGAAATTATTTTTACAAAGTTAAATTAACAATATATATGCTTGACGGTATCCGGCGGTTTTTCCGAAAACGAATTTGACCAAACCAAATTTTCCGAAAACTAATTCACTGATCCCTAATTTGCCGAACCGGCTTCTCCGAATACGAATTTGCCGAAACCCAAATTTGTCGAAAACGGATTTGCTGGAGTGAAAATTCGATGAAAGCCAAATTTGCCGAAAGACAAATTCACAGAAAGAAAAAAAAATAGAATGTAAAATTACACAATAATTACAGAAAAGAAACGAAACAACGAAATCATAACCCTTAGTTACACTAAATGATCCTTTAATAATTATTCTATCTCTTCGTTAATCATTGTGTTAATCTTTGTACCACTGAATTATTCTTTGTATATTCTTATTTTGAAGACGTTCAAGCTTTATTCAGTCAGAATCAGTCAGTCAGCTATGGGAGCATGTTGCATTTCTTTCATTTGAGCGTTTGGTTGTTTTTAGATTGTGTTTTTCTAGCGTGTTTATTCATTTTTGTGGATATTCCATGTTTACTGCATATTTTTAATCAGTTGTTAATAGTATACCATACAGAAGGTGTTTTGTGGCTGATATTATTAATATTTATTCCATTTATTGCGTTTAAAATATAAAATTGTTAGTAATAAATAATATAACATAAGATATGTTTATATCTTCCCAATATACCTCTAGCTTCAACGATAGTGTCACTTGAATTAATATTTTTTTTTAGGTAAAAATATTGATTTCTATCAACCCATTTTTAGTATTGCCATATACATATTAATATTTAATATATACAGTTAGATACATGAATTTAGAAAAATGATACCGAATTAGCAGAAAACAAATTTGTATAGCAATAATAATGTCAAACTCATATAAGAAATGTGTTTTTTTATATGCATAAGTTTTAATGATGAGAATTACAAAGTCCAACGGAATGTTATTATCAAATACATTAAATTTGATTTTCGGCAAATTCGTCTTTCGGAAAATTTGTCCTGCGGCAAATCCGTATTTCAGCAAATCCATTTTCGGCCAATTTGGGATTCAGAAAAAACGTATACGGAAAATCCGTTTCGGCAAAGTTTTCAGCAAACTCGGTTTCGGCCAAAACGTTTTCGGAAAATCAGCCAAGACCCATGCTAGACAATATGCTTTAAAAATTCTCTCGGCATATAATGTTCTCGGGATTTAGGATGTTGAAAGCACATTGTCACAACCCTAGTCAAAAGTTACACATGACATATTTTTGATCTTCTTCTGCTGATACCTAACACTTAATATGTATTGGCCAGTACATTTCCAATCTCCTATTCATACCATTAATTAAATTACAACACATTTTGAAGAAAATAATTTCGAAACGATAAAAAATAAATCAATAACTTTACAAAACTGGATAAAAGTATAACATTTATGCAATAAAATTATATTTTTTTCTTTATTTTTAATGAATAGAACAATTTTTTTGAAGTTTTTCAACATGCGACTGAGTTATTTTAGACTACGTTGGAGAATGAACTGAATTATGCATCAAAAGGATATTGCGATCATTCCACCACTATTTTTTGATGAGCGACAACAAAATAACTGGAATGTTTCATGTAATTTGGTAACAGTTGGAATAAACTAACAGAGCAGACTAGAGCGACAAGAGTTATAATAAATAATTGGTGGAGGCGACTGGCGATCATAAATAGGAATGAGTAATTGCACTGGGAGAGGTTCCTTAGATATAAAGGCCTAACACCGAATCAAATAATAAAATTATTACAGGTAAAAGCATTTATCTTTAACTTACATTCACACCATATTAGATTTCTTTGCCATTGAATTCAAGTCACTTGTGACAGAATTTCTCACAAGAAAACAGAAAAATATTTTCTTCACTTTACCTCATGTTTATTATTCACCAGAAATCCATTACACTTCTTCAATAATTTCCAGAGTTACTCTACAACTGTCGCTTGTTTACAGTAACTGTATACTGTAACTGTATACTGTAACTGTATACTGTAACTGTACACTGTAACTGTATACTGTAACTGTATACTGTAACTGTATACTGTAACTGTATACTGTAACTGTATACTGTAACTGTATACTGTAACTGTATACTGTAACTGTATACTGTAACTGTATACTGTAACTGTATACTGTAACTGTATACTGTAACTGTATACTGTAACTGTATACTGTAACTGTATACTGTAACTGTATACTGTAACTGTATACTGTAACTGTATACTGTAACTGTATACTGTAACTGTATACTGTAACTGTATACTGTAACTGTATACTGTAACTGTATACTGTAACTGTATACTGTAACTGTATACTGTAACTGTATACTGTAACTGTATACTGTAACTGTATACTGTAACTGTATACTGTAACTGTATACTGTAACTGTATACTGTAACTGTATACTGTAACTGTATACTGTAAATGTATACTGTAACTGTATACTGTAACTGTATACTGTAACTGTATACTGTAACTGTATACTGTAACTGTATACTATAACTGTATACTGTATACTGTAACTGTATACTGTAACTGTATACTGTAACTGTATACTGTAACTGTATACATCATCACAGTGACTCTTTTCTCTGATAGTACATAATCACAGTGACTCTCTTCTCTACTAGTACATCATTACAGTGACTCTTTTCTCTGATAGTACATCATCACAGTAACCCTTTTCTTTGATAGTACATCATCACAATGACTTTTTTCTCTGATAGTACATCATCACAGTGACTCTTTTCTCTGATAGTACATCATCACAGTGACTCTTTTCACTGATAGTACATCATCACAATGACTTTTTTCTCTGATAGTACATCATCACAGTGACGCTTTTCTCTGATAGTACATCATCACAGTGGCTCTTATCTCTGATAGTACATCATCACATTGACTTTTTTCTCTGATAGTACATCATCACAGTGGCTCTTTTCTCTGATAGTACATAATCACAGTGACTCTTTTCCCTGATAGTACATCATCACAGTGGCTCTTTTCTCTGATAGTACATCATCACATTGACTCTTTTCTCTGATAGTACATCATCACAGTGGCTCTTTTCTCTGATAGTACATCATCACAGTGACTATTTTCTCTAATACTACATCATCACAGTGACTCTTTTCTCTGATAGTACATCATCACAGTGACTCTTTTCTCTGATAGTACATCATCACAGTGACTCTTTTCTCTGATAGTAAATCATCACAGTGACTCTTTTCTCTGATAGTACATCATCACATTGACTCTTTTCTCTGATATTACATCATCACAGTGGCTCTTTTCTCTTATAGTACATCATCACAGTGACTCTTTTCTTTGATAGTACATCATCACAGTGACTCTTTTCTTTGATAGTACATCATCACAGTGACTCTTTTCATTGATAGTACATGTATATTCGTGGATAGGCTGCTTATTAATAGTCGAGACAATTATTTTACGCTCTTACCAACATATAATGCTTCACTTTTTTGAGTTTATCTCATTTTCTCATTGAAATTTCAAAAAGAGAAAAGTTCAGGGAAGTGAGAAGTTTCATTTTTTTTCAAACTATACTTTGTTTAAAAGTTTTGCCTATTTTTTTCCTCTCCGGCTTACAATGAAAACCCAATAAAGTTTCTTCTATGTAGCTTCTTTTTACTTAATAATTCAGAGGCATTTCTAAATGACATGCGAATAAATTAAACCCTTAGGCTTTGTAATTAAAAGATCATCGGAGTGACAGTTATAAAAGCTTTAAAAGGTAAAGAATATACACCCATTATTAAAATTACACCTGGAAGGGACACAATGTGGAGAAGGTTGCAGTGTTTTCTGAATGCTGAATTGATTGAATTTTTCCAGATCTGAAGGCATTATTCAGACTGTGAGATAATGATATTATTTATTCATTCAAGAATAAGGTATTCACATGTTGTAAGAAGAGTTTGAAAAATAATTTCACATTTATATATGATTGCACTACGAACATCTATTTGTTATTTATTGGAGAATTTGAGTGCTAAATATTTGAAAAACTAAGAGTGAAGGAAAGTGTGTTAGCTGGGAATATTTGTAGAATATTGAAAGAAGAAGAAATTTTTAGGAGGGAATATTAGTAGAGTTTTAATCCAGGTGAGAATGATAAATTCTTAGAAAATCCTCTTATTATCCCAGGAATTAATACTCCTTGTCTGGGTAGAGACGTTGAGCACATTAGTTGACAACATTGATGTTTTATAGATTGAAGTATGTGAAATCTTTTTCATAAAATTAAAGGAATGTTTTGGAAGTTATATGTAGTATAGTGCTGACTGGAGAATGTTTGTCTAATATTAACGGAATATCAACTTGTAGCATTGATCAATTGCTGTAATTCAAATGGCTCGCTTTTGTAAATTTATATACCATAATATGTCTATGTACATTACTCTGAATATAATCAATGTTTGAATAGATAGTTAGTAAACGAATAAAATTTATGCTTAACCAAATAATAAAAGAGGTCGTTGTAGCGAACTGCATGTCCTTTGTTCAAAAATCGTATGTTGCAGGAGCTCTACCTGTATAATATATTTATAATTAATTTATGTTGTTCAAAGTAAATTTACACTTTTAAATTTTTATTGCAAGAAAACAAATTGTACTACAAATGTCGAATAAATATGAATTTATAGACAAAATCTAGATTTTTTTTACTCTATGCATGATGCAGATGAAAATACTCCCGCCAAAGAATCCATGGCCTTATTAAAAGAAGCATTTTCAAGTAGCTAAATACCACATTGCAGTGAAATCTCATGGCCTGCTCGATCTCCTGATTTAATCCCTCTTGACTCTCTCTCAAAATCGAAAGCTTACAAAAATATGCCAACAAGAAGAAATTAACTAAATAACGAGAGACAGACTAGAAAATGTTTTGCAAAATATTGTGCAAAGAGTGCAATCTTGCTTGAACAAAAACGGGGAACATCTGATGGACATCATTCAAAAAAATTCTTTGAGCTTTTGTCTATAAATTCATATTGTATATTTGATATCAATAGTTGAGTCGGTTTTCGTTCAATAAACATTTAGAAATGTAAAGTTATTTTTCCGCCACTCTGTACATAAAGAAGAGTATTTAATAAGTCAATTTCAGTTTTCAACCTCTACTCGAATATTTCTAATGAATTAATTATACCAGAGTAGCTATATATCCCACACAATCGGCGACAAATCTTGTTCTTTTTTTGTATTTAAAATAATCAGTTTGGAAGTAAAACTAATATTACAGTGCATTGTATACTAATATTAAAAAAAGATATGAAAAATACATGAAAAATAAAAATCATGAGTTTTGGAATACCTACATCGTATAATAAATATATTTAAAAAAAATGTGATGTCTGTCATAAAAAGGACAGTTTTGTATTCAACTTTTAAATCCACTAAAGTGAAATACTGTAATCTTAGATGCAAGAAGAAACTCCGTAACTAATGTCACTTAAATTTCTATTATTTAAAAGATACCAGATTATTAAGAAGAAATTTTCAAATGGTATTTCTTCAGTGGTATGGATAATCGTAATTCGTAAGAAAAATTTTAATTTATGAATAAAGGTGACTTCACGTTAATTATATTATAACACCGCAAGTAAAGCTTTACCAAACAATGTAATTTATATTTATTCCAATATATAAAGATCAAGTGGAACGAAGCAGCGCCATTCCATTTGATAAATTTGCAAATACTTGAAATAAATACTAAGCAATTCGGTAAATAAAATCATTTAATTTATCTAACATAAATACAGAACAAATTTAATTAAAAATCAGTCATTATATAATTAATCAAAATGCGTCTCAACATTTTTATAATATATTTTGAGAGATATAATTAAAGTTTCTTTCTTTTTTAAAATAACTCAAACAATAATAACCTATTCTAATTCTACTACATTATCTTCAAGCTTGCTTCACGTAACTAGAACTTCCAAAAAAAAAAAATTACATCCTATCAGGGGTTCATGTTTAATTGGCTCTTGACTAATTAAAATATTTCTATCTACATATAGTTATAACTATATTCTTTAATCTATGTGATGTTCTGAAAGAGAAGTATTTTATTAAACACTATTATGCATTTGTATATCCATATTTCGTTTATTGTAATATTGTCTGGGTATCTTCATCTGTTTCATTCTTTCATAGGTTATATTTCTCATACAAAAGAAATCTTTTGGAATCATTATTAAAATTTTTGTCTCAGTCATACCACGCCATTGTACTTTAGAACCAAAACATTGAAAATATTTCATTTTCAATCAATATATGTAAACGGATCTCAATAGTGCTAAACCTACATTTTCTATCTCTTCCAGTAGTTCTTCAACTCGCTCTATTGCTTGCATTGTACAATGTCCAGTGTATACCAACTTACACGCCTCTCTACCACCCAGTAAATTGGACAAATTGGAACCTACTAATATTCGCAAGTCAGAATCTCTCTCCATATTCAAATCTGAATATAAATGTGAAATTGTGACTAAATATTCAGAGCCGTTTTTCTTAATTAGCGGGAAATTCTTGTTTTATTTATTGTTATCAGTTTCGTGTTCATTGCGTGTAATTAAATAAATACATATCTTATTATTGTCTGAAAAGTATACTCTATACATATAAACGGGCTTGAAAGTTTAATTTCAATATTCTTTGTTCACTCTTTTCCTATCATTGTACGAAATGTTTTCATGTATATGATTTTAAACTTTCAATCCAATAACAAATTTGCAATGTCTTTACACTAACCAAATAAAAGCTCATATCATTGGAATTGCTTGTGTTTATTAATTCGTGTTTATTAATTAAAAACCATTCTTTCCAAATGTTGCGTAAACACACTATTTAAATACGATGGAGATATTGGTCTGGGGTGTAATTAATGAAGAGGAGATTAATGGCCGCTCTACTTGAGATTGAATTGCGGCTAAACTCATGACTGGAATTGGATCAGAGGATCAGAAAGCTTTAATGAAGAAGAAACCTATTGAGTCGAGAGGAAGAAACAAGGAATGAACTAGTTCTAATATTGGCTCAAGAAACCATGCTACCTGGTAATGATATCAGCAATGTGAATGGATTACTTTAAACTACAATGTGATACACCAGGAACGGGAATGGTTTACCCAAAACTAAAGCGTGATACACCAGGAATGTGAATTGGCTTCTTATATCTGCAGTGTGTTACTCATAAGATTTCTAAATTTTATTTGCTTAAATAATATATCAAGTTTTTAAGTAGTAAACTTGTGTCTGGTGAAATAAAAATAGTATTTCAATACAGACAGGCCACGATATTATTATCGAATCACAACTCAGTGTTATTACAAATGGTACTAAGACCGAGATATGACACAAGTAATCACCTAATTTTGAGACCTTCATTTAACGTTTCATTTCATATGAATTATAATATAAGAAAATTGTTTAGGGGTTTTACTAAGCCTAATGATCTATTTATCTGTTTCAAGAATTGGTTGATACTCTGTGATTAAAGTTCACAGTAGTGAATGCATCAAAAGTTTTAAAATTCAACCATAGCTTGACTCTCGCTCAGCGAGTAATCAATATATAATTTGATTTATAAAATTGAGTTACATTCAACAAGGGGTAATTTTTTGTCTCGGAAATATTTAGGCTGTAAGGATATGTTCCCATTATTGGTTGGTTTTACATTTTCGGGATCGTAATGAAAGAAAATATAATTATTATTATTAGAATTCTATTCATATTGGTAATACGATAATTGATGGTATCATGGATGCCAATTGGAATAAATTTTATATTTATATTATATATTGATGGTGGAAATATGAAACTGTGCTGTAACACGGTCTTACCCTAAAATGGGACATGTTGTACGTACTTTATGTTTAGATTATGTAATGTGAGTTTTAATCGTCTTATTTGCTCATTTTCATTATGAATTCAAAGAGGATATGGACAGAAAAACCCAAATAAATGTTCAAAGAAGAGAAAATGTATCTCAAACAGAAGATAGAAATAATGAAACGTGTTGAATTGGTGAATCCTCGAATGCAACTGCTATATAGAATTTTATGTAAAATAGCTTCTTAATAAAAACTAACTTCTGAACCAATTGCTTCTAATAACCTCATTAGAACAATAATGTTGATGTTAATTGTAGTTACCGTGAAATAAACACATCAGAAATGTGTCCCCTTTTTATATTGCTACGAACTGTAGTAAGATCGAGACATGCCTTGCAATTGTTATAGCTTTCATAAAAGCGAGGCATGTCTGTATATAAATGTATCATTTGCTTTTATAGTCATCATAAATGTAAATATAATACCATTTATATTTTTATTGAAGCCACCCAATATCTTATTCTGATTTTCTATCAAACAAAATAACAAGCCTCAAAATTGAATTTACGTAACTTAAATTATGGAATTCTCCATTCAAAGCAAATATTTTAGAATTGCATATATTATAGTAATTAGATGAGAGCACAGAACAATGCCTATTTAATTAGCACCAGGAACTACTAATTCTCTCTATCGGTCAGTCCCTTCATTCCTCGCGATACTCTAACAAGTTACTTGTTTGTCACAGTAATGTTTGAAGTTATTGCTCATTTAAACAATCTAGTAAGAGCTGCCCGTTCTAACATGTTGTAATTAAATATAGAATATACACTGAGAAAAATAAACAACTCCAACTGATGCACCCAGGTGTTTCTAGTTCACCCTTTGGCTTTGTCTCTAAAGCGAGACACTTTTGTGTATCAAACTATAGTTTGGATGCAATAAAGTGCATCAGTTCGATGTACTTTAGTATGGATGCACGAAGGTGCATCAGTTCGATGCAGTTTAGTGTTTCAAATTTTCCTTTGCTAAAATGATGAGAATAATTTTCTCATCATTTTAACAAACTAATAGCTAAGACACTAAAGTGAATCGAACTGATGCACTTTAGTGTATCTAAACTATAGTTTGATGCACTAAAGCGTCTCCCTTTAGAGACAAAGCCATAGGGTGAACTCGAAACAACTGGGTGAATCAGAATTTCTTTGAGTAAATACTTAGGTAAATATAAATTATAAGGAAAAATGTTGATCCGTTCCAAGAAATTAAAGAGGTATAGTTGTCTCTTCACCGATATCGAAACAAATTGAGAGCCAAGTTGGTTGAAACCATGTATAATAATTTCAAAAAATTCTTATTTACTCATTAACCGTTTCCATCCTGACGACTTTCCACATGCTAAATCCAATATTGGGTTTAATAGAACCAACAGATCAAAGTGAAAAAAGTTAGAAATCATTAGTCTCAGCCTGCCGGACTGAGATGTTTCTATTACCCCAAGTAGAACATCACAGACTGTTCAGTTTCTTTTGTTGGATAGAGCTAATGGGTTTATTATTTCTATACGAAACCAATCACCCATATTTTACAATAATTATGCCTGAGTGGTCTTTTATGGGCAGTTAAGGCCATTCTTAAGATTTATGGGACAGCCTAATGGATTTGATTATCTGACGTTAATTTATAGATGCCAAAGCAATTAAAGTTAGTGAATCGCTGTGAATGAAATAGTTCAGATGAAGTGATTAGGATTGAAATAAATTTGTTATTTTTAGCAACTAAAATCTGTTATTCAAAGAAGGAGAACGCGAAACTAACTGTTAAAAGTTAATGTACACACAGAGAACAGTTTTGTTGATAGAACTAAAAAAGTAGGTTTTTGGTTGTATTAGCAAAATAAATTAGTCAGCTATGAGCCATCAAAATAATTCTGTTACAGTAAATATATTTTTTTGTTAAGGTTTTTTTGTTATAGTTACACTAGAATTTTTAAGATAGCAGTAACTAGAGCATATTAGTTATAGTAACATTGCAATACTGTTAATTCAAAAAATGTATTTTGTAATGTCAACAAAAAGTATATTCAAAACAAATCAAATAATTATTTGTAGCAACAAAATTTTCTTGTTATTTTAACTGAAAAAATAGATTATACTTTTTTAATTACAATTTCTTATTATATTACATATAGTGTATGTGTTAACTTAGCCGTATATCAATTAGTTTAATGTTACATGTTGTCATATACAAATTAAATTGGAAGAAATGAACATAGAAATGATATGGTGTATCCGGGAATCGAACCAACGATCTACAAACTCCAGTTTGCAGCGCTAACCGCTCATACTTCCAGGACATGGTAGAAGTAGGATTGGAATGAACCATAAGCAATATGAAAACAGGCATGCCTTTTGAAGTTTTTATAAATATTATTTAAAATTCTATAGATTTCGTATCATTTTTTTTTTAATAAAAAACAATAGAACATTTCAATTGAATATTTCTATAATAGCTATCTATTAATATTTCTATAATAGCTATCTATTAATATTTATAAATTCCCACCTATCTAATTTCTTACTAGGTTACCAATCATACCTACATAGATACCTACTAGTGTTTATCATTACTTACGTTGTTATGATACGTAAATAAGGCTTCAGAAAAAACTTGCTGCAATATGTAACGATATTTTTACCATCAATATTTGCACCAAAGACTCATTGTAGGTATTACTTTTTTCCCGCGTAAAACAGACGAGGGACATCACGTGTGGGAAAGACGTGGGAATATCGATACAAAATAGCATTCAAGAAAAACCTATAAATTTATGTATATTGATTCTGGACGAACAATGAATATATATTGGGGTAACTAAAAAATTATATGTAGCCTTATAACAAAAAGAAAAAAATGGCAGACAATTATTATTACTGACAATATATCATTGTTAATAGTAGAAAATGTATAAAAAATATAATATTATTGAAGCAAAATTATTATTTATAAAGACAAAGGTATTTTGTTAACAATAATGTTATATTTTAACTAATATATTCAAAGTTACTACTACAAAAACATATTGTTATATATATAAAAACATTGAACAATATTATATTGCTATCATAGCAATATTTGAGTTAATATGAACAAAACTTTTTTAGTAACTTTAACAATCTTCCATCACAAAAATTGTACAGTTAACTTAAATACATTTTTTGTTGTTGTAAAGAAACCTTTGAACAATAATTCATTGCTGATTTAATATATTGATGGTTAATATAACAAAATTTTCCCATTACCATAGCCCAATATTAACGACAAAATACGTTTTGTACATTTAACAAAACCGTTCTCTGTGTGTACAATCTTATTATTTTACTAACACTTATCAATGAACTGTAAGTAATTATTCTGTTGAATGCTATATCATAGTAAATATATCTCCTTTTATTTTACTTGTCAAAAAAATGTATTCAGTTCATAAGTGTAGAAATTAATGAAGCAAATAAATATATAAATGAAAGAGTTCAATGTGAACCAAAGCGACATAATTCGAATAATCCAATTAACTCTGGTAATTAAGAGTTTTGATATTTCATATTTAATTTTGATTACCTTTCCTAATTTCAAAACTAATTTCTAAATTAAAAAAAGTTATCTAATTTAAAACGAATAGCAAATACGGTTTAGGAACTATCAAATATTGAGAGAATTTCCCATAATGATTATAATGTAGAGAGCTATCTATGACCCATTTACTAACAAATGTTAGATAGCATGTCTACCCTATTTGACACTTGACTATTGTTTTATTATGAGGCAATCAATTTACTCTTCTAAAGATATATGCAATTGAGAATAGGTACTCCCGATATTATATTATGTTTCACTCCTACAGAAAAATAAATACTACTCCAATCTACTCTTCCTGCTCCAATCTACTCCTCTCAATCCAATCTACTCCTATCCCTCCAATCTACTCCTCTCAATCCAATCTACTCCTATCCCTCCAATCTACTCCTCTCACTCAAATCTACTCCTCTCACTCCAATCTACTCCAATCCCTCCAATCTACTCCTCTCACTCAAATCTACTCCTCTCACTCCAATCTACTCTTCTCACTCCAATCTACTCCTTCCACTACAATATACTCCTCCCACTCAAATCTACTCCTCTCACTCAAATCTACTTCTCACACTCCAATCTACTCCTCCCACTCCAATCAACTCTTACCACTCCAATCTACTCCTCTCACTCCAATCTACTCCTCCCACTCCAATATACTCCTCTCACTCCAATCTACTCTCCTCACTCCAATCTACTACTCCCACTACAATATACTCCTCCCATTCCAATCTACTCCTTTCACTCCAATCTACCCCCCTCACTCCAATCTACTACTCTCACTCCAATCTACTCCTCCCATTCCAATCTACTCCTTTCACTCAAATATACTTATCCCACTCCAATCTACTCCTCCCACTCCAATCTACTCTCCCCACTCCAATCTTCTCTCAATTCATCGTTGAAATAAATGGTAACTCTGCGTTACAATCTGCGATTCAGAGCAAAGGAAACAGCAACTCATAAATCAGGGAATTGAGTCTAGAAGAGAGCAGTGCTTTGATAACAGAAACAGACTCCGGCAAATACAAATGAAATACACACTCGCCATCTAAAAATGAAAAAGAACACTGGTTAAAAATCCATTAGTCTAGGAATATAGACTCTAGAACAAAGATGGGTTCAGAAAGAGTGTATGAAGTTCCTGTTAAAATAATTAATTGAGTGTTTTAACCAGAATATCTTCCCTGCAGTAAGATAAAACAATTTTATGAATCAGTGACTATGAAATAATAAAAAAATCCATATATGTTTTTCAGACAAAAGGAATCATTAACGAGAAGAAATTGCACAATAATTAAATGTGTACAACAAATTAATACCGCAAGTTATTCAAAACTTTGACGTTTAACATGATAGCTGAGACGTTTAACCTGAGAGATGTGACATTTACCATGAAAGATGTGACGTTTAACTTGAAAGCCATGACATTTAACATGAAAGATGAAACGTTTAACCTGAAATTTGTGACATTTAACCTGAAAGCTGTGACGTTTTACCTGAAAGCTTTGACGTTTAACATGAAAGAATCGGCGATTAACATGAAATATGTGGCATTTTACATGAAAGCTGTGACATTTAACCTGAAACTTGTGACGTTTAGCCCTCTTCACACTTGCATTTCTCAACGCCGCCTTTAAAAAATGCTCATGGCAAAAAGTTTAGCTGCAATTGATTTTAACGGAGTCCTTCACACTTGCGTTAGAAAAAATGCTGGCAAAAAGAGGCGCAAGTGTGAAGGGATCTGTTAAAATCAATTGCAGCTAAACTTTTAGCCAAGAGCATTTTTTTTAAAGGCGGCGTTGAGAAATGAAAGTGTGAAGCCTTCCTTAACCTGAAGGTTCTAAGTAACATAGTTCTTGACTTTTGAGTAACAATTCCCATTTTATTTACATTACCTCACTCGATATAATAATATTTTAGTAGTTAAATCAAATCTAGTATTTCATTTGGTACTTGGTCTAGTATTTCTTTCAGCTATTGTTCAGATTATTTATTCAGAGTATTTGTTTTAGTAATTATTTTAGTATTTGGTTTAGAAATTATTTTATTATTTGTTTTAGTATTTGATTGAAAAGATTCATACTCAACGGGAAATCCATATTATTAGAGGTTATTTAAACTGTGCGTTGAAGGGTTTTTCCAGATTTCAAGATTTCGAAGGGAAAGATTACTATTCATCATCAGGAGAAGGGTGGAAAACCAGAACCTGACAATGAATTAATTGTCAGGTTCCTTATCCGCTCCGTCTTTCTATTAAAGCTACAGGGTGCGGAGAAAGTCCCCGATCAAATTTTTTTTAATTAAACATGTTATTTATTTACTAAATTTATCCATTTATATCGCATTCTCTTCCTATAATCATATACTTTAATGTTCCAGGTCTAAATTTTGATCAATTCACATTGTCTTTTGTAAAAATGAATCAATGTGAGGCTATATTCAGCTACACTGCGCGGGGATGACAAGCCCAGAGATTGCTAAGCTGTTGAAAGTACCGAAATCGACTGATAGGGGTGCTATTAAACGCTACCAAGAACTGGAGACAAAAGGTGATTGACCAAGGTGTGGACGACCTTGCATTGCACGCACTCCAACCAAAATCAAAGTCATTAGGGAGCGGATAAGGAGGAACCCCAAACGAAGCATGAGAAAAATGGCTAAGAGTATGGATATCGACGAATAAAGTGTGAGAACCATCGTCGAAGAAGAGCTCAAGTTGTCCCTCTTCAAAATGACCTACATGCAACAGCTAACGGACTTGTAGAAACAGAAGAGGCTGGACAGATCAAAGATTCTTTTCAATGCAATGAAAGATAGCACGCAGGCTGGTGAGATAGTCTTTTCGGATGAGAAAATGTTCACTGTGGAGGCCAAATTCAACTCTCAGAACGACAGAATTTTGGCAAACACTGCTGACAGTATCCCTCCATCCATAAAGACTGTTTTCCGTCACCAAAAGCCGGCCTCAGTGATGGTTTGGGCTGCCATCTCTGAGAGTTGGAGATCTCCTCTCTTTTTCGTCAAAGAAGGCGCTTCAGAGGTAGACTCGAGAAAGTAATCGCCGCCAATGGTGGTCATATTGAAAAATCATTGGTAGAACTGTTAATGGATTTATTGAGATATTGTGTGATAAGTTTTGTTTTATTTCATCTATCACAACTCATTAAATTAACATTTTTATATGATCGGGGAATTCTCCGCACCCTGTATATATCCAAAAGTTCTAAGTGCTAGTTACCGATTAATGTAATGCTGATAAAAGGGTAATTGTTACTCAAGAGTCAATAACAATGTTACTCAGAACTTCCAGATTAAACGTACAACTATTAGTTTAAACGTTGAAGAGATGGATTTTTTAACTCTTTACTCATCCAAGTTACTATATTTTTATTGAATAAGAAGAAAAAGATGCCTAGTTCCCTGAAGTGATCCAAATTCTAGCTTAGTTTCTTGTAGGCGTTCACTGTGTTTTAAACGTGTGTCAAGTTAGGAAATGAAGTGTCTCTTGGTGTCTATTCTATCTTCTTAATTAGTAACTCTTTCTTTATCTTGTCAATCTTTTAAATATACTTGTTCAATTCTAAATGTTACAGTTTTGGTAACTGTTATTATAAGTAAATAAACATCAAGTTCACTTGTCAAAACTGAAGCGGAAAACGCGATTAAATATTGCTTATAGGCACGCAACTTTAAATATTAAATTTCTCATCTTTTTCTATTTTTGCTACTTTCCTGTCGATTGTTTCAAATTCGTTAAAGTTTATGCATATTTCCAGGTAAATTTCTCTCACACTTTCGTAATAACTTTTTATCAGTGTTGATGGAACTTTGATTTGGGTCAGTCTGAAAACTGAATCTAGTTTTGTGCTCCCTAGTGGTGAGTTTCTTATTTACTCTTATAAATCTTTTCTATGCATACTAGATTTCTATATTTCCGATATATAATTTAAACTATGTATTATTTGTATTATGTTGTGAATGGGTTTAGTTGAACCTGTGGGTGCTGTATTGGATTGAGCTGGTTTAAATCTAAACAACTCTGACCAAGGAACGCTTATGGTGCACCGGTCCATAGTGACATTCGGGCATACAATCATTTGCAAGTACAAGGTTCTGAGGACATGCACGATGACTATCGCTGTCTATAGATTAAAATAATCCCTCTGCTCTTTCTGATTAGCACATGCATCAATTCTCTTTCCCATATTCGCTAACTTCGTATAAATACTTTATTTAATTAAGCTATAGAAGTTAAATGTTCTGTTTTGTCCTGGTCCGGAGGAGCTCTCGTACTTGGGGCCTCGAGACTAAAATCCCTTGATTCATAGCGGACCACAGTCTTCAGTGGAGGCTTCACAAAGAATTTCCAGTTTGTTGGTGGAAGTTCACGAAGACTGATTACTGTGAATTCTAACACATGCTAGGGCTAAATAGGTAGTTTAGGTTTGTAAATATTGTTTTGGTGATCAGCTCAAGTATTTGTATTTTTCTGTCAATTATCCAATTAAACTTAGCGTAATTTATTCATTCAAATATTTTATTTTTCCTACTATACAGTAAGTGGTGCCTAATTTTACTTGCAAAATCCTGATACCATATCAGGTCGAAACGGACCTAATTGTACGACGTCGTGTGCATGCACACAACGCTACAACGTCACAACTTTCAGGTTAAACGTTACATATATTTCAGGTTAAACGTTACATATATTTCAGGTTAAACGTCACATATATTTCAGGTTAAACGTCAAAGCTTTTAGGTTAAACGTCAAAGCTTTTAGGTTAAACGTCAAAGCTTTTAGGTTAAACGTCAAAGCTTTTAGGTTAAACGTCAAAGCTTTTAGGTTAAACGTCAAAGCTTTCAGGTTAAACGTCAAAGCTTTCAGGTTAAACGTCACATCTTTCAGGTTAAACATCACATCTTTCAGGTTAAACATCACATCTTTCAGGTTAAACATCACATCTTTCAGGTTAAACATCACAGCTTTCAGGCAAAACGTCACAGCTTTCAGGCCAAACTTCACAGCTTTCAGGCCAAACGTCACAGCTTTCAGGTTAAACGTCACAGCTTTCAGGTTAAACGTCACAGCTTTCAGGTTAAACGTCACAGCCTTCAGGTTAATCGTCACAGGTGCTTAGCTGTTTGGTATTTAAAAAAAAAAAATACTTATATAGTTATAGCATCGAAATAAATACCAACTGATGAAATATTATATGAAACTCTTTTTAATCTTTCAAATTTTTATATTAAATGCTCAAGTGAGATAGAATTTTTATCCTGTTGTAATACCATAAACTAAAACGATATGATTAAAATAAATACATTTATAAACTAATTTTATATTCAAAGATGAAAAATTGTATACTTAATATTATGAAATACCTAGATTCACATTACTACAAAGTGTACAATGACCATATCAAAAATACTACCATTAAAACACCATAGAGTTATGATAAACTACTCTAAAGAGAGGAAGTGTTTCAGCGATTGCAAGACGCTAAGGAAGACGGTGTAGAACCTTATTTTGTTTCAGTTATATCATTTCTCCATTAAATTTTGTTTCAGCTATATCATTCTTCAATTAAACTGACGCTAGATTACCTGTCACGTGACCCAAAAATTAGGATTTTAGCGTCCTGCAAGACGCGATATTATTTTGACCACAGACTCACCACTTGTAAAACACGCAATTCCAATTCAAGTGAATAAAATCTTTTCAAAAAGTTGGATGTTGTTATTTCTATTTTGAATCTCATTATCATTTTACTCAGCCTCTCCAGAGTCCATTTCAATGCGCTCTCTAACGGCCACTATCCCTAACAAATGGCGTCTCCGTATCCTAACTACGAACTCAGACGATATTATACACAATGGTTGTATTCTCTCTAGATTCTTTTAGATTCTAGAATGACAATGCAAGTAACATTATAATTAAGATAATAAATAAATAATATAGATAATAAAGAAACAACTTCGAATGCATGTTAATTATTTACAATAAGTCCACCAGAACTCTCACAGAACTATTCAGACAAAATTTTCTTTTCAGAAAAGTAGTTCCTATAAGTTGGTCATTAATTAGGATAACAAAATAAAAATATAACACACCACATCACCTTTTTTTAATTAGCCAGTTCAAAAATATGATTATCACAACATAATTTTTTTAAATTAGCCAGTTCAAAAATATGATTATCACATCACATTTTTTCAATCAGCCAATTCAAAAATATGGTTATCACACCATAATTTTTTTAAATTGGCCAGTTCAAAAATATGATTATCAAGTCACAATTTATTATTTGATTTGCAAGTTCAAAAATGTCACAAAAGAGCAGCTATAGTCGCATTACAACGTATCGGGAAAAATGAAATAAATGAATGTATAAGAAATCAAATCTCAAAATTTATATAAGAAATCAAACTTCAAGAATTATATAAGAAATCAAAATTCAAGAATTAGTTTATGTTAGAATTATTTAGTTAGATGAGATATTTTGGGATAATTAGGATAAGGATAAATATAAAGAAGTTCCCGGTGTTTATTCATTTATCTGGGATATATAATTTGAACATTAGAAATTAGAATAGAGCTATATTTACCACCACAAATTCGCTCAAATAATGTTCGGAATATACCTTCGTAAAGATATGCCAACACAAATTTATTAAGGGTTGAAAACGGCGATGAGCTAGGTCATCAATGTGTAATGCCGACAGGCTTAAAGGGGAGGTGCGTCTAATTTTCATATCAAATATTTTTTTCATATTACTATAAATAAACAATGATTAGTTACGGATATGAAATGTTTCATCTCAAATCACTGTAATTTCAGAGAAAATAGGGTTTTTATTAGTTAACATAAGCTTATGCGATCATCTCATAGATGGCGCTGTTTACATTATTTCCAGAACGTTCCAGAACAATCTTCATGAACGTTTATAGAATGTCTGATTATCTTCCCAAATAAGCTGTAATAAATAAATTTGTGATTTATATACAATATACTAACAAATAAGGTATTTTTAGAGTTATAATTAATAATATTACTCGCAGATATACTAAAGTTTTTTGCACAACGTTTGTGAAATCACAGCAAGATGGCGTCAATGAGTCGAGCAAAGCTTATGCTATTTGTCACTAGATGGCGCTTTTTCAAAATAAATTAAATTTTCTTTTCTTTAATAAGTTTTATTTAGATGAACAGAGTATGCAATCATACATAATTAAATATGCTGATTCCAATAAAACACATATTAACAAATGTTTGATTTTACCCGCACCCTCCCTTTAAGCAGTCACCAGTAGTTTATTCTATAGGAATTAGAAACAATAGTTTTAATTATTGATCACCACCAAACCAGACTCAAATTATTCGGCAATAATTCAATCATTTCAAAGACAAACCTTGAAATTTAATACTTATTGAAAGTAAAGCTCTTTTCAAGAGTCTACCAAATTAGATGGTTAGACGCAAAGTTAGTAAACAGTGAAGTTCAGGATAACTCTTAACAAGATTTTAAATGGAGCTAAAAAGCTCACGAAATAAGGTAGTACTATTGTACTTCAAGAAATAATGTTCGAACATAGAAAGGATAGGGTTTAAGAGCTTTCTATATTCTTTATTAAAGAGTAGCAGCTTTACCGCTTATCTACTATAATAATAGAATTTAAATCTATTAGCTTAATCACACTACTCGAACGTCATCACAGATCGAGAGTTTAGTAGTTACTGATTGAGTGTTTGTTAAATACTGATTTTATTCGAACAGAGTGCACTTATTTATAGAAATTGAAGTGCTATACAGCGCTATCTGGTGGTGGTGATTTTGAATACATCCTACATAAGTTTTTATCATTTACAAAATATATCAAATATATGAGAAATAATTTTTGCAATAAACAAATGAAAAAATAGACAATATACAGTAATACATGGAAAGGTTATTTTTAATAAATGGGAAATTTTTCTGATAGTCAGAGAAGTGATAGACTACCCTGTTAACGATCTAACATTCTAAAACTATGATTAAACGCATTTGAGAGAAGATTAGGAAAAACCCGAAAATGACAATTTGGTTGATATCGAAAATAGATGACATAAGTCCCATAAACCAGAGTCCACGAAAACCTGAAAATTATTAATTCCAGTCTGGCACGGCTGGCGAGATTGTTTGGTCAAATAAGAAGATCACCACAGTTGAATTGGCTCATAATCGAAGAGATGACAGGATAAGTGAAATAAATATCAACAAAATTCCAAAAAATCGTGTACCGAATCTCAAAACAAGCTTTAACTAGGTTATGTGCACTCGGTAGAGCGCATACCTTCGCTACCGCTTTGACTTGTTCTCTCCTAAAATTTAATAAACTGCTAACTGGATAATAACCAATCGTCCCACCAAGTTTCATGCAATATGGTACAAAACTTTTTGAGTTATTCAATCATAAATAACTTGACCTTGACCTTTGACCAGATCGGTCCCAAAATTCTACAAGATAGTTCCTGGACATTGACCAATAGTACCATCAAATTTTCAGACAATTTGGTTGAATTCTTTTTGATTTATTGTGTAATAAATGGCTTGGACCTTTGACCCAATCGCTCCCAAAATCTAACAAAATGGTTCATGCATATTTACCAATCATCCCACCAAGTTTCATGCAGTATGGTTCAATACTTTTTGAGTTATAAATGACCATCCCAAAATTCTACCAGCAGGTCACTGAATATGGACCAATCGTTTCATCAAATTTCAGGAAATTTGGTTAAACTCTTTTTCAGTTAAGCGAATAACAAGATGATAAATAAATGAATAAATAAACCACGGCTAAAATATGACCTTCCTGCATTCTGCAAAGGTAATAATGGACTGGACCATCGCATGGAAAACTTGGAGGTATCCCCTAATTTTAGTCGATTAAAACACAAAATTAACGCCGAATATAAAATATAGTGTATAATGTAGTTAAATTTACTCACCAGCACATGAATTTGTAGACCAGACCACCAATGCTATTCAGAAACCAACATTATAATGAACAAAACTCTACCAATGCAAACCAGAAACAAACACTTTTACGAACAAGACATTGACAAACAGCTGGAACAACGAACACGTGAAGAAATTACGAGACCATTCTCACCATTAACAGAGAAAATCACATCAATATATCACGAATGCAACATTTGAACGAGCCTGCTCCAATGCACTCGCAGTTCTCTTCTAAACGAAAAAGAAAATATCCCAAAAACATGAAATAGCCTCACAATTCTGAAATAAATATTATGTTGAAGATCATTTCGACAAGAACACTTGGTAGGTATTATAACAAGATGGTGCCACGTCACACACAGACAATATTACATGGAACTGGAGCAGAGAGCATATTCCCTGGTTTTGGTCCAAAAAAATGAGGCCTCCATGTTCCCCGGATCTGAATCTCATTGACTTTTCGGTCTGGTTCATCCTCAAAGACAAGGCCTGTCTGAGAAAAATCATCGTTCTGAGGACGACTTAAAATGCAATCTTCGCAGGAGACTGGAAGCTAGAATCAAAATCGAAGGACATTTTGAATGAAAGAAATTATTACATTTGTTTTATTTTGGTTTTTATGTAATACTTATATGTAAATTGCATGATTTATACTCCTTCCTGTATATTGAGGAGAATTTTGATATAAGGAATTATCTATGATATAATATGCCATACCGAAATCTAAATCTTATGTAAAACCAGAGACGTCGCAGGTTGATTACCGATTGAAAGCCCTATAATGTGTTTTTACTTCCCTATTCTGTAAACTGTGCCTAATTGCCAGTCCTCTCAAATATTTTTACTTTTATATAATATCAAACTATTTCAATTCTAATTTGTTCTTATTATAGTAAATCTCAACCTTTGAGATTGACTGTAGAAAATCTATTCAATCTCGGAAAATATATAATCTACTCGCAAATTTAATCTACTATAATATTTATTCTACTCACTTATTTAAGCTACCAAAATAAATAATCTACTTACTTATATATTCTACTCAAAAAGTAAACTCCTTGAATATTTACAACTAAAATTTTCACTTTCTATATGGAATATTTTGTATTCAGCAGTTTATATAGTGACGGGCGGGGTATCACTGCGCAAACCTTTTTTATGGGGTATTACTTCGCACCTCTTATCATTTTAAAAGCCCTTATTTTAGCCTAAATCTGATTGCACCATCCTTCTAATAATCTTCTTGGAAGCACCATTATCCTATGAATATTTCTAGATCTAATTCTCGATGTATGTGGAGTTCTCAAAACAATCTGAAAAATGTTTGCGCTTGTGATTTTTAATTCCCGCAAACTCTTCAATAACTCAATAACCGAGATATAGATATTCATATTGTTTTAATATGTTAACACAAACATTAACAGTTACATTATGTCAAATTTTCAACTTCTCAATTTAACTGGTTTTCCGGAAACAATCGTGCGCAGTGATACCCCAGATAATTTAGAGGTAGAGGGGTATCACTGCGTATCATTAAAAACAACATTTGTATGTAAATAAATATAAGAAAATAATGAGTTTTTAGTTCTTAAAAAAGGAATAAATATTGAATAAGATTCTATCTAATTATAATATTGATTAACAATAAACTTACTACAACTTGACTATGCTACTTGTTGTGGGGGTATTGAGATAGGGAGAGGGGATATTTATAGGTTGGGGGTGATAGGTTATTGAATTAAAATATTGACTAATAATAATCCTACGATCGTATTATATTATTGATATAAGTAGTTAGCTAGTTACGTAAATTTTAAGTGTTAAATTTGTTGTAGATTCATTAAATATGTGTTTAAAAGGTAAGAGACTATTAGATTGGGGAGAGGGTATGTAGAGAGGGAAACACAGACATTTAGATAGGGAAGAGGGGGTTTAGATGGGGGAGGGGAGGATGGATGTGGGAGAGATACAATTTAGATGAGGAAGAGGGGAATTCAGATGGGTAGAGAGGGAAATTTCGATGAAAGGAGAGAATAATTTTGATGGGAGGAGTGGAAGATTTAGATGGAAAGAGAGGGAGATTTAGATGGGAAGAGAGGGATATTTAGATGGTAAAAATGGAGGTTTAGATAGAAGGGGGGAGTGATATTAAATTGGAGGGAGGAGGGATTTTGGTGGGGCAGGTAAGTGCTATATTTATGCAATGCGCAGTAAAACCCCTTCATGTGCGCAGTGATACCCCTATACACTCACTAGAACTAGAAATAGCGCTCGAAAAATTGTATATAATTATTTCATTTATTCAAGTATTATTTTGAAACTGGTTGTAAACCATCCTCATTTATGACCATTTCATCATAAGAAAAAGAGTTTTTCTATTACATTTACTTTTCGAGAAAGTACAGAGTTTGCGAGATTGTGCGCAGTGATACCCCGTCGGACCCTAATTGCATTAAATGTAAAGTTGATAATTTAATTGGTTCTCTTTCATCATTTGAATTAATTGGAAATTAAAGAATGATTAAAAACTAATATGATAATTTCATGGAGGAAATTTGTACTTGCAGAAACTTTCACCAAGAAGACCTGTTAGCTGCATTTGGAAATTTGTTAGGAGTATGTTAATTCCATAGTAATTTATGAAAATGCCTTCTAATGCAATGTTACAATTAAACTAATAGTACTTCATTTGTACACTTAGTATATATTCTCTGTAAGTAAAGCAGTAGAAATTAATCACTTAAACGGATTAATTCAATTAAATTACTAATGCAAATCAAAGGAACTCTTAAACAAACATAATTGTACAGGAAACGTATACCTTTGAACAGTTAATGTACAGCTTTTAGCAGTTAATGTACAGCTTTGAACAATTAATGTTTGTTATTTTTCGTAGAAAATTGAGAATATTGTAGACACCACAAAGACTTATCCTCTGATAGTACATCATCTCCGTGACACTTTTCGTAACAGTACATCATCACAGTTATTCTATTCTCTGATAGTTCATCATAATAGTGACTCTCCTCTCTTATAGTAAACCATCACAATGTTTATTTCCTCTGATTGTACAAATTTTACTTTTAATTTTGTAAAAAAGATTAGCACAAAGAATAATAAAACTAAATCATTCAAGAAACTTAGTAGTGATTTTAAACATATCGTTTATTGTTGTAGATTGCAGTCTTTCGATATGAGTAAATTTCAGATTACAATAACTAACTCGATTAGCAATAGTTAATCAAAATGTTCTTCCATTTGGGAATACGTTCCAAATAGTACATGATTCTGATTCCCAATTCCATTTTCCAGGTAAAAAGGCTGAACGGACGATAATTCCTGCAAGAACTCACATATTCAGACTGAAAAAATGGCAGGAAAGTTTGAGCTCTGTAGACGGGACGGACGAATGTATGATTTATGGGGCAAGTTTAGCAACTTTGATTTCGATAATTTGGAGAGCTTGGTACTCTTTCGACGCTCGAGTGAATTCTGAAGCTTTACTAAGTCTGAAGAAGTTAGAGTCAACCTCTGGCAGTTCAGCTCTGTAAATCAACGAGTTTCTTTACAAATCTTTATCTATTCTTTGAACTTAACAGCTACACGAAACTGATTGACATTTACTCTAGAAACCGAATAAGTTTAATTATGCAATTCACGAAGGAAATATTAAAAGAGATTTTAATATTAATTAAAGTAATATCTGCTTTTTCACAATTCTGTGATAACCAGTGACTTAATCAAAATTTGTCGAAATTGAAGCTCATTTCCTTGTCTTCACTTGGCACATCACCATATCCTGAAGATGGACGAAATCATTATCATAGTATGTATACGTTTTCTTATCGAGTCTTTGCAATTGAACACTTTTTTCCCCAAATCGCATTCAGGGTTATAAATATCATATGTAAATATATTAAGAATTAGTTTGTAAAACATATTGAACTGCTGAAAAATTGTCGTCATATTCTTTTTTTACCAATTCATAATACTCCGTTTTCGGGCGCAGTCAATTGACAGTTTTTCGTTCAAAAAACAAACCCAGATAACTAAAAGATGTAATGACACTTAAATTATTTTTATACCTGTGGACACAAGGTAACGTTTCCCATGTGAGAGTCAATGTTCCGTCTGTCAAAGATATTACATGGAAAAAATGAACATATGCGTCCAACACGCAGGTTTTGAGTAAAATTTGTACCAGAATAACCAAAAACACTGCTATGCAAGGACAGATTAAATTTCTTCGAGAAAAATTTATGAGTGATTCTCAATATTCCCTCAAGCAGTCTACATTTTATGGTTCGCGACGAGAGTGTTGTTATTTTGAATAACATTCGAAAGTCGCTTTCTAATATTCAGTTGGTTGCCGCGAAGATTGCTTCGAATTTTGGAAGAAATTTCAATTGATGGAGTTGCCGGTGCGGGAAGATGGAGATAAAATTATCTCCTGAACAAATCTGAAGAACGAGAATTTTTGGAGTTGATGTCAAGAGTATGATAAATATAGTATTCTTCTTCGAATTATTTAATGCAGAGATATAATACTGTCCAATGAGAAAAACTGTATTCGATTACAATAAATATATTCAGGAGAAATTATTTATGGTGGAAATATTATTCAGAGAATTTGGCCATGAGTGGCTACAGAAGGAAGTGCCCAAGTGCTATCCGATCACGTTCTCTGGTCCTTCAATTGGCAATAATGATGAAGTTACGCGGAAAGAATATTTAGAGAAACAGTAAGTGCTTGCCGTTAACAATATTTCTTCCCTTTCGAATGTTAGCGGTTGGCGCTGAGATCTTTATAATGAAACTGAACCTTAGTAACCTAAAGACTGTTCCATACGCGCCACTCCTCATGAATTTTTTTTTTTTTTTTTTTCAAACTGATTTGGAAGTTTCGTTTCCTGACTTTTACTTTTCAACATAGTTACATATGATTATACAAAAGAGAATGTAATAAAAGGCAAGATACTCATATTATGAGCATTTTTCCAAATATACAATATCTCAATAAAACCGAAATACAACTTTAAGTCAGTATATTTCTAAAACTCTTTAAGGTAAATTTTCTTTCTGGCATCTTTTTCATTGTTGAATCCTTCTCCATGAACAGGTAAATTTTCATCAAGATTTATTGATTTTTTGTGAATGTTATAAAGATTCTATTGATGGGTGATGAGAATGGCTTTCAATCAAATTGTTAGAAAATCTAAGAAATATTTATTTTTCATCTTTGATTGTTAAAAATTCATTCTAAATTAGTAACTATTCTTTTGCGTTTACCAATGGATGTGCAGATATCAGATGAAGATTTTTATAAAAACTTTATATCGAAAAGTCATTTTGTTGAGATTTTATAACAGTTTTAGTTAGGACTGGTGCGCCTGGACCAGTTCCTAGGTTAGTGAGGAAACTTTTAAAGGCTAGGCTACTAGGGTTAAGTGCAAAATTGAGTGCAACAAACCAATTGATTCTATCGAGAGATGTATTGTTAAATTAATAATTTTAAAGCTTAACTGACACAGAGGGTTACTTTTGAGAATTTTTTGAACTGCATGATGATGCTTGGCTAATCACCATTATCAGCCGAATTCGGTTTATGGTCGGACTAATATAACTGAATGACTCTGCCGCCTATTTAAGTAGATTTCTACGAATATTCTGTAATTTACTTTTGTTGCTTCTGAAGAAACAGTGGTTGCCTAATATAATTATACTCCCCGTGCTAGTGTACGATAATATCTTCTAAGAAAAATCTGATTTCGGCTTAAGAATATTGGAGATTTCTTATTGAATTGTCAGTCAGTGATGTTGAAATTTCTATGAATAACATAAAGATAAATCAAAGCAAACAAAGATTCTTTGGCCTGGCTGTAGGTCTGACTATAGTAGCCATTAGCGTAAGTTGAAACTCTCATACGTAAGCTACCATGCGTAGCTAATGTGAAGGATCTAACAAGATTTGATAGATGAATTTCAAAGAAGAGAAAAATAGAGGCAAAATTAAAATTATCGATTTCAATATAAAAGTTACAGTAATTCAACTTTCTAGTTTAAAATAATGCCAAGATTCCTCTTGGTAAGTAAAATATCATTCATTCATTCATAGCGTCTTTCAGATTTTAATTTAAATTATTCTAATTTAGATAAATATTATTCGTGTGATGAGGATATAATTTCTTGTGCATTTAAATCAAAATTGCAAATGCAAGCAGTACCAGCTGCACCCTTTAAATAATGAATATCATTAATGGAATAATAGAAACATTCCGGTTAATTTATGCAGGCTTCTGCGACCTTTGATTAAATATTAAAGCTACCAAAGTTAATTAAGAATCTGAGAGAAATAAATTATAGGGATACTATTTCATATTGGCACTTTAATACCTTAGAAAAGATATAATTGTCATCAAATATTCTATTAATTTCAAAGATAAATTTCAAAATCAAGTGGAAAGAAAATGATAAACATCAATGTAGAATTGATTAGTGAAATACAAAGTACAGGTGTATATATATTTGTCAATTGTTGGATTTTGTTTACGAATGCACACTGCACAGAGTAACAAGTACATGTGAATTATTTACAGATGAGGATTAGCATCTCAAAGCAAATACACTGAGAAGGTGATTTGGGGGATTCAGAATGTTAGTGGATATCAGTCACATCACGTGAGCTCTCAATGTGGCATATTAGTGATGTGAGTTGACAATGGAGAATTGGCTTACTCCCAATGTGGCATATTAGTGATGTGAGTAGGTAATGGAGAATTGGCTTACTCCCAATGTGGCATATTAGTGATGTGAGTTGGTAATGGAGCATTGGCTTACTCCCAATGTGGCATATTAGTGATGTGAGTTGCTAATGGAGAATCGGCTTACTCTCAATGTGGCATATTAGTGATGTGAGCTGGTAATGGAGCATTTGCTTAATTTACGGTGCCATAAAATAAATGCAATTCACGCAATAATTCAGATGTGACGCAATATTGAGTGACAGACAACTATTTTATCCACTTAGGAGGGAATGCTGAAAGTCATAACTGGAATGAAACGGAGAACTTGAATGAAACTGTGAACAGGAATAAAATGGAGAACTGGAATGAAACGGAGAACTGGAATGAAACTGAGAACTGGAATGAAACTGAGAACTGGAATGGAACTAAAAACTGGTATGAAATAGAGAACTGGAAGAAACGGAAACCTGGAATGAAACGGAGAACTGGAATGAAACTGTGAACAGGAATGAAATGGAGAACTGGAATGATATGGAGAACTGGAATGAAACTGAGAACTGGAATGAAATGGATAACTGGAATGAAACGGATAACTGGAATGAAACGGATAACTGGAATGAAACGGGGAACCGGAATGAAACGGTGAGCCGGAATGAAATGGAGATTTGGAATGAAACGGATAACTTGAAAGAAACAGAGAACTTAAATGAAATGGAGAACTTTAATAAAATGGAGAACTGGAATGGAACGGAAAACTGGAATGAAACGGAGACCTGGAATGAAATGTAGAACTGGAATGAAACTGAGAACTGGAATGAAACTGAGAACTGGAATGAAATGGGGAACTGGAATGAAACGGAGTATTATTTATTCTATCTATATATGCATCACTACTTTCCTGCCAGAAAAAGTATATCATCTGATAGAATTTTATATAAAGGCTTGTAAATGAGAATTTATTATTTTCCATTTTTTTATGTAATCTTTATCTTCTCAATAAATATCCTCATCCTTAGCAAAAACTGATACGGTTGTGTTGGTGCTAGGAAAATTGCAACTGGAAGATTGCCACAGGGAAAACTGCCACAGGGAAAACTGCCACTGTGGGAAAACTGCCACTGAGAAAATTGCCACTGTGGGAAAACTGCCACTGTGAGAAGAATTCCACCCGGAAAATTGCCACTGAGGAAAATTGCCACTGTGGGAAGATTGCCACCCAGAAAATTGCCACTGTATATATATATAAGTTCATACTGAATTTTTTTTTTTGAAAATCACAAAAATCATAGGTAGTGAATGCAATGTTCATAAAAATTTGATATATAAGAGTATTTACAATGAGTACATCTAATTTTTACAAGCTTTACAATCTAAGTTAATTCTTCTGTTGGTGGGTGTGAGTGTGCTGATACACAATTAATTCATAGCTTATGTTTTAAATCGTTCTCTTAAGAGGTTAAACCATTTTAGGGTTCTCAGCCCTACTACACACAGAGTGCAGTTTTGTTAAATTTACAAATCGTATTTTGTCGACAACAGTTGGTCATGATAATGGGAAAATTTTGTTATATTAACCATCAATAGAGTTAAATCAGCAATAAAATATTGTTCAAAGATTTCTTCACTGCAACAAATAAATTCTTTAAGTTAACTGTACAATTTTTTAATGGAAAATTGTTAAGGTTACTAAAAAATTTTGTTCATATTAACTTAAATATTGCTTTGATAGCAATACAATATTGTTCAATGTTTTTTTATTTATAAAAAAATGTTTTTGTAGTAGTAACTTGAAATATTTAGTTAAATTTAGCATTATTGTTTATTAAAATACCTTTGTCCTTATAAATAATAATTTTGCTACAATAATATAATATTTTTGTTGAGATATTTTTTAATATTTAATAATTGTCTTCCATTTTAAATTACCACAATAATTTCATTGTTCGTACAGAGTCAAAATATATAAATTTATACATGTTTTTTGAGTGCTATTTTGTATCGATTTTCCCACGTCTGTCCCACGCGTGATGTCCCTCGTCTGGTTTACGCAGGAAAAGTACGCGAGAATAGGTAATATATTGAGTCATGGTGTAAATCTTAATGGTAAAAATATTGATACATATTGCAGCAAGTTCATTCTAAAGACTTATTTATGTATCGTAACTACGCAAGTAATAATAAACACTAGCAGGTATCTATGTAGTTACTTAACTAGATAGGTAGGGGGAAATTGATAAATATTAAAGATAGCTATGATAAAAATATTCAGTTGAAATGTTCTATTGCTTTTTATAATAAGAAATAAAAGATACAAAATCAGTAGAATATTAAATAATATTCATTTATAATAACTTTAAAGGGCATGCGTGTTATCATATTGCTTATAGTTCATTCCAATCCTATTTCTACCATGTCCGGGATAGCTGAGAGGATAGAGCCGCAGACTGGAGATTGCAGATCGTCAGTTCGAGTCCTGGATACACCACATCATATCTATGTTCATTTTTTCCTATTTAATTTATGTATAACAACATGTAACATTAAGCTATTGATATGTAGCCAAATTTACATATACACTATATGCAATAATATAAGAAATGGTGATTTAAAAAGCAAATTTTTTTTTTTAACCAAGCAGTTTCAGTTAGAATAACAAGATGATTGTATTGCTACAAAAAGATATATGTCTTGTTTTAAATATACTTTTTGTTGACATAACAGAATACATTTTTTGAAGTAACAGTACTGTAATGTCATTATAACTAATATGTTCTAATTACTGTTACCTTAAAAATTTCAGTGTAACTGTATCAAAAAAACCTTAACAGAAAATATATTTCCTATAACAAAATTATTTTGATTGCTCATAGCTGACTAACTTATTTTGTTGATACAACCAAAAACCTACTTTTTTTGGTTTTACAAACAAAACCCTTCTCTGTGTGTAGTTTTTTTATTTTCTCTCATTCACAAGTGCACTAAAATGTACTTAGTATCTTTATAATGTTTATTCTTGTATAGAATATGGACTACAAAAGAGGAATCTTGAATGAAACTGCTAATAACTTTGGAATGAATCGTTATTTTGATTCTTTTTGTATTATATTCAGAATTATAATATTACCAATTTCATGTCATTTGCTAGAATCTATAAAGTGATAAGAAACTCTTTTTTGAACTTTATGCGATAAAAAGAATAAAACTATTTCATTGAAAGTAATAATTAGTTTAATTCGTGTGTTCGTTTTTGTGGTCCGTAATGTAGTGTCACGTTACATTTTTTTTTGTATGAATTAATCATTTCTTCGATTAAATAGGTAAGGTAGCTTACATTATGTAATGGAAGGGTGTTCTATTCATTTCTTAGTTTCTCTTTCCAAACCGTTAATGCAGATGTTGTGGATTGTGTCCCTCTCTCAAGTATTTAATCATACGATAAATAATTACGTCATAGACAATAAAAGTCAAAGAATTTAAGTAACTAGATCAATTAGTTATCAAATTATGCTTAGATATTTCACACTGCAATGTGCCTATCATTGATCATTCCATGGTTTAATACTTTTGGATCTTGTTTTAAATTCACGAGCCACCATATTTCAATTTTTGTTAAATAATAATTATTATTATGTAGTTTATGAATATATTTTTTTATTTTAAGAGAAATGAAAAATAATCAGATATAAATAAATGTATATATGAAAAACTAACAAAACTTAACCTATAAAGACACAAATAGAAATAAAAAATTACTATTTAACATACAATGTCAATATCGACTATTAAGATGATAATGTCTCCTACTGATAGTTCTTGATATTTTTCAATATTACATGGAAAAGATCTTCATTCTTGTGTCTCTGCCGCCACATAAATTCACACAGCTATCCAATCTCTCTCTCACGATTGTTGTATAAAATTCTCATATCTAAACTACTGAACTTTTTACTGAATTTTTTGTTTATATAATAATTACTATCATTTTGCAAATTTTCATTATTGAAATATGGTGGCTCGTGAATTTCAAACAAGATCCATACTTTTTTTTAACTTGTCAATGAAAGATGAACGTACAGTGAAAATTTTATTTACATAACAAACGAATACTTTTGTATTCAGTTCGGTATTTTATTATAGACTAAAATGTTTTTTTTTTTAGCTTGTAACTGTGAAAATTTCTTTATATTAAATATGAATAATTTTGTATTTAATTCAATATTTTCTTACAGAGTTAAATATTTTTTGAGTTTGTTAATATATTGTTAATATATTTTATAGGGGCAATTTTCCCTAGTGGCATTTTCCGGGTGGCAGTTTTCCCACGGTGGCAATTTTCCCATTGGCAATATTCCCAGTGGCAATTTTTTCACAGTGGCAGTTTTCCCAGGGGAAATCTTCCCAGTGGCAGTTTTACCAGTGGCAATTTTCCGCGCACGGGTTGTGTTATAGAAATTAACATTTTTCTAATTATCCATTTTTCTTCTATCATTCTTAAGGAGCGAACACCAGAGAAATAAAGAAATACACGACTGGTATTATTATAATTTAATATTCAATCAGCTGAATAATTGAACTAATAGAGAAATACTGTTTAAAGCTGGATATTTCCAAAGAAATATTCATAGAAACCTAAAAGTTAGTACAGTAATTGTCTGCAACAAAAATTGAATGGTTTGAGAAGAGTGGAATATGTTACAAGTGACGTGATGAGCTTCAAGCCAAATTAATGTGTCAGTTCTAACATAAGGCAACCAAAAACCCGAAGGAGAGGTCATACGAGTTCCATCTAATGTGATGATAAACGGACTCGAATGTCTCGTATTGGAACGTGTATATTGAGAGGTTATTTAAACTCTACGGTGATGGTTTTATCCAAGGTTCATAGACTATAACCGGTTAAACGAATAGAAATATTACGAAATGTTACTATAAGAGCTGAGTCTACAAATTCTTTTTATGAAAACCTATTCTTTAGATTAAAACCTATGTTACAAATAATTGACATTTTACATTGTTTATTTCATTATTGCAATATTATGTTTCTTTTTATTTTAGGGTTTTAGCTACAGCAATTAAAGCGGATTGAAATGTTGACCAGTGCCCATTAATCAACGGACAACGACGTGAATAGCAGTTAGCTTTTTGTTCTTTTAACACTGGTAATAACCATTTCTTTGAAATATTTTTTATACCATTCGATAGATTATTAAATTCTAAAGAATTCTATTCTGAATTACGCCCGAGTTTAATCTATCGTTTAAGAGATATTCAAGAAGAAAGACAAAAATTGTTCCTTCCATTGCTAATTGTCGTAGTGAATAGCAATTAGTTTTTGTTGGTTTTGCAGTGATAATAACCATTTCATTAAAATATTTTTTTACCATTCGATAGATTATTAAATTCTAAAGAATTCTATCCTGACTCACGCGCAAGTTTAATCTATCGTTTAAGAGATATTCAAGAAGGAAGACAGAAAATGTTGTTTTCAATCCGAATATTAAAAAAAAATCAGAATACTTAATTTAAAAAAAAATGTAATTCTGAAAGTAACAAAAAAATTATTGTCAATTTAGAATTAGGCACTAAGATATTTTTAAACATCCGAATATCTTAAATAAAATTTTCTTGATTTTTTTTAAGTTACTTTCATTGTTTTTATTAATATTTTTACCCTTAGATTTTTTCCGGATTTTTTCGAATGTTTTTTTTTAATTTCAGATTTTTTTTAATTCTTGGATTGGACCTTTTAAAATCCCGGATTCTGTTTAGATCATTGAATTTTTGTATCGGTTACCCCAATTGTTTATGATATTCGGATTTCTTTTATCCGGATATACGTTATTCTGACAAATTTTTTAGTCATGGAATAATATTGTATATGTAATGTTATAGCGAGAAATTATTTCTTGAAACCAACCTTCAAACGAATACACATTGTGTATTTATATATAGGGTGATAATATAAAAATATATTTATTTGAATATCTTAGGTTACTAAGTTTGCTACGTTACTTTTTTTTTTTTTTTTTTTTAAAGGCCCCCTGCCAGAAGAAGCAAACCTTCTTTAAATAATTAAAAAAAAGCAATTTTCTTTATTAAGACAATGAACATTAAAAAATGAAAGATAAGCTTCTCTGCTCTACGACCATGGCTCCGACCATCGCCAATGGTAGTGGCCTCCAACCGACTGTGAGATGCCTTATATCACTATACTTAATATATCACTATTTGTTTACGTATTAGTAACCTTCAGCCAATCTTCTGACTGCTCATTTGCAAAATAATTTCCGCAGTTTTAGCTGCTCATTATACTGACTTCAAAGAATATTATTCAAATCAACTCCATATAAATATTTTTTGTGATATAAAACCATTTTATTTTTGAGCAACAATTGTCTTTGATGAAAATAAAGTTAGCGAAGTGAACTGATTGGAAAGTGAAACAAGATTTCGAATTTGGTTCACTGTTTACAGAAGTGAAGATTTAGCAGAAATATCATTTTTCTATGGCATTAGGTAAATTTGACATCAATATAATAGCTATTGTGTAATCAAACAGTAAGCATGTTCCATAGAGATACCTTGATTTACTATACGTTGTTGGTTGATATCACCGATTTTGCTGAATTGTAGATGGTCAGAAATCATCATTAATAACTTCATCTCTGGATTGTTTAAGAGATTGTCCAATGATTCATATTTACTAATAATTTATTAGAAACAGAGAGATTCCTATTTTCTTTTTACATTAAGTAATTTTCATTTGCTTCTATTAAATATTTATTTTAATGGAAATGATTAATTTAAATGTTGAATATATTTCAGTGGAGTTCTTTTCTTACATACGAATTTCATTTATATAACAACTAAGAATTGGCTGAAATGATTGACTCAAAATGAATTTTGCACCGAGACACACTAAGATATCCTTTCACCTCAAATTTGTCATAGTTCCACTTTAGTGCTCAGAGTGTACGGGAAGCTGCAAAGTTAGATAAGCTCCTGAAGGTTGGGAAAAAGAGTGAAACGAAAAATATGTATATACTGTTTCCTTTAAAAGGCTTTTACAATTTGAAGCTACGGCATTAGGGTTTTTTGCAATCGATTCTCCAAGAAATTCTCAATAGCTGTTAATCCTTGTTATTTTTTTATTTTCGGATTATTTTCCGAAATATTGAATTTCGATTTTTTTTTTTTTTCACAAAAAAGTTAATATTCCGAAAACCAATTTTAAAATAAAAAAAAACAAGGATTCACAGCTGTAATTTCCAATGACATAGCTTTAAAATTGTAGAGGCCTTAGACTTTTTTTGGAAACGGTTCGAAATTCATTCCAAATTCGAATAACTCGTTTCTTATGGGTCTATTCAAAAAAATACCACGGACAAAACCGATAGAGAATTCAACTAAGTTTAAGAACCGAAGCTTCATTAATAAAAATATTTTCAAAAACCAGGAATGGTCCCCAATGAAGTTTGGTTTACTGCGTGTTTAATAAGTTAGCTTGTAAAAAGTATTAGTTTCCTTTGAATATTTAGTAATCCATTATTTGTATGGTTATTACTGTAAAAATGAATATCCCCTTAACTCCTTAAAGAAGTGCGAACGTTTTTTTCTTTTATAAATTCAAATTTCATTATGGACGAGAGTCTATAAATTGCCAGTAGGTGACTGGCAATTTCCGCTTCGGTAGTTTTCCGTCTGGCAGTTTTCCGCCTGGCAGTTTTCCGCTTCGGCAGTTTTCCGTGTACCGTAAAAAAAAATGTCGACAGACCAACTCTATTTACAATAAGTAGAGTTGAACAGGTTATTTTTAGATAGTTCATCTTGTTTGTGATAGATTTTTATTGCATTCTCACTCAGATAGAGGGAAATAAATTCACTTTAAAAACAAATTGCATTGCAAAGAGTGAAAATATGAGCGGTAATCCGATAAGTTTAACTTACAGGTCCATTGCTATGGGGGTCTGTCCACCTGAAAGTAACACTCCTGCTAGTTCTGACAGACCACACTAATCTGAAGTGGTGACCCACCACGAAATAAACATTTCTAGGCTGAGATTACTGAAGAAAATTAAGCTAAGCAAAGTGGGTTAAAATTTTCGCCTTCGAGATGGTGGTGTGGATTTCATTTGGATATTAACTTGCTACTGTGAAATCACTATTGATCAAAAGTATAAAGATAAAAGAATATATTATGAAATTTATTAATTATATCATGAAAATAGAAGTTGTGTGATATAATTTACTTTATGAAATTAGAAATAATATTAAGATTTCTAGAAGTTATATTGTTTGAATTAATTTTTTTATTTCAATAAGCATTATAAATTCCAAAACTAACTGATTATTTAACAATGAAAATTTTAATAAAAAACATGAATGAATTTATTGAATAATATTAATGATATAAATATCAAGCTTTTAATGAATTATACAGTATGTGCCACAAAAATGTTTCCTCTTTTTCAAATACTTATAAATCGTTAACCAATGGACGAAAAAACTGTATCGTGGTCTTTTTTTCTTCGTCTCTTATTGTTCTATTAACAGGTAGAACAATTTTCAACTGATGAAAATATTTTAAGAACAGGTAAGCAAAGAGTGAGGGTAACTATTTTTGTCATTGCGCAAAGTTTATTCTTAGAGCTAACTGTGATTTTACTTACTAAAAGGCTGTGAATAAAAGGAATAAAAATTATAATAGAGTGTTTACACTTCTTCCTTACAAACTATTTGAAAAAAAAACAATAAAAAAAAACCATACTGTATTTCATTAAATTCCATATACTTTATCCATTAATATTTTATAGATTAGTTGTTGCCGTGAAAATAATGTCGAATGGAATATTATTCTAACATAAGTTGTTAATATCGCAAAAAATATTTAAAAATTCCAAATGAATTAATTAATACAAATTAATAATAGTAGATGGTTATTCGAAAAATTCATATAAATTGTGAAATGAACTCAAAGACGACAATATAGGTAGATATATTGTAAATATCACACATAAATAAGCAAAAACCACAAAAAGACAACTGTAACTTCATTTTTTTTGGAAACGAAAAGCATGAAAACTTCAAGCAAAACAGAAAGCTAGCAAAGCTTGAAAACTATGATGAACATCTCATGATTGCATTGAGATTGATATCGTATCCAAGGCATTGTCTTTATATGTGTAAATAATTTCGTTTTTTTCTTTAATGCGTATTTCTCCTTAACCCAAATGAGATTGACGTTCCAAAGGTATTGCAAGGCTTGAATATGTGTTTAAAAACACATGGTCTTTTTTGAAAAACCTGAACATATAATATTTCTCCTCATATTGAACATACAGGGTGTCCCAAAAAAATCGATACCCAAATTCCAAAAGCTGTAATTCAAAAATTATTAATGTTACAAAAAATTGTCAAATTACATTTTGTTTCTCATTATTTTTTCCATGTTAAAATCTGCCAAGAAAAGATCTTTGTGCCTATCTGTGTATTGGTTGCTTAGTATATAGTAAATAGGGGAAGGTGATCATCAATGGGACTAAAAACACAAATAGATAGATATTTCATTTACTATGAGCAAAATATGAACAAAAAAATTTCTATCACATATTCTGTTGACTAGAAAAAAAAATTAAAAAAAACTAAAAAGATTGTCCCATTGTATACCAGCACTGGTGAACAATGTAACATGCCCTGATGAACAATTGGGCAGTTCATTTAACTATTATATTGTTGAGGTTATAGACGAATTTCAAGTTTTAATTATCTATTTATGTTGTCCCACACTTATTTGGTTCATATTATACATAACAGTTTAATGACCTCCAGCTTCACCGATTCCATGTCAGGAACATTTGAAAAATGATACTCATTGCACTAGAATTTTTGCATTACATCATTATTTCGTATTAATCTTTTTCATCCTTTGGCTTAGTAAATTACACCAACAGAATACGTTTTATTAGTCTCATCAAACTAAACAAGAACATGACCCTTCATTTCCAACGTTTTTCGTACAGGTTTCAGTTCATCAAGTGAGCATATCTTCGTCCACTTCTTCAGACGAATGGATCCGTTAAATAAAGAGTTCTGTACCAGACCAAAAACAAGAGTTTACAGGCCATCTACGGATACTTTATGAAGTGATTTCGAACGCCTTATATTTTTTGTGTTACCGTCAATAACCTCTTCTTTCTCTGGTGTATCTGGTACAATCATGCTGCGTCTTTTTTTTTTCATTATGAGAAATTTTTTTTATATGCTGTGCTTCGTGATGACCTCAGATTGCTAAAGCCCTAGATTGTGGTGGAATGTTCCGCTTCAGCTTGAATTTCTGTTTCTACAAGGAGCCCTGAAGTTACAGTTCATGTTATAGATATTTATTGATTTATAAGGAATAACTAGACAGTTTGGTTGAAAATATGTCACTGTCCCATTGTTCACCAAATTTGCTGTCCCAATGATCACATAACGCCATTTTGAAAACATATGAATATAGTGGTTCAACTACAAAAGTATAAAGGCAATCTTTTCATATGATCATATTTTACATATTACTCAATATTATGGAAGGATGCCGTAAGTATAACAAGTTAAATTAACAAATTTATAACATTTGAAACAAAGTAAGAAAAATTTAATTTTCCCACCTCTAAAACATGTTTCCGCTTTCAAACAGAGCTGACTGCACCCCAACCGCTGAATGCAATGCGAGTGAATGCACAGAAGTGTGACTAATTTACCACTAAAATGTTGTTAAAAAAGGAGAATATAGAAGTTTCCTCTCACTGTAAATCGACATGTGCTTATACCATCCCCGACCTCCCCTTCGGCATTTCTTACTAACTAGAAATGTAATTATGCGTACCGGAGATGCCTATCATTTAATTAATTATTTCGCTTAGGTTAATTCAGAGTAAGAAGTTCCATTTGACTGAGTAATTGTTAGATTGATGTGCTGCTGTGAACATTCATTAGTGTTGGAATTGTGTGTAGAGAGTGGAATTATTTCTATAACAGTTCCATTCAACAAACTAAAGTTATTAAACAATCAATAGAAAACTATATCCCATCTATACAGAAGTTATGATCAGGCTGATAATCATAATATATGCTTGTGCCATTGCAAGATAAGATAAATATATCCAATGTTATTAAAACATCCTGCACGTGTGCCTAATAAAGTAGCTAGTAGAATAATATTCCCTCGTAAACAGTCTTTCCCTCATATTTTCTGCCAATAAACATCATTAGTGTAGACGACTGCAAAGGATTTATCTTATCATGGGATGAAAGACCTGTTCGGAGTTTCTCATTACTAAGGGCATCACCAAAGGGCGTGCATCCATTCGTAGAATTCTGTGTACGGATAGAAACAGACATAACAAAGAGTAGATACAGAGATAGGTCTACCTAATATTCAAGAGTAATTGACCTATCATCCAAAAGATCCTTTAGTTGCAGACAAATGGAGATGAATACGCGTAATTGATGGTTATTAAATGCTTATAATTAGTAGATAGATCCTTTACACCAGCTACACGCGACTGAGGAAAAAGTCTCAAATTATAGAATAGATTCTTGCTGTGTTCAATTCATATAAATTGGTTGTAGTCACCCATTTCTTTTTTTGTGAACTGCTTAATAATTTATGCTTCATCTGATATAAATATCGGACGATATTTTATTATTCTCAGTCATGCTAAATTTACTTCATTCCTCCAGAGTTCCATCGGAGAGATGAATGTTATCGAATGCTATTTGGTTATTTATGTTAGCTTAGACTGGCCAGAAATACGTCTGACGATTGGAAACGAGTCACTGCATGGAAATGAATTGCATGCTAACATATATAGTTTAGGATACACAATTACAAATCAATTAATTATTTATTTAAAGTTAGAGAATATATTATATTCGATACTGAAACACTTGAAGATATTGGTAATTTATGTATTGGTAAGCAATTTGATCATAAAATATCGATATACAAATTTAGAACCCTGAATATACTTATTTAAATGATATATGTATATCGCACGATAAAAATAGCTTTACTAGTATTTCTCTAAAATTTCAACTGAAAAAAGAAGTAAGGTATTAAATGTTGATGTTCACGAACGAAGAATTCACTTTATCTCTCTAGATTATATTCCTCTAGAGATACAAACGGATATTTTGTCGAGAGAAAACGATTTTAGGAGAGTAGGTGAGAAGGAAATTGTCTCGGAATATAATTCCATTCTCATATCCAAAGGTATTCAAAGAAATGGCATCAGATGGAATTAGATTCTCCTGTTCGTGGACCTGAATGACACGAGACGAATTGATTCTTGGGTTAGAAATGACTGTGGAAGATATTCGTGCTACTTGAGACATACAGGATAAGATATAAGATGCGACTGTTGGAGGTATTGGAAAGAAATCTGAATGCATGTTACATTATTTATTGAGTAGGCAAGAGTGAGATAGTGACAGGAGAATGAGAGAGAGAAACAAGAGTTGGAGAGTGAGACAAGAGTGGGAGAGAGAGACTAGATAGAGTGAGAGACAAGAGGGAAAGACACAGGAGTGGGAGAGAGAGGAATGGAGTGATGAGAAAGAAACATCGTTAGAAACTTATGTAGTGCTAAAGAATATCTAACAATTATTGTAAAATAAAGAGATCGTAATGGAGAGATTTTTGATAACTATAACATTAGAAGATTTTAATCCGGTACCGTAGAACTCCACTGTAACGAAATTCTTTATAGTGAATACAGACTTCTTATTAAGAAAGTAGTGTATATTTTCTGTAGTCTGCAATAAAATGGCCAAAAGTTTTCTAAAAACCGATGGCAATTCATTGCAGAGTAAAGAAAATTTGTTCATTTTATAGGCTACTTCCTTACTCCGGAAATTAGATTCACCATACATAATTTCATTAAAAAGGAATCCCACTATTAATATTTTCCAAGGATCGGCATCAAAGATCACGGTGAAGCAGAAACTTTGGTAGTTAAAGAAGTTCTTCGGTTACATAAAGAACATTTATGCTCCTATTTCATACTTGATGATCATTCAGAAAATTCAGGAGTGTGAACATCACGTTTAAAAAAAAAATCGAAAATAATTTAACACATGAAATATATCTTTTGAATTAGTAAATAATTTTGAAAAATAAAAATGAACCAAAGGTATTCAGTTGATGGACTCTACTGCTAAGATGAAGAAAACAACATGTACCAGTGTACTGCACTAAAAGAATAAAGAGGAAAATGAAGAGGTGATAGCTAGGCTCAAGCGTATACTCAATGTTATATCGAATCTGATACATCGTAATGAATAGTATATCCATAGCGCTGCCATTGCAATATTGTGCTTTGAAATATTCATCATACTACCTGCACTGTATTTTAATTGATTGCCAGTCCATGCTATCCACTCTAACCCTTGTTCATGAATTGGTAAAATGATAATTCCGAGAATTAGTGATTATTAATTAAAGGGAATAAATTCCTGATTGGATGACATCATATATATTTTGTAATTGAAATAGACAGTAATTTAAATAAACAATAATTAAAATGAACTGTTATCAATATAGAAATTGATTAAAATGAACAGCAATCTAAATAGACATTAATTTTATTAAAGTTTGATCATAATAGATATTAATTTTATTTAAATGTAATAAAAAACATTAGTTTAAATGAACATCAATACAAATATACTGCAATTTTTACAATGAAATGATAGCAGTGATATTATTACATAGTATTATTAATCTCTTCTGAAAGTTACACAGAGTTAATTGACGCAATTTAAAGTGCATCGTTCATCACTTATGAATGCTAGAGTCAATTAATGTGCATTCATTTACATGAAATACATGCATTGGAACACATACACCTTTGGTTATTGTTGCAGTCTAATTCTAGTAAGGTTAACCACTTTATGTACCCAGTCACAAAACAAATAACTATTAAAGGTTTTGTAAAGCGAAATCAAATATAAAAACCTTCATATCAGTCGGATTTTTGGTAGCGGAAAGAAAACTCCGATGACAGACTGGACAGAGTGTAAGAATAACAAGAAAATCCCTAGCAGGCACCAGTCTCTAATTTGTGGATATTTATGGGCCCATCAAAGTAAGGCCAAAGTCATAAAATAAGGAATACTCGTTGTAAGGAGATCAAAAGGACCTAAAAGGCTACACAGAGCTCTAAAATGTTGAATATTATCTACCTAATTACAGATTCCCAATATATTGGCTAGTGTTATTCTAGATCACAATATTACTGAAACATATTTTGAAATTTATTTTGTGAATAACCATACTTCACATATATGTAATAAAATTTCAAAATCTGCTGGTTTAACTATTAAGATGAAGGAATTATGCATGTATATAGGGTCAATTATGTGTATTTTATAAACCTTTTTTACTCAAATATTTTCTTTATCATATTCTATTGAATCTTTTGACCAGTGTCATTTGAAGTATATGTATGTATATATTTGTAAAAGTGGGCAGCAATCTATTTATTAGGCAACATTCATTAAATACAGGAAAAATTATCAATAAAATCCGAAGAAACAAAATGCCACTTATCATTTAATGAATGTTGCCTAATATATATGTAGATTGCTGCCCAAGAGTGGAGAAATTTACCGTAGACATCAGACTTCAATTAGTCGAACGACAGATTAAAGAGAAGAAACAACTAATTAACAACTATGTTATCGAACTAAATGATCTATATGAAACTCTTAAAACCAAAATATCGAACTTAAAGTTTCAAGCATTTTCTCCTTTCTTAAAGAGAATAATAGATATGAAGAGAATAGCACTAACATCCAAACACAACAAAAAACTCACCGAACTTTATGGAAGTCCAATATTAATGAAGGAGCCTAGACAAAGCTATATTAATCTCTCATCTGAAGAAGTAAGCAGCGAACTAGCAGAGATATTTGACTTAGGGCTGAATTTTCATATAAAACGAAAGTATGATATGCAAATCAAGAAAATAGAAATCGAAAAACTGTACCGTCGCGTAACAGAAATGAAAAAAAGCAAACAAAATCCACATAGAAAATGAAGAGCAACTGAAATGTGAATTACAAAGACTATGACTGCGGAAAATGATAGATTATCAAGAGGACAACCTATCAAAACATCAGCACGAAGTTATCAAAGATTTCAAGACCAAGGAAAAAATAGTTATCAAAAAAGCCGACAAGACAAACATGTATGTAATCATGGACAAATCTGACTATAACCAAAAAATAAAAACTATGTTGGACGATGAAAGCAAGTTCACCAAACTAGAAAAAGACCCTACAATCCAACTAAAAAAGAAGTTAAGAACAATAATAGACTCTATACATGCATCGAACTCCGCTCCAAGATTTCCCAATTTGATAGGACAATTCACACCTGGTTATATATACGGACACGCCAAGATTCACAAAGATAAAATAGATCCACCTCTCAGGCCAATAATTTCACAAATTGGAACCCCTACCTACGATGTAGCTAAAAAACTAAAGATTTAATTTCACCATACACTCGACGTTGAGAGCCTATTTACAAACGTTCCAGTCGAAGAAACAATCAATATTATAATCGACACAATCTACAATAACCAATCAAACGCACCTCTTAAAGTCCCCCAAACCCTACTCCGTGCACTCTTGACCACCTGCACGACAGAAACTCCTTTCCGCTCTCCAACAGGAGACATTTATATCCAAAAAGAAGGGGTCTCCATGGGATCACCCTTGGGGCCTTTATTTGCCAATTTCTACATGTGCCATATTGAGAACAACGTACTACCAAACCTAGATAATCCTCCGTTAATATACACAAGGTATGTAGATGATATTTTTCTTATGATCAAGGACATAAAGACCCTTCAAGAAATCAAAACTAAGTTTGAAAACTTATCAGTTCTAAAATTCACATACGAAATAGAATGCAATAAGACGATAGCCTTTCTAGATGTTGCAATCACACGCCAACCACATGAGACCCTATCCACTGCAGTCTACAATAAACCAACAAACTCCGGAGAATGCCTTAACTATAATAGCTTAGCACCAGAACAATACAAAACAGGTGTAATCAAAACATTCCTCCATCGAGCATACAACATTTCCAGCAATTGGGCAAACATTCATCAAGAAATAAACCGAATCAAGCAATTACTAACGAACAATAATTTCCCGATGTCAATCATCGACCGATAAATTCAACAATTTATCAATAAAAAGCAGCTACAAAATGATCAACAACAACCCATAAAAGATACCATTCCACTCTACTATAGAAACCAGATGTCATCAAATTATAAGCAAGAAGAACAGAACCTCCGGAAAATAGTTAAAGACCACATCTCTACAACAGCAGAAAACACTGATATCAGCCTTAAAATATACTACAAAAATAGAAACTCCGAAATATCTTCATAAGAAATAACCTAACTAAACCAACCAAAGGCGAGCTCTCCAAAGTAGTCTACATGTTCACCTGTCCCGCGGAAGAGTGTAAACCTTCCAAATCAACGTACGTAGGCTACACAGAGTGCAGCCTTACAGACCGACTTAGAAATCATGCACAAAATGGTTCAATAGCACTACACAATTCTCAAGAACATCGCATCAAAATCAAAACTCAAGAAATACTAGACAATACCAATATAATTCGCCATTTCCAAACAAAAGAAGATTTAATAATAGCAGAAGCACTTTCAATTAAGCAACTAAACCCAACCTTAAACGCACAAAAGGAAGGAGAAACAAGGATTCTATCAATATTTTAGTCATTATTATAATATGTTATTTTCAACAATCTATATTATGTTTAAATAAAAATATTTGTTCAATTACAACTAATCATGTTATATATACTAAAATTAAAGCAAATTTCCTTCATACATTTCATATTTTATATATTCTGTACAACTCCCACAGTAACTTACACAATATCCTTAACGCACATGCATGTGCACGTAAATACGCACACCTGAGCTAACTCTATATAAAGCACATTTTATACCTAACCATTTCACTTCTTACTTTGCCACCGTCTAGTAAGGTATGTCCCTGTGTGATATTCTTCTTGTTTGTGTTATTTAGTGTTTTAATAGTAGTCAAATTAATTATTAAATGTCTGTTTGTATATTTTATTATTTTATCTTGCGTTAATAAATAAACTAATTTAGGTCTTTTGTCACTTGCAGACTAAATAAACTGCCTGATGATGCTAAAAGTTTTTAGCGAAATATCGCACCATGTTTAAGAATAAAAATGATTCAAACAGAAGAAGTAATTATTACCTGGATATCGAAAGTAATAATCAAGATAAGCAATGATGAAACTAAACACCTACTTAGGCAAATAGAAAAATTATCAATAAAATCCGAAGAAACAAAATGCCACTTATCATTTAATGAATGTTGCCTAGTATGTATATATGTAAGAAAGTGTACTAAATATTGCCTAATTATCTACTCAAATTGAATGTACATATATAAATGAGCGTTAAAATCAAATGCATACTAATTGTTTTAGCTAAATTGAGTGCATGAACGTAAATAGGACCTAGATGTTTATTTATTGTATACGGGTTTTAGAATGAATTATAGAGTAATTATATACATCTGATATACCTCTAATTTAGGCATGTATCTTAGAAGAACGAATGAGAAAATTTTATAACTACTTAAACACTCACCTGCTCGTAACTGCATATTAAAAGAACGAAATGCTGACAAACTCACCTCTACATACAGACCCAGTATTCAAAGCAAGTCTTTCCAAAGGAAAGAAGCTACAGAACTGATTAAGAAGTAAGTAAAAGTAGAGCGAGTGGATATCAATGAATTATTACCCAATAAAGTCGATTATAATTCCATTAGCGAGAGTACTGGGAGGTAATGCAGTTAAATAAATCATAAAGAATATTTTGTGGTTGTATTGACGGCTGATACGTGTCCATTACCTAACTTCAATGGAAAAACAATTGGAGATTTACTATTCTTGTTTCAGGAAGTAAACATAGAACATTTGAAATATTTTGAGCTACATGTAATATGGATTGATAACATGAATGTATGGGCGGGAAATTATGAAAGTAAACACGCGTATGATAAGTTTACCTCTACTGAGAAAAATTAAAATGGGGTTTAACGTACGAGTAATTTATGACCACTCCGAGTCCTAGCGATAAGTCAGAAAGAAAATAAATACAAGGAAACTAGAAGAAGAAGTCAAATGTCTAGTTATACAATACTTAACTCTTAAAGAATGTATAATTTGAAAATTGAATACTTGGTCTTTATTTGGAGAGGCGATAAATCAAAAGCTAAATAGGCTAATAAGTTAGTTCATTTCTTCTGGATAATCGTTAAGATTCCTTTCCATAACACAAAAGCTTATCAATATCTAAACATTTAGTAACATATATTTTAATTATACTTACATGAGGAATACAATTTTCCTTCTCTAAAACATAGAGTTTATGAAAATAATTAGACATTAAATGTGAAACAAAAACAAAATTACGGGTATGCTGTCATTATATATATTCAATTTAAAATCGAAATGAAGATAAATCATAAATAATCGTGTACAATAATGATGGTTAATGTACTATATATGACATTAATGGCTTAATTCACATACTCTCTAATGACATTAAACAGTTAATGAGAACTAAGAACCAACGGCAGTGCACCAGAGTGGAATAAATTCCCACTTCTGCGGGTCCAACTATATACTTTGTTAAATTAATGCTCGGTTAAATACTTAGAAGGGGAATCGTTACAGATTGAGAATCAGAACCACTAAAATAGACGTAAATTTTCCATGATATTAAAAATAGGAATCAAATGAAAATGTTATGAAAAATAGAACTGCTATTGAGATAGTAATTAATACGATAATTCATATATATTGAAAAATGTTTGTAGTGAAATATTATTGAGTTTCAAATAATTTTCCTTCAGTGAAAAAAATCTACGTTCCGGATAACAACGATGAGTCAGCAATATTATTCATACCTTATGTCATATCGAACACCGAAGAAAAAGTATATATTGGAATATATGTCAACAGAAAAAGTTTTACAGACAACGAAAAGACTAAAAAATTCAAATAGTTTTAGGAGCACAGTCGTGGTATATTTTTTACAAATTTCACCTCCTAATTCGTGATTGTTCTCACAATTCGTGGGAGTTCACTTCATTCGTGGTTATAAGAAATGAAAAAAAAGTTAAGACGAGTAAGTGGTAAATAAAAACTAATCTGAGCACTTTCCAAAGCTTAGAAGTCATATAAGTTGTTTCTACTGAACTCTTCATAAAAAGGGAAGTACTGGAATATACCATTAATTTTTTGTGTGACGTATCCTGAATGAAATAGGAAGTCTTACTGTATGGTGCAACTGTATAAATATAACACTAGTTTATTTCACTAACTTGAATTGGTATACAAATAGTTAATATATAGCAATAGTTTACAATGTTTAAATATTTGTAGTTTACTCTGGTATAAAGTAAAACTTTGTTCAACCTTGTAAAAGAATCGCATCATGGAGTGTGTTTTTGTAGCATTTTGTTCATGCTCTAAATCTATTTTTCTGTGACAGTGCTGCAAATAGGATTTCTGTCACGGGTTCCATCCGCACAAAAGAAAGGATATTTCGATGGGAGAACTTGTTGAGAAATGACTGGTTTTCGAAATATTAGTTTGTTTGAAATCTCTCATCGATTATAGAAATTTGATAGGTCACAACAATAATTGAAGAAGATGTTTTGACGAAAGTATTACCGATGAAAAGGGCTTATTTTTTATTTGCAATTGGAATAGTAACTCTTTGATAATCGTCAAATAAGGTAAATTTCCTACAAACCAAAAGAAAAAGTTTGTAAAAGGTTTACTTCCTTTAAATATATGTATTGTATAGTGTATACGCTAAGTCAATATTTTTCATAACAATCATTTTTTATAATAAATAGATTTATAATACTCAAATTCATTCATTTTTCAGGTATAAGATAAGCTTATCTTATTTCCCTTTAATCATTGAAGTGCATAATATTAGCTGAAATGAAGATAAGAGAATAGAAATAATAGATTGGTACAATTCAGGAAAGTCATTTATTTAATTAATTGCTAGAGCACTAAATGTTAGCTGAATGTTAGTTCGAAAGACAAGCAAGCAGTTTGAAGACACTGGGAAGGTAATTAATAAACCAGGTCAAGGTCAGCACGAACTCCAACACTGCTAAAGTCAACCAGGGAGAAGCTGAGAAGACACACAGAGATGTTCTTATGAAATCTGGCAGAAGAGGATAATATTATCCTATGATCAGTAAATGTCCTCCATTGTTCATACTAAACTTGAAAATATCATGGATATTTTACTTGGAGATAATGATCCTTCAACAACGTGTATTCTTTGATTTAATTGATAGATATGGGTCAAACGCAACGATAATATTATTGTGATGAATTAATTTATGACTGGGCTAAACGTCATTAAACTATTATATTTTCCTAGAATTAAATTTATCAATTCTGTAAATCAAACGAGTTCACTGGACTGTGTATAATCCGTTCCCGAAATATAATCAATTAGTACCATCGCTCTCATGCATGGTATTGTGTCATAAACACAGGATATGGTATTGTGAATTAAATTGTTGTCACTCGTATAGTTAATTCATTTTGATAGTATCCTATCATAGTTTCTTTTTATTTATTTAAGTAATATTAAGCAATTAGAAAAATAGTTAATAAGATTTAATAAACATAAATATTAATGAATAAACATTAGTTAATTGAATTATTTTTCCTTTGGTTCAAAATTAGTGTTTTCTATAATAAATAGTCTCAGGGAATAATAACACCGTGAATTAGTATATACTAAAGATCATATATTTATATAGATCACATAAATATTATTACTTTAGTGGTCCTTCTCCTTGAAATAGCATGATATTATTATACCATGCTATAGTGTCGTACCAAATACATGTAAATATTCGAAATAAAATAGATTTTTAAGTAAGTAAAAAGGTATTATATACAAATTAGGATAACATATCCGTAATTCTCGTAAAATTCTTTATGTGAGTGTCATGAAAATAGTAGGTAATAAGCTGTTATTTATCTATAATTATATATAAACAATATAGCATGGTAAAACATCACTTCCATGACGTCACAAATACTCTCGCAAGGTTGTGGGGGTTGGGGAACATACCTTGTAATGTCATTATACCATGGTCTCATGCCATAGAAAATAGTGTATGCCTGCAATATATCCTGCAGTTTTTGTCATCTGTTTTCAAACTCAGTTCCATATTTCGCCGGTTTGTGACACCAATAATATAAGCTTCTTTGGTTCGGATTGACTTTGTGGTGAATTTCCGTTCTGAATAGCCATTTATCATCTGTTAGGAATTGACTCAGCTAAAAGCCATACAGAAAATCTCATGAAGATAGAACAGAAGACCAATTTTGAAGTTATTAACGAGAGTTTGAAGTATTAAGGTTTTAACTAATAACTATCACTTTGTTGAAATTATTTGTATCGTTTTATTTTGAAAAATTGATTCCTAAAAGTTTTCTTCACTAAGATTTTGAGTTGTATAGCTATAAAAAATGAGAAAAAAATATGGACTCTTGTTGCAGACGTTTGATTTTGTTATCAATCATCCGTGAGTACAAAAAAGAAAAATAGATGCAGGATATCGAATCGCTTGGAGCGACTTCTCTGTATCATAAATATAATATAAAAATACAAATGATAAAATTTTATAGTCTTATCCTTCAGGGTTGAGCTTTAATCTTCCCTCTTTGCATTTAGAAATATTCAGAAACGATGGATTTCTGATCTTTGACATTTGTATTACAAAGAATAAATTTGGTCCTAACTACAGAGAAAAAAGCTTGCCTAACTCCAGAGAGAGAAAGTTGGTCCAAGTTCCAGAGAAAGAAAGTTGGTCCTTATACCAAGATGAGAAAGTTGGTCTTAATATCAGAGAGAGAAAGTTGACCCTAACACCAAAGAGAGAAAGTTGGTCTTATACTACAGAAATAAAATTTTTCCTAACGCCAGAGAGTAAGCTGATCCAAAGACCAGAGAAAAAGATGGTCTTAACACAAGAGTTAGAAATTTGGTCCACGTATCAATACAGCTTCCTTCATCTTTATTTCGAAAGGTAACCTCTAAATCTTAGTTTCAGTTTCGGAAGGTCTCTTCATTTCCATAATTTTATCACCCAAGCGTTTGATATCTTGAAACCAAAGTGACTGCACCTTCGCATCTTTGACGTGTCTTCAAATTCTAAGAATATGGAGTCTGTCTTCAACTATTTCTTATAGGAGAGCACTATCGAAATTTTGATACCTAATATAATAGTGCAAAATATGCATTACTGTAATATGAAAAACTTATTCTCTGATTTCAATCTTCATTGAATTGGGAGTAGATTGCGTAACAAAATGTAAGCGGAATATCATTATTAGGACAGTTGTATTTATTGAAAAATAGTAAAAAATCTACATTTAATTAATTTGACTATCAGAATGTACGGGAAGGTTTGGCTATGTGTTTATAAAACACATTTCTAATTTATAAGACTACGGTACTTTTTTTATAAGATGTTAGTAATATACTAAGCAAATGTGTACCAAATTTCAAGTAAAACTATTGAACATATAAGGAGAAATGAAAACATAAGTGTATATAAGACACTGGCACCTCAGAGTGATTGGGTGGAGTGTGACCCAACCACAACTCGTGCATGTGTGTGTACTTTATGAAAACTTGGATAGATGTGTGCTTATAGGCAGACTAAACTGTATTTCTACGTGGCCACACGTCATCAAGGTTTAATTGAATTTCTTATTTACGTGATTTCGCTGATTTACGCCGATACGTAAATATTTTTTTATAATTTTTAAATGCAAAAATATAATCAGTATTTATGTTGGAACAATGTCAAGAAAGGACGGTAATTTAAAGGAATGACATGGAAGATATAAAGTAACTTGAAAAGGATGAACCTTGAAAACAAACGTCAAACTCATTAGGATTAAAATGAAAAATTTCGAGCTTTGAGGTATAGAAATATACCTGCATTCTGTATTATATTAAAGATATTCGCTAAAAGCATTGGAATATTTACAAAATATTCGATTCAGTATGATGATTTTATTTCAATCTAACTGAACATATTGCAAAACAATCAGTTGAAGAGTTTGCCTAATACAACTAAATATATCGCTCTCAATTTATCAATACGCATCAGTCTCAAAAATGTGAACACTCTAGTCAGATTTCCCCCTATATTTTACCCTCACATTGAAATCCATTTCACATTTCGTGACTTTGAGTCTCCAAATGGATATCCGGGCAATGGAAAGCAACGGTCCATTACAGCATTTTATGGTCATTTAGGTACTGAATTTTACAGAGGAGTATTTGCCAGTCCATCGTTTCAAATCTCTTGTATGAAAATATTACCATTATAGAAATGGACTAAATTTATTCTGGAAGCGCTTCCAGCATCGCTACTTGATGTTTGAAGATATTTCTCTGTTTGATATGCCATTGATGCATCGAAATTATCAGATTAATAATGTGTGGAGAACTCCAAGAAATTTGCTCTCTGGATCAACGAAAATCTAATCATATCAGGGTTTTCAAAACATCGTTACATAGCGCAAATTTTAAACTCTTTCACAGCAATATCATTTATTTGTAAAACTGTGGTGAGATCATGTATTCTACATCTGAAAGCATTACCTTTAAAGATCAAAGAATGTCGTTATTATTTTATATACTTATGATATCATATTTTGTATGTTCTTTCTGTGAAATAGAAATATATTTCTTGTGTTAGATAACCAAAGTGAATGCTTTCAGGTTATAGTTATTACTCGAATAGATAACAAGCACAAAAACGGAAGCTGTGTGGAATGAGTTTTGATTGAATTCTCGTAGTAATATATGTGAATGATTCTGAGTCGAGTAACATTAAAATATACAAATATAAATTGAAGATAAATTGGTTAGCAACTTTTTAATCTTTTACGATTGCTGACGTTTGAATTAGAAAGTTTGATGTTGCATTTTAAAATTTGAAATCTGATAGATAGGTTAAAACTCCTTTCTCCTATAAAACTCTTATTTGAATAATTGTTTAGAACTGGTGGTGGCAAGCATTGGTTCCAACATTCAAATAATTTCTGTTGGCAGAAGGAATAAAATCTTTTGAAATAGAATAAAAAATGTTTTCCGTACTATCATGAAAATATTAAGAGTATTGAGAGAGTTTAATTGCCAGCGAAATCGCCCAGTCTTTAAATCAGAAAGGATATACGCAGTGATGGAAGAGGAACTGAATTGATTTACAAATTAAAAGCACTGAACAACATTCTTACATTTCTCATAAACTTTTTAGTTTCTATGAATTTTTGAAAACTTACATAAAATGGTCGAAACAATAGTGAAATGTTTTACATTCTAATTATCTTCAACATAGAATGGTCGTAAAAAATTAATTGAAAGAGAGATATTTCATTGCGAAGAGTTAAAATGAAGAGAATAATTGGAACATTCAACGTACTACTAATCTCCTAATTTCAAATATACAAGGGATACATGATTGGTGCGGTCACGGAATATGAAGTAAATTTCTATTTTAAATCTTTAACTCTACCATAACTCTTCGAGATTAATGTATATTTTCTGTATGTTGGTTGAGATGAAAAAACGTTAAAATTATTATTGATATATTTAACTCATGGTAATGGTAAAACTGGTTCTAGGTAAATTCTCCCGTGTAAAATTCCCCCACTGAAAGTTCCACCACTGCTTTGAAATTCCTCCATGAAAAATTCCACCACACACTAATATTCTGGATTCATTTACCGAAGGAATAACCTTCAATAAAACTTATTTGAAGAAAAATATGTTTTTGGTGATAACCGAACAAAATGTCTTTAGGTAAAAAGTTAAGAAATTATAAGACAATGTTATGTAAAGTCATTGCCTAATTAAGGGATCAGATAAGGCACAATACGAAATAATAGACAGATCAAACGATATTTTTAACAATAGTAAATGTGAATTCAATTCATAATAAAAATTAGATCGTGCAAATTTAACAATAAAGTTTAGCTGCTACAGCGATCAACAATTTATTTCCCGTTTGATTCTCCTTCAAATTATTGAAATTGAATTATTGAAAATCTAATTAAGTATATTATTTTGTCACAAAATTTATATTTCATACATATTATCTATCGCCCAGTTTCTTAAATGAACCAATATATATTACAATTTAAATTAGCCATAGTGATTGGGTGGGTGGAATTGAAAAATAAATTTAACATGTAATGAAATATAATGCTCAATTATTACCGATCAATTTTTATTAATCTAAAATAAAAATATTACAAAGCAGCAACTTTCGGAAACTGTGCAATAATATCTATATTGAAAGTATTACACAAACAAAGTTTGAATAAATGCGTTACAACTAAAATTCAAACATAGGGTTAATCAGATAAACTGCAATACATTAACAGCTACCTTCTACCTGGAACTACAGACACACTAAAATATATCATAAATTTGAAACGCATAAGATACCCTTATTATTTAGATATGCAATATCGTAATATAGGTGCATCAGGATTTAGAGACAATGAAGGAATACACATTGATAGCACGTTTTTCATACTACTGCTTAATATTTATTAAGACTTCCAGTAATTAAGATACCTAACAAAATTTATTTCGCTATCAAATATCAAAAACTGAACTTTAATCTTTCCATTATTGCTGGATACGAAAAGCTAAATTATTAAGCAGTGTTATCATACAAGCATCACGATTTACCAGTTAAAAATTCAATGACTATAGAATTAATGAATTAGTTGAATTATTTAATTTTAATTAATTTTTCTATATTTAGAAGAAATATTTGTTCAATTATAATTATACATCACTTAGACTTATAACTACATTTTTGAAATATATTGTCTATTTATACTGATAGCTGGTACATTTTCTCAAAATAGTGGATTCTTCCATGGCGAAATTTTCCACATCAAGCATTTATTGCTGGGGAATCTTCCTTGAGGAACTTTCTACGGAGGAATTTACTGGCCACAGGTAAAACAGTTTAATTTTTATATATAATAAACTAAAATAATATTCTGAGAAGCAAATTAAAAATAAAAAAGTGTTATAAGAGAAAAAATTTAGAACAAATAAATGAAAAATATTTGATTAACTCATTCACACATAAAATGTATTAATAAATTACCTTCAACACTGAGTTTCAATCAAAAAATTGAAATCTTCATTAAAAATATCGTTTTAAGAAAAAATAAAATAATAAAAAATCACCATTTTTCAAAGAAACACTTCATTTCATCATATTATAGATCTGTTATTTCTGAAACCTTATAAATGCTCCAAGTTCATCTCTACTGTAAGAAGAAGTGAAATTAAATTACCCAGAATGTAAGAACGAAGGGAAAGACAACGACATTTTATTTCATATTCTTGTTTCTGATAGATAGAACTAAATTTTATTGCAGAGACATTTGGTTTGGAACGCGTATAATGAATTGTGAAGCATAATATCATCAAGTTTGTTCTTTCATTCTTTAATTAACTTTTTCTTAATTTGTCTAAGTTAATCCACCCTTGAACGGCAAGAAGAGTAGATCGAATTTCGAAAACGATTGTCACCGCGCGCGCACAAGAGGGGACAAATCGAAAACTAGGCTATTGCCATAGCGGAGTTCCACTGATGCTGGCTGGCATTGTCATAGTGCTGTTTTAGGGATGACGCGATCGTTGGTATAGATGTGTTCTATTCATGCGGGCATTGACTCGGCGGTGGTTTGAAGTTGGTTTAGTGGCTTACCGCTTATGGCTACTGAGATGGACGAATCACCGCGATAGAGGTTCTGATTATTGTTGATTGAGGTGGATTTTGATGTTCGCCAATTGAATACCTGGTCACACTACAAGAACTTTCTCAGAGTTGTAGGAAAAATGAATCACCGCTCGTTACTATTCACCAGAAGTGACCTTCTATTCAGGCAACGTCGTAAACGGTTGAGCAATTAATAACCACCTCTTATGGTTCTTCCTACTGCTCCAAAAAAATTTGAGCTATACACATAATATTCCGAGCGGTGAGGAGCGGGCAATATACGCTACGGCAAAGTTCATCTCCGATCAGACAGTATTTAGTCAAAATTTGTTATAGCAAGGTGCAAGTTCGAGGACATTTGGGTCAACGCCAAAATCTTGAACGCTTAGTAACCCAGCTGCTTGACTAGCCTTGCTTGGGCTGTGATTAAACGTTTTTCAATCATTTGTAAAGCTGTTGTAAGTGTTTTATCTGCTGATACAAGAGTGCTGGAACAGTTATAGCAGCGATCCATTGGGGTATTGAATTTTGGTTTGGCGTAGGTATGGAGGTCTCACAACTCCATACCGCTAGACCAACGCTTCCAGCCTTTGCTACACCGTTCGCCAACAGCTTCATCAGTACACCGTCATGGTGACCCGTTCCTCACTACTCGTGAAATGTTATGAAGCTCAAAAACTTTTGGAGCGGTAGGAGGGATTTTAAAAGACCATCTTCTGGTGAACAGTTGCGAGCGGTGATGAATTTTTTAATTGCTCAAAAAACGCCCTAACAAAGTTCGGGTGTTGTTATCGGGTCCTTGACTATTGATATTCGTATAACTTTTTATTTCAATAGATTCTCTTATTTATAAATTGTCCATTTCTTAAACGATATTGCTAAAATGAAGAAAAATATTTCGTAGAAAATTGGGAATAAAGGAGTCTATACACTTTCAATAATTTTGACACGTACTTTAAATTTGATACCCAATTTTGGCCCACAGACTCTTGGACGTTTTTTCCATCAAATTTTAGTATACTCGGCCATGTCGACTCATTAATAAGGAAATAAAACACTGTCAAGCATCCATCCATACCAGGTGAAAAATTTAATGACTCGTCAAAAAATATCAAACGGACTTTATCAATCAACATTTTGATTCCAATCTGTTTTTGAAATTAAAACGTTCTACAAACAATCAAATTCTGGCATCAAATTGTTGATATCATTATTATAATTAGCTTCAGATTTAAAAAGTTGTCCATATCCACTACTTGGTGATCCAGAGTGATATTAAGAGAAGAAGGCCTCTATAAGAGGAAACATTGAAAGTCCACCCCATGCAATAGGTTGACTACTCTGCTACCAAGGGTAACGATGTCGACCAAGCGCATGGATGGCAAGAATAGGCATCCATGGATAAGATCGAACTACACATTACGCTGTTATTCTGCCCACACATGGATATAGCAAGGCAGAAGGAAGAGGGGAAAAAAAGAAATTGAGGAAAGATAAAAAGGGAAGCTGAAAGAAGAGAACGCAAACTAAACAAAATCTTAAACCTACTATACATCAAAATGAAGGCCTACCTAGATTTTAGCATCGGGCCAATGATATAAATATTTCAATTTAAAATTTTGACACTTTTTTCAAACGTGTACTGGAACTCTAGTAATATACACAGTTTACTCAAGTAGGAACAGACATACTGGGAATGAATAGAATTAAATATAAAATAATCCAAATGAATACCAATTCTTTGATTTTAATTTGTGAAAAGTTAAAATGATTATATACGAAATATAATCTCTTTTAAATATGAAATCATGGATTTGAAAAAAGTGAATTATATTCGTCCCATCCAGCAGCAGGTAGGCCTATTCCTTTCATTCAACAGCAGGTAGGCCTATTCCTCTCATTCAACAGCAGGTAGGCATATTCCTCTCATTCTGCAGCATGTAGGCCTATTCCTCTCATTCAACAGAAGGCAGGCATATTCATCGCATTCAGCAGCAGGTAGGTCTATCAATATTCATTGAGATTTGCTCAGTGCGCCACACAAAGGAATATATGAATAGATTTGAAAAGTCTCATTTGAATAATATATTCCCAAGTGTTACAGTTTACTCCCAATAGGTTATCAAAACATTAAATTACTTTGAATCACAAACACTAAATGCTAACACCAGAACTAACTGCGGGCGTTAATTAGAATTATAATGAGTTATACATATAGTCGTCATTATATATTAATTTAGTAGGAAGATTTCAACCATCAATACCACAATTTTAATGTCATTAGTTTAGGTAAATTAATTTCGTAATCCAATTTTTTCCGATACGTATTTTCTACAAGAAGAAGTCCGCTTTACTCAGGGCAAAATTCATCTCAACTTTGAAGAATATTGGAGGCAGCGCATAAGCTTATTCTGCAGAAGGAAAATAAACTATTTTTGAGATTGAAGGAAAACAGATTGAGGTGAATTCATATTGTTTATCTTGTTTGCACCCAGTCTATGTACGTATAACCAATATCACGGGTAAGGCATATTATATTCATGGAAGAGAATTGGTAGCATATTCTGGTTCAAAATTTAAAATCTCAATTTCCTTACGTAAAATACAATGATACATATGGAAAATGTAATTAATTATAGTATTCTTTTATTTTGATAACTAAATTGAATGAGTTTGAAAAGAATCAAAACTTCACTATCATAAATATAATTTAGTATTTTATCCAAGAAATGATTTCACCAAATTAAAATAGATTGGATCACAAGGTAAATGATAATAATGCTAATAATTCAATAGTTTATTGAATATAAAAAGAAAATAAAAACATATAAGGTATACGTGAAGAAAAAATTGCATTTTACGTTGAGGTAAATATGTTCAGATAATAATAACGTGTTGCATTTACTGATAATTTAGAAATGAATTAGGTAATATAAAAATAATATAAATACAATGAATCAGTGTAAGTAATTGTAATATGTTTAGTGCATAGTGACAATGACACTAGTCATCTTTTGATGGATTGAAATATTGATTATTCTAAACCTAGGTATCTGAGAAAACTAGGTTTCAAAATTTCAGTAATGTAATGCAAAGAAAAAGTGATTAAAAATAAATGGTAATGTTAGCATGATAAATATCCAATAATAAATAAAAATACTGCAATATTATAATGTTATTTACGTATCGAATAATAGTGGGTATTTATTATTTATTAATAATATAAATACGCTCAAAAGACAAATATAAGGGAGGGGAAGGGGTTGACAATATACAAAGAAAAAGGTAGTGAATGATAGGTACACTGAGAAAACAAATCTACAATCAAAGTATGTACTAATATTTCTTTGTTAACTGCTAATTTATTTAATTTATTTATAACAAAATGGTATATAAAAAATGCAATAATTTCGTGTCTAGTTTTGATTCAGTTGAAGGCGTGAGCACATGTACGTACGAATGTTCTTGTACAGTCACTTTCACTGACGATTTTATCGCACGTTATACTCATGATTAAAATAATAGGTATTTTAATTATTAGTGTTGCATCCAGCTATGGTTAAATAATAGGTTATAATTAGAAAATATATTCAAGTTCTAAATTATTTTCAACTATGGAAGTTTATAATCTTTACATTTTTGAATGAGCTAGGTTGATGTGCAATGTTTTTTATTCTATTATTAGGTTCAGGTAAAGTAATTAGTTTCATAGTTAGCTAGGTACAAATGTAAGAAATTGTATTTCTTTCAATTTTGCGTGTACGATATAATTTTTGAGGTTAGTAATATTAGTATTACCTAGGTAACAGTTTGTCAGATGGTATTCAATTTTTGCAATAAAAACTAACTTTTTCTTGACAATGAAATAATAATTATTTATCTTTAAACCTTGATCACACATAAGCTATACACTGAAAAATTAAATTATATTTCTTCAATAGTACTTGTATCCTCATTATTAAATGTATTACGTACCTTAATATATTCATCATTCCATTACTCACTCCACTACTCTCATTTTAACGATATATTTAACTTGTATGTATGTTAGTTAGTGCCACTCTTTCACGTCAATTTCATAAGCTTCAAAAGACATTCAAATTTGAATAGGTACTACCTACATAAATGAAACTTTCATAAAAAAGGTAGTTTATAAAACTTATTCTGATATATATATATACTGTACCATACGTCATTATCAAATATGTCTACTAATTCATGGTTATCTGGGGTAAGTTACGAAATATTGGACAGTTCCACATTTTCAGACAAAGGAGAAAAAATAATCATTCCAATAAAATATATTATATACTCTTTATTTTAATAGGTATTAGTGATAATTATCAGTATACCAATTTTATATATGACCGAAAATGTGGAACTGACCGATAATTCGTAACTTAACCCACTACCTATGTCAATTTATTAAATATTTTACAGCTGAGCACTGATAGCGCAATGCAATACAAAATACTCAATTCAGTTAGCTACCTAGACCAATGTTTGAATATTATAATATCTCTTAATAACTAATTGACGAAGAATACCTTCCTATTGGTTTAAGGGGACCGTCCGTGATTAAATCACTAAATTTTCAATATTTTTTTTATTGCTTAAATAGCTAGTTTATATTACTAAGATTGATCTCACAAAGAAAAATCAGCTGTTTATCACCCCCCTCCCCTTCCACAGGGGTTGGGAGCTTGGAATTTGGCGCGCCATTACATCTGGCACAGCGTGGGTGAGCCGCCTAACTCTTAGATTTGGCACATGCGTGCCTAGCTAAGTGGCTGCTAATTACATCATTGTTTCACAATTGACTAACTGTTATTCAAAGTTAGCCTCTCAGAAGCATTCTAATAAAATAGATCTGGCAGTTGTGGACGAGAGTTCTCAAAGTGAAGGACGCTAAACTCGACAGAGTTCAGTTCGTCACTACTGATACAGCTCTTGTTCATAACTTTGGTAATGTTCATGGCTTTCTTTTGACACGTCTGGGTCTTTCTACTGAAAAGACAACTCTGAAGAGAAGGAATAGTGAGGCTAGTACACCAGCAAAGATGACACCGAAGCGTCGTCGGCGTGATGAGGCTGGACCATGACTATCAACCCGGAGGATATTGATGGGTGTTCGTTGTTTGTTGTTGTTGTTTTTTCTGTAGCGGTTGTTGTTTGGCTATGTAAAACTTTACTACAGAGAGCTGGGTGGCGCCCAGTGATACCCACTACCTTTGAGTAGTAATAGCGGGGCACTTCGCCCCGCGGGGATTTAGTGCCATACATAGTCCAAATAAAAACTTTGAACTCATTTTTCTTGCAGTTGAAAAATTACTAACTTTTTGGTATTCAAACATGTACTTCTAATACAGTTTTGTAGCTACGGGTTTGCGGTTTTTTTCATTCGATTCTCCTGGTAATTTTCTACAAAAGCGTTAGGATCGATTTTTGAATTTCGAAATATAATTTTTTTTTTTTTGGAAATATAATTTTTTTTTTTTTGAAAATTTTAGTTTTTCACGAAAAATCGAATTTTTCGTAAACTAATTCGAAATTCAAAAATCGATCCTCGGGCTATTGTAGAGAATCACCAGGAAAATCGAATGAAAAAAACCGCAAACCCGTAGCTACAAAACTGTATTAGAAGTACATGTTTGAATACCCAGTTCGAAATTCGTTCGAAATTCGAATAACTTGTTTTCTATGCGTCTAATCGAAAAAATGCCATGAACAAAAACATAATATTATTCAATTTTATATTTAGGAACTAAGTTTCATAACCGTAGCTTTATTAATAAATTTGTTTACAAAATTTACGGACGGTCCCCTTAAATATTTGAATTGAAGATTTTTTGTACTGATGGAAATTATTTATATTATATTTATATTTATATTATGTATACTTAGGAACCAATAGATTAAAGAATATTTGCAATTACTATTTACGAAATAATACGGTCAGGAAGTTTGAAGTTGATAATATATATGTACTATTCTAGTTTAGGTTACTATTCATTAGTCCGACGCACCATTAGTTCGACGCCTCATTAGTCCGACTACTACTTAGTCCGACGCGACATTAGTCCGACACTTTTGCAGATTCTATCTGATTTAACAAAAAATATATGTACATAGGGGGGCATGCCACAACCCCCCCCCCCCCCCAATACCCCTGCCAGGTCATTAAATAATCATTTAGTGTGCAGTACAACAAACTAGCGGATTCAACAAACTACATTAAATGATGAAATACAATGAATCATTGCTTCTTACAAATTCATATTAGAAATAAAGTCTACTTATAAAGGATTAAAGGAATGTAAAATTTAAAAAAACGAAAGCAAATATTATTTTATTATTTGGATTGTTTTTTAATTGAGTATATCTATTTAACAATCATTTTTATTGTAATAAAAAAAAGAGAAATAACACAGAAAGTTGTAACTGTCACAACTTGTGAGTGCGCTAACTTTTACATACCTAATTTAACTAGTGTATCTTGAAACTAACTCATGATTAACCAACTAGTGTATCTAACTATCTAATTTGATTTGTAATTACTCAACAAATGTATCTTGATACCTAACCTTAGGTACTCAGTTCATGACTGTCAAACTATGGCTGTAGGTCGTAAGCCCCCTAGGTCAAGAGCCCCCTGCCAGGTTAATAAACAATCATGAAGTGTGCAGTACAACAAACTAGCGGATACAACAAACTACATTAGCAACTCTCAGTTATTTCTATCTAAGTAGTTCTTCATTTGTTTAACTAGATAAATAAGGATTTAAAAAACGGGGAGAGGGTGCTCGTGACCAGGGGGGAGGGGGCTTATGACCTAGGGGGGCTCATGACCGGGGGGCTCTTGACCGTACCCCAAACTATATGATCTAGGTACCTAATAATATCCCAATTGATGTATGTAGGTCCCTAACTTACTTATACCTGATTATAGTATCTATGTACATATTTAGTAATTAACTAACTAATGTGGCAAGGTCATTTCTACTATCCAAAATAGTGTTTCTATGTACCTAACGAGTAACTAACTACTCAACTGCATTAGTATCTTTCAATAAACTTCTATGACCGAAAATAATTTGAAGTTCAATATTTTTACACTATTTATAGCGTTATCGGTATAATATGAAATTTAAAAAGATATTTATTCCTTATAATCACGAGCTAGTATACTAAGTCATAAAGTCAACATTTTCTTTGACAGTCAATCGATCAGTGCTTTAAATCTTGAATACGATAGACAGTGATTGAGAAAGTAACATGTAAGTCCACTAGTGTGAGTGATCTTCTGAGAACAAACATACGTACACATACATTCACAGATATGAAGAATGACCAGTGACTAATACGCTGAAATTTAACTATATATTAACACAAAATTAATGTATTGTATTTAGTTGTAAAAAAATATAAGTTTATAGAGGAATAGAAGTACACAGTTGAATAGGTTATTTTTTCTCTCTGTTATCATTTATTGCCAAATTATTTTCCCCAAACTGTATATCAGTCTTTACATACAGATCCCCCACCCCTCATTCATCTCACCCCCCCCCCCCCTCTATCAGTAGCTACCTACCGTAATGTTTAAAAAATTATTTATGAGCCTTGAACTGCAGAAAACTAAGCATTGTCAAATAATAGGAATGTATATTATTATACTTAAATTATATTATAATATTGAACTGACATATAAAATTATTATAGGATATGAATTTTGATTATCTATAAGAATCATACAGTTTGATATTTTTTTGTGTTTCTAAAAGAAACATTAATATAATATTAAAATCCAATTAGGTAGGCTTATCACATAGTGTGGATAATAAGATGTATTATTGTGACCGTTATTTGAATGAAGATTTGTGATATATTGAGTGATAATGATAGCATTTTTAGGTATGATTGATTGAATTCATTGTTTATTATAGTTGAGTTATTCAATTGAGATGTAAATTTAAATAAATAATTGGATTTAAGAATATTGATTAGTTATTTACACTTCAGGTACTTGACTAATTAGGATAAGTTCCGATTATCGAACGGTTCCATATTTTTGAGCAAGTAAGCGAATATATTAAATTATTAATTTAACTCTCATTTTAACCTTTTTTACTTATTCGTAAATCTGGAACAGTCCGATAACTCAGAACTTACCCTACAGATAGGTATGAATTATTTGATGGTTTTCCCTAAATAAACTCGGTACCTAGCAACATATCGTGATTTTAAAACTTAGCACCCAAGGGCTCTATCCGTTAGCTGTCTTTGGTGAATGGGAAAGAAGGGGGTGGCGTCCCTTAGGCTCCGAACTGTTGTAATTTGGATTATGGATTTTTTTAATTTTTACATATTTACCATTTTTTCAAACTACTTGCAGTTTAAGAGGACAGTGCTTGTGCTAAACTCTTCAACTACACTTCTTAGGTAAACTCATAGGGTTTACTATTCATTGGCCCGACAACACCATTAGTTTGACGCCCCACTAGTCCAACATCAGTCCGACACTTTTGCAGTTTATTACTGCATAACATCAAATATATGTATATGCTGGGGCGTGACAGGTCATTAAATAATCATGAAGTGTGTAGTACAACAAACTAGCGGATACAACAAACAACATTATATGATGAAATACAACGAATGATTGCATCATACAAATATATTAGAAATAAAGTAAACTAAGAAAGGAATATAAAATTCTCAAAATGAAAGAAAAAAATTATTATTAGGATTATTTATTAATGGAGCATATCTATTTAAAAAATAATTTTATTTTAATGAAAAAGTAAAACGAGAAATAACACAGAAAACTGTAACACCTCTTGATTTTCTTCTTCCATACGTGAGTGCAGCCATCGATGCTTGTGACCTTTTTCGTCACATTCCTTGGATAGTGATTGCATTCACGGAGTAGCTTTAAGTTGAACCATTTCATATATAACTCGAATTACTTTTTTTCCAAATTTTTAGATATAACTTGACTTCTTTTAAATTGATTTAAAAATGTTTTAAATTTAAGTTAAAAAGGTGTAGTACCTACCTAACTACCTAGAAAAGTATCACTTCCGGTCCCAACTACCAGTACGACAGTACCTACAGTCAGTCATCAATGATAGTTAATTTAGTGTTCATTTTACGATGAAAGTTATTTTTCCCACCTACCTAATCAATAATATGTTCAAATAACAATAAATATATAGCCTAACTAAAATGTGTCACTAAAGAATAATATGATAATAAAATAATGATACTAATTAATAAAGTAATTATTGTAACAATCTTTAAAATCTAACCAACTGGTTCCTGGATAATGACAAACACCTATAAAAACACCTAGCATGACTACAAATAAATAAATACTGCCTAAAGTGTAACCTTCTGCAATCTGCGAAGGTGATAAGATAAGTTAAAATCAGAACCTAGTAATAAAATAATTCATTTTATGATACATTATATGTTCAATAACTGTATGTGAATAAAAAATTTTTTTCAAAAATTCAGTAACGTTTTTTTACATAAGAAGGTTTTCTCTACTGTTCCATTGCATTACTCAGGAAGGTACTTTGTGATTTAGGGGGGAGGGGTGCAGGGCGAGGAGAGGTGTAACTTATTATCGGGGGTGGGGGGAGAAAAGAACGAGTGGTTAATTACACAGTAAGAAATTATCTTCTAAGTTAATGTATGCTAATTTATAAGCTGATATTTTATATACAACATATACAAATACATTTGTTTTCACATATGATTTAATTTCAGTGTTTTAATCATTGGTCATTCATGTGAAGTGGTGGACTGTATTAATTTTGTCAAGCGCGCGAAAATACAGTCATTTCCACTGGCTGCCTGACTTATGTCAGTGGTTGTACAACTGTCAATCATCTGTCCATCATCTGAGACACTACTTACTTAGGTATCACCAATATACTGAAGGGAAATTATTAAATTATTTATTTGTTAATTTATAGGGCCTAGTAACAAATATATAAACTATACATAAATTAATAATTATATTGCAGTGAATGATTTATATTATTTACAGGTATAGAGAAATATGCCATCCTGTAAAAACAGTATGATGATCATTATTTGCAGTACATGTTAACTGTCACTGATTCAGTGTTGTGAAGTAAACTTAAATGTACATGATATATTGCAAACAAGGTAATTATTATTAGGAAATAAATAAATATTTTATCAATGAGATTATTGGAGGATAGCACACATCCCGCCACTACTAACCATAGCGCTACTCTCCCCTGTCCCCCTTAGCCCCCTCCCTTACGACCCCACCCTCCTATTATTATGTCACTCTAGGCACCAAATAGAGTGAGTGAAGTAAAGCACTCATTGCTCAATCACAAATATTTTCTCTCTCTTTTACTTGAGAGTAAGAGAGAACTAATGGATAAGTATAATCTTTAAAATATCCTATGATATGTACTATATACCTAGTATTATTTAATTTAATTTATAAGTTACAAAGAAGATAAGATCTTTGTAACTTGTAAGTTACAACAATATTTCACTATTATCATAGTAATGAAATCTTCAACTCAATAATTACAATATTTGTAGTAATATAACCGAAAACATAAAGCATTTCCTAGTTTAGTACTAACTACCTTGATATGTTGTAGAAAATTCACTTTCCGAGAACTATGGGTGTCCGAACATTGTTATGTTTCCTATCAGTTTTAACTAAAAGACTGTATGTTTCTAGGTACCAAGTTACTAAAACAACCAAGTAAATCATACCTATCTATAGGGTAAGTTCCGAGTTATCGAACAGTTCTAGTTTTACGAACAAGTAAAAAAGGTTAATATGAGTATGGAATAATAATTATAAGATATTTTTACGTGCTTGAAAATGAAACTGTTCGATAACTTGGAACTTACCCTAATAAGTCTGCTATCCAAATTGTACATAACTAATCAATATTTATTTAAATTTAATAACAAATACCTCAATCGAATAATTAAACTAGGTAGTATGAACCATATTATATGTAAAATTACCATTAGGTATAAAATTTACTCAATATATCACAAATCGTCATTCAAATAACAGTCACAATAATACATCTTATTATCCAGAATTTGATTTTATATATTTCAATAATATTTTTTTAACAACGACCATAGTTGTGAAAATGCATGATTATTTTAGATTCTAGAATAATCATATCCAATAATAATTATATGTTAGTTCAACATTAGAATATACTTTGGTAATAACAATAAAGAGATCTATCAGTTGTCATGTTATAGCTCCTCTTTGCAGTTCTAGGCTCATCAATTTGTTAAACATTTCGGTAGGTAGCTAAAAACTACTGATAAAGATGGAAGGAGGGGGTGAAATGATGGGGCGGTGCGTGTGAACGTATAATAATACTATATAGTAAATAGGGATATACAGATTTGGGGAAAATAATTTGGCGGTAAATGATTACAGAGTGAAAAAATAATGTTTTTAACTTTGTACTTCTATTTCTTTATAAACTGTTATTTTATTTACAAATTTATACTATACATTCATGTTAACATCTAATGTAATTCATTGTATTAGTTTCTGGTCATTCAAAGCTTGAATGTTTGTAAATAGGTTTGTTCTCATACAGTCAGTTGGGGTGGACTTGCGTTTAGTAAACCAACCACATGTCTATCTGACTCTATCATATTCAACATTTAAAACACTGACTGACTATCAAAATAAAATGTATATTTTATAACTTAGTTTACTCGTGATTATGAAGAAATTAATGATCTGTTTAATTTCAAATTATACCGATAGCGCTTTAAATTATGTAACATTATTATACCTAATGAAGTTCAAATTATTTTCGGTCATTGAGGTATATAGAAGAAACACAGTTTGAATGTAGTTGAGTAGTTAATTACACGACAGTTATATATCTCTATGTTATTATTCGTTTTTATTTTTCAATTAAAATAAAAAATATGATTAAATAGGTTTACTCAATTAATAACTAATCTAAATATTAAAATAATTTTTAATTTCTTTCATTTTTTAAATTTAATATCACTCTTTATATTTATTCCCTCATTGTATTTCATCATTTAATGTAGTTTGTTGTATCTGTAGTTTGTTGTACGGCACACTTCATGATTGTTTAATGACTCGGCAAGGGGGTTCGGAGGGCGGCAGGTGCCCCGATATTTATGTTAAATCAGTAATAAATTACTTAAGTGACGGACTATTGGGGCGTCGGACTAGTGAATAGTAACCCCTAGCAACATTAGTTTGTTAATTACTAAATAGGTACATAGATACTATAGTCAGGTAGTAGTAAACCAGGGATCTACAACACTAATTGGGTTATAATTGACTACCAAGAAATATTAGTTGGTTAACTAGGCTTCAGTTAATTACTAAAGAAGATTGAACAAAACTGGTATCGTAATATTACTAAGATATCGAACATTCTAACAAACGTTTGGAATTAACCTCATTTGTTTTCTCTTCCTTTTTAATGTAAAAATATCGTCTTTAAAGGGAGTGTCTCACTATTTTAACTTTTACCCCCCCCCCCCACAAAAAAACGCAAAGTTTAAACTTTATTAAAATCCCTATTTCTCTCTCATTATTTGACCATGGTGTTCGTTTATATTTTGTTCAGGTTTTTTTACTCTACAATTGCATAGTCTGTTTCATCAAACTGGCATTCTCAAAAATAATGATAATGAAATTTAAAAAAAAAACATTTTTTAAAATGTGGTTACATTTTCCCATAGACTTTTTTGCACGTTGTGGAATTTCATCTGACCGTAATTTCACGGGAACTAAGAAGGGGGTAATCATAAATTAATAATTTTCTTGTATTGATAACCATTTTAAGAGAAAGCAAGAGTATATATATTTCAATTTGTTTTTTCCAAATCTACATTCTTTAATTTGCTGAATTTCAAATTCAAATATTCCTTTTTGGTATTATTTGTATTTGTAGTTAAGATACTAATTTTCTGTCAATTAATATCTATTTGTGCGATATATTTTAATCAGATGAAATTTAATGAAATTTGAGATAAATTAATTTAAAAATACCCCCTTCCTAGTGCACGTCTCTATTTCATTCAGGGACGTGAACTACGAAGGTGTATTTTGTATGTATTTATGTTAATAAATTTTATGTAATTGATTTTAATGTAAATAAACTTTACGTATAGTGCATGAAAGATATAGATAGACAAATTAAAGTGGAGGATTTTGGAGATTATTATGGTGGACAATGATATATTATTGTGGTGGGCAATGATAGATTATTATGGTTGGCAATGAAACATTTTTAGGATGTGCAATGAATGGAAGGTTATGGTGGGCAATGGAAGATTATGGTTGACAATGGAAGATTATGGTTGGCAATGGAAGATTATGGTGGGCAATGGAAGATTATGGTGGGCAATGGAAGATTATGTGGGCAATGGAAGATTATGGTTGGCTATGAAAGATTATAGTTGGCAATGTAAGATTATGGTGGGCAATGAAAGATTATGGTTGGCAAAGAAAGATTATGGAGGGCAATGAAAGATTATGGAGGGCAAAGAAAGATTATGGTGGGCAATGAAACATTATGGTGGGCAATGAAAGATCATGGTGGCAATGAAAGATTATGGAGGGCAAAGAAAGATTATAGTGGACAATGAAAGATTATGGTGGGTAATGAAGGATTATAGTGGGCAATGAAGGATTATGGTGAAATATGAAAGATTATGGTGGGCAATGAAGGATTATGCTTGGAAATGAATGATTATGGTGAGCAATAAAATATTATGGTGGGCAATGAAGGATTATGGTGGGCAATGAAGGATTATGGTGGCCAATGAAGAACTATGGTGGGCAATGAATGATTATGGTGGGCAATGAAAGATAATGGTGGGCAATGGAAGATTATGGTGGGTAATGAAAGGTTATTGTGAGCAATGAAAGATTATGGTTGGCAATGAAAGATCATGGTGGGTAATGAAAGATTATTGTGGGAATTGAATGATTATGGTGGTCAATGAAGGATTATGGTGGGAAATGAGAGATTATGGTGGCCAATCATAATATATATGATACGCTTTATATATTAAATGTTAAAAGCGTTACTTTTTTCTTGTAAGACACAAAATGTGAGGTATCGGAATGATAAAATATTCGATAATTTCTCTTAGATCAAATGTTATTTCACTTGCATCAAACATTATTTCACTTGGATCAAATATTATGTCACTTGCATCAAATATTATTTCACTTAAATCAAATATTATTTCACTTGCATCAAACATTATTTCACTTGCATCAAATATTATTTCACTTGGATCAAATATTGTCTCACTTGCATCAAATATTATTTCACTTGGATCAAATATTATTTCACTTGGATCAAATATTGTCTCACTTGCATCAAATATTATTTCACTTGGATCAAATATTGTCTCACTTGCATCAAATATTATTTCACTTGCATCAAACATTATTTCACTTGCATCAAATATTGTCTCACTTGCATCAAATATTATTTCACTTGCATCAAACATTATTTCACTTGCATCAAATATTATTTCACATGGATCAAATATTGTCTCACTTGCATCAAATATTATTTCACTTGGATCAAATATTATTTCACTTGGATCAAATATTATTTCACTTGCATCAAATAATATTTCACTTAAATCAAATATTATTTCACTTGCATCAAACATTATTTCACTTGCATCAAATATTATTTCACTTGGATCAAATATTGTCTCGCTTGCATCAAATATTATTTCACTTGCATCAAATATTATTTTACTTGGATCAAATATTGTCTCACTTGCATCAAATATTATTTCACTTGGATCAAACATTATTTCACTTGCATCAAATATTATTTCACTTGGATCAAATATTGTCTTACTTGCATCAAATATTATTTCACTTGGATCAAATATTATTTCACTTGGATCAAATATTATTTCACTTGCATCAAATATTATTTCACTTGCATCAAATATTATTTCACTTGCATCAAATATTATTTCACTTGCATCAAATATTATTTCACTTGCATCAAATATTATTTCACTTGCATCAAATATTATTTCACTTGCATCAAATAATATTTCACTTGCATCAAATAATATTTCACTTGCATCAAATAATATTTCACTTGCATCAAATAATATTTCACTTGCATCAAATATTATTTCACTTGCACCAAATATTATTTCACTTGCATCAAATATTATTTCACTTGCATCAAATATTATTTCACTTGCATCAAATATTATTTCACTTGCATCAAATTTTATTTCACTTGCATCAAATATTATTTCACTTGCATCAAATATTGTCTCACTTGGATCAATATTATTTCACTTGCATCAAATAATATTTCACTTGCATCAAATAATATTTCACTTGCATCATATAATATTTCACTTGCATCAAATATTATTTCACTTGCATCAAATATTATTTCACTTGCACCAAATATTATTTCACTTGCATCAAATATTATTTCACCTGCATCAAATATTATTTCACTTGCATCAAATATTGTCTCACTTGGATCAAATATTATTTCACTTAGATCAAATATTATTTCGCTTGGATCAAATATTATTTCACTTGCATCAAATATTATTTCACTTGCATCAAATATTATTTCACTTGCATCAAATATTATTTCACTTGCATCGAATTTTAATTCACTTGCATCAAATATTATTTCACTTGCATCAAATATTATTTCACTTGCATCAAATATTATTTCACTTGCATCAAATATTATTTCACTTGCATCAAATATTATTTCACTTGCATCAAATATTATTTCACTTGCATCAAATAATATTTCACTTGCATCAAATATTATTTCACTTGCATCAAATATTATTTCACTTGCATAAAATATTATTTCACTTGCATCAAATAATATTTCACTTGCATCAAATATTATTTCACTTGCATCAAATATTATTTCACTTGCATCAAATAATGTTTCACTTGCATCAAATATTATTTCACTTGGATCAAGTTTTATTTCACATGGATCAAATTCAATTGCATTAAGATCAAATTCAATTTCACATTGAGCAAATTCCAATTCACTTGGATAAAATAGATATTATCTTGGATCAAATATTATTTCATTTGGATCACTAGACCTGTAAAATGCATAGTTGGGTTCGTTCTTTCCCGACTTTACCCTTCATCGTAAGGACAATACTGTTTAGAAGCACAGTTGTGTATAAACTCACCCAAGTGTGCCTTTCACTGCACACACCATTTGGTGTTGAGGAACAGTTAGGTAACTCCACACTCGAGTTTACCACTCACTAAATGCGCGAAATGAGTGTATAACCTACCAGGACTTACTCAACTTTACCATTCAGTAAATATTAGATTAGACGTGCGAGGTAAAGTATGGTTAGTTCTGACAGGATCGTAGTTACCCAACTTTACCTCTTAACCCTCCAATTATGAAAGTAATCAATGGAACAGTACAAGGAATATTATATCAAATTAACATATCTCCGAATATTGGAGGTGTCAATGAGCTGTTCTAAATAGCCATTTGAAGTGCAGCGCTGTCTAATATACTTCAATTTACATGTTATTAGAGAGATGTACTACCAAAGAAAATACGATGTGAATGATGGGAATAAACTATAGGACTATATACAATGAAAAACATACCTAGGAGAACGCTGCTGTACTTGGAAAGTGAACATTACAATAGAAAAAATATGACCTTTACCAAATTCTGATTGATCTAAAATGACCTACATTGGCACCACTTTCCTATTACCGTTAGTGTCCGACTATTGCAGTTTTCAACTACTGGTGATAAGTGTTTCTTGGAAGGATCTCAAGAGACTAGATAGTGAAATGTTAAGGGTTTCTGATCATTGGATAGACTCGTGTGCAGTGTTTCCTAATTCTAATTTCCACGAGTGCTTCAAAGTTGGCTTAATTAAATTAGACCGATTAACATGGTAGAGTTCAGCGTTGAAATGATCGATAAATTTAGACCATTTTGGTCTTTATTTACAACCATCGATCTGAAAGCCATCATAACTTTGGATATTGAGAAAATGCCTTTAATTGACATTTGGCGTGTTTATATGAAGAAAAGGCAATTACGCACGTGAAATAAAAGCTAAATAAGGTCGTAAGTTATATCAAATCATCAATGAATAATTATTTTAATGTATAAACATTAAGTATAGAAAAATATCACTATTTACTATGCAGTCTTTGTTTATTTAATTGATTAATATTAGAGCAAATATTAACATACCTTTTCCAATCACTGGATGAAGATGTACCATTGAGTATCTAAAAGAGAAAATTGAATTTAGACGATGAAATGTTATTGGTCTGTAGAATATTTGAATATTAGCGAAACTGAACAAAAGAGAGAAAATTGAAAGATCCTGAAGTTATATGAAAAAATTTGTAATCTCTGTCTCACTTAATTCAAACTCTCTTACAAATCTAAAGAAGTCTTGGGAATAAATATAGTTAGATATAATTTCTTGTTAACATATCACGCATTCTTTGCTGTCCCTGATGTACTATCAAATAAAAGTGTTTTTGAATGATGAATGTTAATTTCTCAAGTCACAGTTTCTAATTTTTCCATTATTTTCAATTTTGAATATATGTTGCCGTGAACTCAGACTTATTTAAAAATATCTATATTCTACAAGCATTACTGTTAAAAATTTTTTTGTTTAGAAGACTTTCAAGACTATCATGGTACAAGACTTTTAAGACTAACGTGCTTCAAGACAGTTAATACTGTACGTGGTACGGGATTATTAGACTATAATACTAATAATATTTATTAATATCTCACAAAAAGTTAAAAACAATGTACATAAATATTTAAAGTATCAAGCCCATATTAAACCATTTAAGGTTTTTAGGGCAAAACGTGTTACAAGACGATTAGACTAACGTGGTACAAGACGATTAGACTGATGTGGTACAAGACGATTAAACTAACGTGGTACAAGACGATTAGACTAACGTGGTACAAGAAAATTATTAGAGTAACGTGGTGAAAGAAGATAGACTAACGTGGTACAAAAAGACCAACGTAGACGATCTATTCAAAATTGATTATTCAATTATTATGTATATATTTAATGTAACAGTTCCATGTTAAATTCTAGGACTTTATCACATAATGATATGTTATTCCTAAAATATATGATAGAGCATATAACTGCTGAAAATTTAACCATTTGGTGGCGTTCATGTCACTTGAAAGTATATTCATTATTCAGTGAGAGCTGGTGACAGTATTTTACGATATTTCAAGCGATTGTCTTCCTAAATTTTATCTAATCATAACTACATATTTGTTGCCTGCTTTTCTAACCTTGCTCTTACAATCTACATTCTACACCAAGGAGTTCATCTCAATATCTTAACTAGATCACTACATACTGTTGCATACGTGTATGTTAAAGTTACAGGACAAATCGACACACAGGAATTGAAAAACTTCAATGAAAATATTCTACCTTAGCATATAATTCAGGATGTGGTATGAGAAATCCTAAGGAAGATGAAGAAACAGACAGTACTAAGAACACGACATTTGTCTAGCAAACTGTGGCTATCATTCTGAAGATATCATTTCAATAGCCAAATATATAGAAATCTCCCAAATTTTCCCTTTTCATTGAAATTTTTGTCAATGCTCTAGGTTCATTAGTTATTATTTTTTTAATAAATAAAAAGGTTCAGATGTTTATGAATCACACTCTATTTCGGTCTGATCCTCAAAGTGGTTTTGTACAATACTTTATTATTCTTGTTATAAGAGTCTTGTTCTACACTTTTTTCTAACTCTTTGAAAACTTTAACTATCTGTCGTTAATAAATTATGTTCCTGCAGACTCTTGTAACATCTTATGTTAACCTCTAAATAATAAAGATATGTCAAATTGAATACTTAAAAATTATTACAGCTATTCAGGTGGAGCAAATGAACTCATTAGTATTCTAATTTCTCTTTAGAATAAATCTGCTTCGCCTTAATCTCTTGTTACGCAAAGCATATTAATTTTAACTAAGACAGACAGGTGTGACTTAATTGAAGTAATGATACGTCCTTTGCAGTTAGAATTTCAAAATTAAGGTAATATTTGATAACGCCTATAAATTTAAATTCTAAATTTTACGATTAGACTTACGTGATTCTTGTCAATTAGACCAACGTGGTATGATGATTTGACTAACGTGGTATAATACTATTAGACTAACGTGGTTCAAGTCCATTAGACTTAGTGGATAATGATCATTAGACTAACGTGTTTCAAGTCCATTAGATTATCGTGATTGATGACTATTAGACAAACGTAGTTCGTTGTGAATAGACTAACGTAGCTCATGGCCATCAGAATATCGTTGCCCAATGAAATCATCAATTTGGTCGCTATTATAATCATTGGAATTATGGAGGTTAATTATATAATGATGCTAAGTATATAGCATATTATTAACTTTACATGTTTTCGGTGATGGAATAAATTTGTTTTGGATAGATGATTACTTAATATTGTTATCTTGTAGAATAGAGTTTTAATGGTGGAAATTTGAATTGATAAGAAAAAAAAATACTTTTCTCTTTCTATCTGTAATAAATAAGCCTGTGAATATAATAACAGTTGAAAAAGGGAATTAATTGAATTGAGCAGCAAGTCAGTTAAAAAGGACAACAAACTAACATTAAAGACCAAACTTATTTCAATGTATTCGTGTGGAGAATTAACTCGTTCTTTAGGGTTGTAAGACTTAACTAAGTACACTTACAAACTTACTCTAATTTGTCCGTAGCTGAGAGAAAATTCTGAGACCGAAAGGAGCTGTTGTACGACTTTCAAACTCTTCGTAGCTTATTGCGCTAATTAACCAGAGTGTGTGGTATTGGAATACAGCATATCAAATCTTTAAATAAGTTGGCTAGTTTTGGATACAGTTTTTATTCCTTTACTGGCTTTCTGTTTCAATATATATACCGTGTGTAGATAGTCTATTACTTAAATAAAGATTTTAATATTAAATTTATGTAAACTACTAGTAGTTGCACTTTACAATAAAATCTGTGATCTTTAATTTTTTTAAAGCACAATGTATCCAATGCATTACATAGTTAAAGTTCACCTTTTCACCCGTTTACCTATTCAAAATATTAGTCAATTTCAAACCAGTTGTTGATTAGTTATATAGGAGCATCTCCGTGTTGTGTCTGTGACTTCTTTTTTTTTCAGTGAATTGATGCTCTTGAATACTATATAGCCGAATGGCACCAAGATATAAGTTATAATCGTCTGTTGTCTCAGTGCGTATATTGTTTTTGAGTAATATTATTGATATCATGATGTTATATATATAGGTCGGACGGGGTATCACTACGCACAATCCCGCAAACCCGGTATTTACTCGAAAACTAAAGGTTCTAGAGAAACTCTTTTTCTTATGATGAAATGGTCATGAATGAGGATGGTTTTCACCCAGTTTCGAAATAATAGATTTAAAAATTATATACGTATTGGCAATTTTTTGTGCGTAACTTTTAGTGAGTGCATCGGGGTATCACTACGCACATGAAGGGGTATTACTGCGCATTGCATAAATACAGCACTTCTCTCCTCAAACTAAACACTTCCTGTCTCCATTTTAAAGCTTTCCTCCCAACTATCTAAACCCCTTCTTTCTCCATCTAAATATCCCTCTCCTCCCATCTTAATCCCCCTCTCTTCCCTTCTAAATCCCCCTCTCTTCCCTCCTAAATCCCCCTCTCCTACCATTTTAATCACAATCTCTCCTCATCAAAATCTCCTTCTCTTCCCATCTAAATCTCCCTCTTCCCCATTTATTTCCCTCTCTCCCTCATCTATTTCCGCTCTCCCATATCTAAATCCTTCTCATCCTCATCTAAACGTCTGTGTTACCCTCTCTACATGCCCTCTCCCCAATATATACTTGTCCCTTGCTTTTTAAACACATATTTAATGAATCTGCAACAAATATTTAACACTTAAATTTTACACAACTAGTTAACTACTTATATCAAGTAATATAATACGATTGTAGGTTTATTGTTAATCAATATTTAATTCTAAGACCTCTCAGCCCCCCCCCCCCCACCCTCTAAATACACACTCTCCCTAATCTAATACCCCCACATCAAGTTGCATAGCTATACGATCGTGAGTTTATTATTACTCAAATTTATAATCACGTAAAACCTTATTCAATATTTACACCTTTATTAAGAGCTAAAAACTCATAATTTATATATTCATTCACAAACAAATATGGTTATTAATGATGCGCAGTGATACCCCTATAGCTCTAAATTATCTGAGGTATCACTGCCCACCGTTAAAACTGAGAAGTTGAAAATTTGACATAATGCAACTGTTATTGTTTGTGCTAACATGTTAAAACAATATGAATCTATAAATCTTGGTTGTAGAGTTATTGGAGTGTTTGCAGGATTCAAAAATCACCAGCGCAAACTTTTTTCAGATCGTTATGACAGCACTACATACATCGCGACTTAGCTCTAGAAATACTAATAGGATAATGCTGCGTTATGATGTGTATGGGAGAAAAGAAGATGCTTGAAATGATGGCGCATTCATATATAGGCTAAAACAAGTGGTTTTAAAATTATAAGGGGTGCGGAGTGATACCACATAAAAAGGGTATGCGTAGTGATACCCCGTCCGACCCTAATATATGTGTTGCTTGAGGAGTCAACACACTTTTTAATTTTCTATTTTTTCATTTTTGGACCGATTTGGAGCTATATGTAACTTTGCAAACAAAAAAAAAAGACGTTTCACTCATGTAACTTTTTCGATTTTGGCTTTAGCTTCCGAAAATAATGTAGTTTTTCATTTTTTTCATTTATTTACATATTTCAAAAGACGAGAATTATTGTATGATTGAATATGCTACAATACAAATTAAGGCAGTTTTGGTATCCTTGGAACATTTCGAACAAATCTATAAGGGTTGAAAACTCATCGACTTCTCGTCTTTTTTAGTTGGATAATACACAAATTGCAGGAGACTCAAGAATATTAAATAATAAAGTGAAATGTCTAATTTATCACTATGGATGAATTTTGAATTCTGTTTTCATGTTATTCTGTATTCTATTTGGGATATAAATGCATAGTTTTCTTTTTATACCTTTGAATTACCTATCTTACCATAATAAATTCCATAAATGCCATAAAGATAAAAATGTCATTAGAAGGGTCATCTCACTTTTCAAAACAATTTTTTTTTGGACCAATCGTTCTGAAACTTTCACCATTCATGTAACTTTGAAAAAAAAACATTTTATTCGTATAACTTTTTCGATTTTGGCTTTGGTTTCCAGTAAATGTATATTTTTTAATTTTACAAATTTCAAAAGACGATGAGTGCATGAGTGCATATGCTAGAATGAAAACGAACACAGTTTTATAATCCTTCGAACATTTCTAGGAATTCTCCATACGGCTTCTTAAATTTTCCTTCTTTTCTTTCCTAGCCATTTTTTGATGATTAACTGAAATTTTCAACAAAAAAATCCATTTTCAAAAACCCTCGATAGATTTATATGAATTTTCCAAGGATTCCAGAACTGTCTTTGGTTTTCTTGTAGCGTGAGAACTCATGGACTTCCCGTGTTTTTAGGTGGAAAATATAAATTTCATAGGAAATCCATAAACATAACATAATATAATAATGTGATATGTCAATTTTTTCGCTATAGATGAAGTTAGTATGCTGTTTTGATGTAATTCTGTAATCTATACGGTAACTTAAGCAAAGAAAAGTAACAAGAAATTTAATATTGTCACTCATTGATTATATATCTCATTTTCTATGGGATATAGAAAGAAAATTTGTTTTAGAGTTATTAGAGTAATACGTATATAAGCATATTAATAATACGCAGTCTTTCATTGTTTGTTACTGTGATGAAAAAGTTTAAAGTCGTGGATTTAAATGTTTTATAAACCAACCATAGCTTAACTCTCACTCAGAATTGGTGAGTAATAATAAATACTTAAATTTCTATAATTATTGTACTACATTTAACAAACAGCAATTTTATGCTTTATGGAATATTTTTGGTAGTAGGGTACTAAGTTCCAAATTATTGGTTGGTTCTACAATTTCGGATACGTCAGAGAAGAAATTATTATAATAACTATTTAACTTCTATTCTAATTGGTATCATGGATACTGATTGAAATAAAAGTTAAATAATGATTATTATATAAAGATTTTCACGTGTTTGAAAATATGGAACCGTGCAATAACACAGAACTAACCCTAAAATAGGACATGTTGAATTTCTGAACCAATTAATTCTAATAGCCTCATCTGGATTATAATTTTGATGTTTTTTTCAATTACTGTGATATAATCACAAAAAATTGTTTCTGTTTGCTATATCTACGAACAGTTCTTATTTCGAAACATGACACGAAATAAGTACCACTTCTATTAAAGTGAGCTGTAATTAATGCGAGGCTTGCCTGTAAATGTATAGCACACTTCCTAACATTTAGTTTCCAACCAAAAAAAAATCATGAATTTTGACCCTCACCCGCCCCCCTTGGTACCTCACCTGGGGGGAGGGGTACAAGTGGTCATACCTTCACAAAAAATTTGGGACATAAAAGTCCACTACCTAAAGACTCTTTTTCAGCATTAAAAAGATATATGATAATTTCCACCAAAATCGATGGGTTGATCTCCTTTGAATCGATCTTAAGTGCACCTTTTTTGCTTTGGCAGAATTATGTAAACTTTCTTAAAAACTGAAGTGAAAAATGAAATACTGCTGGAAGTGCCAATTTGAAGAGCAGTGCATACAGAGTAAATACTAACAGTATTATAGCAAGAAATTCTTTCCAAATAATAATTCGTTGAAATTATCGTAACACTGCAATCTATTTCTAAATTGCGATGAACATTGTCACTACAAATGCATTCCTCAAATTTAGATAGAAATTCGTATGAAATATTGTAATTCATGTTGTTATAAAAATATTTATATGCTTTTTCAAAATGTGATAACAAATAAGAAGTTAAAGTTTCATCACTAGCCAAGATAGCATTATTTTGAATAACTAATGCACAACAATTAGAATGCATACAATTTGTAGCATTTACATCCCAATCTCAGTTCTGAAGATTCTTTAAGAGTTATACAGTGATACACTCTGCTAGAACTTCCCAATGACTGACCGCAAAGATCGCTTTCATTAATTTAGTTATCTACAAATATGTTACAAATGAACCAATAACATCGACAAACATAATAATTTCTCTCGTAACACTCTAACATGGATAATTATTGAATCGACTCTATAGTTATCTATGACTGCTCATAGATAACCGTATGACTGCTCCATATCTCAAGTAAATCTTCAATGATATATTCAACTAAAGAAATATCTCAAATAAATTGAATTGCTTATTTCAATGAACCAGGGTCAATTTCTTTCTATCATCTTTGATATTCTCTGAAGCGATTGTATAAATATTGAACTAAAATTTGAAAATCAAACAACGGTCTCTTAAACATTTTTGATTCCCTTTGAAATGATATAAATTATAAATAGTTAATGTAGAAAAGGAGTAGTCAGTTTAAAAATGACGAGAAATCAGTTCTCTTTTCCTTAATTAGTCTCCATTTTCTGTTGTTTTGTGTCAGGCTTTGTGAGGGTAAATTGCCATGATTTTTAATAGGCATTTGAAAAACAGAGAAAAAGAGTCACATTGAGGATGTACTATCAGAGAAAAGAGTCACTGTGATGATGTACTATCAGAGAAAAGATTCACTGTGATGATGTACTATCAGAGAAAAGAGTCACTGTGATGATGTACTATCAGAGAAAAGAGTCACTGTGATGAGGTACTATCAAAGAAAAGAGTCACTGTTATGATGAACTATCAGAGAACTAAGTCAATGTGATGATGTTAATTTCACAAATAACAGTGTTCTAATGTTCTGTTTGTGTATCCATGATCAATTTTCAAATATATGTAACCATTACGATCAGTTATATTTTTTCACAACGTGAAATTAGTCATATGTGATAGAATTATTAATGATACACTTTTCTCCAACTCGTAATGAATTATTTAAATTATTATTAAAATTGTAATGAATTATTATAAAATGAAAAAGCAATAAATTATTATAAAATGAAAAAGTAATGAATTATTATAAACTGAAAAAGTAATGAATTATTATAAAATAAAAAAGTAATGAATTATTATTAAAATGGTCTGCAGACTATTTTTTTACAATATCATCAAGCTACTCAAATAGAATGTACCTATATTACTTGAAGATGAAATACTTCTCAGGAATACTTTTGTTAAGACTAGAAGAGTAATTCAATCTGTAAATGTCCTTCAGTCTCTAAAATGTAGCGTCTATTATCTCTACCTCTTTTCTGGGGAAAATTGTAGAAGATCTTGGATGGTAAATCTTGCAATTTATGTAAATTTCTCTTTGAATAAACTCAGTGTGATGAGTTTAAAGGAAGGGCATTGGAGTCAAGAATTTGGTTTTGTCGTACAGAAGAATAGGAAATTTACCAACCACATTTGTGCTTTGAAAATTCAACTGATCAGGAATCTTTAAAAATTAGGAGAATGTTATCAAGAATTACCAAATTTACTAGAAATAACAGAAATGATTGAAATTACTATAAGAATTTCCACAGCATTCCATGTGAATGCATGGAGCATTCACAGTCTAGCTTATACATATTATACATAGAATGATATATTATAATATAACGATAATTTCAAACTCAATTAATAAAATATGTGTGGTGGTTGTCTCATATCCTTCATTTCGACAAATAAAAGAAAATAAAAGATTCTCTAGGCCATGCACCAAATAACTGACAGAAGATATTGCAATGTTTTAAATCACAGAAAAGCACAAACAGCAAGCAATGGATTGAATTTCTGATTTTATTCCAGTGTAAGATTTACAGTCACTAATCTGTTATGAAATAATATATACAGTTCTTTATACACCAAATATCATTTTATATAACTCCACTTCTTCCAGTGCTGTGAATGAGATTCTTCCGTCTCATTAAATAACTGGAGCTCATTGTGCCAAAATATATCCTACGAACAGCTTAATATTTCCCTAATTGCAAACTCCATTACTCCATTATCTGCGTAAAATCAAATTGGAGGAATTATTGTAATAAAGCCATTTTTATAATTCCTTATTGTAACTATTTTAGTGAACGGTGGAAATATTTTAATTATTATATCAGCATACAAATTGAATGACTACTATTCAGAGTTAGTACTCTTATTATTATGAATTCGAAATTATATAAGTTGGAAAGTATAGTTACCTAAGTTGTTATAAAAATAACAATACTATAAAACACCAAATTTTCAAGTGGTTTTGCTAGCTACCAGTAATACTGGTCTGATTGAGCTGAGATTTTGACATAAGGTATTAAATGCTCTAAATCTTTGTAGTTGCTCATGTAAATGTTTCATTTTGGGAGCCCCCCTTCCCTGTGGGGAGTGAAAAACCTGTTTTACCCTCTCCACAGAAAGTCTATAGAGTCAATGTGTGTTGGTCCTACAGAAAAATCTATGGAAGCTAATATGTTTTAACTTGGAATTTATCGTCATATGAGTTTTTTTTTTAATTTCGATTTCAAGAAATTTTCAATCAATTTAAAAGAAAATTCTCATTCTTTCACCTTTTCCAAGCGTTATTATATATTTTTCGAATAAAAATTGTTTGTGATCGAAATTAAAAAAAAACTCACATGACGATATAGGTAATTTTGAACTGAACATAGCAGCTTCTATATTGTTTTCTGTTACCGAGATAATGGAGTAAACAAAAAAAAAGTTATACAAAGAAAAAAAAGCAATATAAAGGGAGATTTTCGTCCCTGCCAGAGAACTCAAAGGTCCCCCAAGGTAACAACGAAGCCATCTACCAAAAATGGGATGCTAAGCCTATTTTAGAAGTGGGGGATTACTGTGGCACACCGTATCTTTCACCCCCTCCATTATTCAATCCTCTCCCACACTGACTTATAGTTGTCTCATCAAAATGAAATTTTTTGTAGGTTTTCTTTGGAATGTTTACTAAAAATCTGAAGTAAAAAAATGGTAAAATTTGGAAAAAACACTAAACGACCCTCTTAAATTTGGAAAAGTCTTTACAATTACTATGAAAAAAAAGTGTAAGTAATTATTTCAAAAATCCTCAAAAAAATTGTATCTCTGCAATTAATGGGAGTTTTTTCATTCGTTATATCGTATTTCAAAATGATACAATACTTCATTTTGAAATATTTGGATTTTTTTAGTTTATTAAAATTAGGTCGGTGTATTTATCGGACAATTCCATGCATGTTTTGATCATTATAAGAAAATAGAGAAATCATTTTTTTAACTCGTTAGTTTATTTGGTATCCATTATTTTTGCAGGTATAATGGGAAGAAATTAAGTAAGAAATTAAGTCGAAACTTAAATACCCATGAGTAGATGATCAGGAAAATATAAATATAAAGCAAGAAGGATAAACAAAAGTACGTCATATAGTAAAAACATTAGGGGAAACTGACACAGTTACTCTCCCTCTTTTATAGAATGATAACAAAGGTAAATACTTTCCGTTGCATTTTAGGGTAAGATTTTATTTCTCAGGTAATATATTTAATAATCTACCGTATTCTCTTCATAAAAAAGAAGTTCAGTATACACTGTACATCCAATAAAGAGTGTTTTAGTAGTAGAAGTTCGCAAAAGCGAAGCAATATCCGCTTTTTAGTGCTAGTTAATCACCCAACAGATGCTACTAACGATAATAAAAAGGAGACAATAATTATCGGAAAAAAAAATGAATGGCGACTTTATATGAGGTGATATTAAAAAGTATCTATCTGACGTTTTCAGAATTTTCTTGAGTCATATCGGGCAAAGGATCTATCTACTTCTTAGCCACAAACTTAATATATATTTCTAGAGGATCTATTTGCCGATAGATCACTCACTCATGTTAGATAGATCAATCACCCTAATTGTCCTCCAATTTATTCATTTCGATATCACAGTTCCATTGATTCAGGCAAATACATGCAGAATAGAATATCAAAGTGACATTATGATCATGTCGTAGTGACTTATTGATGAGGCGTCACTGTCTGAACCGGCAATATTCATTGAAATTTTGAAGGAAATTTTATGTAATAGTACTATGACACCACTGGTTGACTTCTTGTAAATATTTAAAATATGATATTGTTACTTCTTATTTTATAAGCAGTACAACTCCTCTATAATGAGGTCCTGTATAATGATCTTTCCTGAATAAAAGTGACCCGAAAAATGAAGTATCCTGAATGATAAAAATATTTTGTGTACTGTGTCATAATAGCCATCAATTTTTATTCATTTCTTAACTCCTACATTTTCTCCTAATGAATTAAGCTCGATCTACCTAATGAAGTAAGCTCATAATGAAGTAAGTTCGATCTACATATATATATTTCATATAGTGAACATGTTGTAGTTCATTATAGAGGGGCCCAACCAGTACAACTCATTTATTATGAAGTCTTGTATCATGATCTATCCAGATTAGTAAAATCCTGAGATATGAAGTACAATGAATAGTGAATTATATTTTAATAGGAATATATTTGTACAATGAATAGTGAATTATATTTTAATAGGAATATATTTTGTGTAGTTTACTATGCATCTCTTTACTACCATAAATGAACTTTACATCAATGACCTAGTAGAAGTTAATTATAAAGGAGTTACATTGTAATATGGCACACTTAAAAAGTTTAGAGCAATGTATGACTTTAAAGAATTCAGGAAGAGAGATAATTGATGTACTTAATCTCACTAATAGCTGCCAAAATGGCATAGAAAAAGTGAATAATTCCAGTTGATAAACAATAATACAGATGTCAGACTTGTTTATACAGATGTCAGACTTGAAGAGTGGCAGACTGAGACTATTTATAATGCAGAGTGGCGGTCTATTAATGCACAGTGGTTTGATTTCATTTTCAAATTTATATATATATATATATCTTATCTCCTATGCTACAATGTTATTTTGGAGAGAAATTTAGCTGCCTTTGGAGATAACTGAAGAGACAAATGAAGAGTTTATGATCATTGCTGTCTTCATTGAATTGTCTTCAATGTAATATATTTTGTTATTTATGATCTAGAATTACTGTTAGATATCGATTTGTATTCTAATGACTTCACCAAAATTCTATTTTGATGAGTGAGAAAATTTGAAGAATACTCATACTATAGGTAAATTTTCAATAAAAAAAATTAGAATAGGTGATTTAGAATGATAAAATTAGAATAGGTCGGTGATGTCAGAAAAGATATTTGATATTTAGCAATCGAAACACAGGTTGAATATTAGCAGAAGAGCAGGAAAACATTTTAGCACCACAATGATATGGCTATGACAGTTTGTAGTCATTCTCTTATCCTGAACTTTAGGCATAAAACTAACTCTGTACTGCTAGTTGGGATGAAGTGGCTCATAAGATTGGTACTCCTGAAGAGGAAAAAGTTCCCTCCTACTGAAATCCTGAACTTCTGTAGTTTGTGAACAATAATTTGCCATTATGGAGATATAGTCAATGTTTGGATTCAGATTTGGGTGAAGATGATTCCTCTAAATGTTTGGTCGTTATGAAGAATGGTAAAACTAAAGAAAAACTGTTCACAACCTTGCATTAGACTTGATAGATTGAATGGTGTCTATTGATATGTTTCTGAACTGATTGTAAACAATAAATATAGTATACATATACATTGAATTTATCTCAGTATTTCTAATTTCACGTTTAGTTACCTATACCAACGTTGTAATACTTAGTCACCTAATTAGGTTCACAGTATTCGGAAAGTCGGTGTTAACATGATGCCAATCAGAAATTATTAAAATCAGAGGAGCTAAATATCATTTTTATATTGGGACAGTCAAAATAAATCAGCAATAAGGAACAAAAATGGCTAACTTTTATTTGTTCACAATGATCAAATTAAAATAATCCGATATCAACTTCATTGTCAACTCCAAAACTCCAATTACTTTGCCACTCAATTTGTAATGACATCATTAACTCAACACAAAGGGCAGTTATTGGCTCACAATCACTAGATGAAGCGTTTGAATGCGTTTTACTGACTGGAAATGTGTGTATCGCCACAGAGCGCAATTGTGGTCAGAATTATGGTGGCAAAGTAACAATTTATGCCAAAATATCACAGAGGTCCTTTAGTGTAGCTTTAGTTCTGTTTCTGTGTGGCTAATTGCACCAATTACATCTCTACTGGGTAATGCAGTCGCAAGTTATAGTGCAGTTATATTGCTCTATGTGAAGGGGCCTAAAATAAAAGCAGTTATCCTTATATAGTATGGTAGTGTAATTCAATTTAACTCAGAGTAAAATCAATGTAATCTTTATAATTAGAATAATAAGTATATGGTAATTAAAGTAATTTTTTTTCATCGAATTTGATTTGTCTCCATTGAAATATACTTTCAATATCCGAATTTTTTGCTATTTGGTAGAATGGCGATGGCGAATGAGGTTTAATTATGCAAAGTAAATCAATAAGACACAATAGTGTGTCACACACATACTCTACGTAGATTAATTGCGGTAATTACACCAAGTAAATTACGAACAAAGTCATTTCCAGAGTGCTAAATTATGCTAACATTTATGCAGAAGATACAAATTGTATCAGGAAAAATTCATTCGTTAACATACAGTGTTACCTTTCCAATGATAATAAATAACACACGCAGCATTGATATTGTTGGTTTAGTGTCTATTTAATGGCTATATATATATGATCAATAATAGAATATGTATTGCAAACTACTTATAAAATGGAAAATATAAATAGTGGCATTCCGTGTTTTAATTTATTTAGTATAAACATATCCAAACTTCATTTTAAGTTTAAGTTAAATTATTAGTTTCCTAAAATGACAACCATTCAATTACTATTATTGAAAAAATGACTGAAGAGGTACGATATGAAATGGTTCTAGGTAAATTCCCCCGCGGTAAATTCCAGCAAGGAAAGTTCCACCAGAAAAGTTCCACCGCTACTAAGTTCCACCACGGAATATTCCACCGCCAGAAAATTCCACCGCGAAAAATTCCACCGCATAATACTGATTTCATTTACAAAAGGTATAAAATTTAATAAAAATGATTCGAAGAAAAATGTGTTTTTGGTGGTAACCGAACAACATTTCATTAGTTAAAAAGTTAAGAAATTATAAGAATATGTTATGTTAAGTGAAGACCTAAAAGATAAGCTAATTAACGTAAGAAATATTAGACAAATCAATCTCTCTCTTGAATATGAATCAATTCACTGCTAAAAAAATTTAAATAGTGTAAATTCAACAATAAAGTTCCACTGCCCCAGTGACCAACGATTAAGATTCCATTTGATTCTCCTTTAAACATATACATGATGAAACTGAAATTAAGGATTATATTTTGTTTGTAATATGATAAATTTTATTTTATATATAATATTATCTATCACCCTCCTCTTTAAATGTACCAATATATATTTCAATTTCAATCAGCTACGATAAAAAGATGGAATTTAAAAATTGATATGAAACGTACTGAAATGAAATGTTTAATTAATATTGACATTTTTTAATATAAAAAGATAAATCACCAAGATGAAACTTTCTGAAACTGTATAATAAATCTCTATTGAAACTAATACAAAAAAAAGTTTATATATAATGCAATTTCTCATATTACTGCTTAATATTAACATTTTCAATAATGAAACCTAAAAAAAATATTTTGTATCAAACACTAATATCTGAACAAAGTGTTTCTGTTGATAGATTAAAGAAGTTAAATTTAGAAGTGTTGCCACAGGTTGGTGTTCCAATACCAGCGGTATATTCTGTCACGATTAAACAGTTAAATATTTCATGCCTATAGGATAGCCGGATTATTAATTGTCTTATATTTAAAAGGAAAATTTGTTTATTTATAATTATCAATTACCTATACTTAGAAATACATTTTAAAATAAACTGTATATTTATACTGTTCATTTGTATATTTTTTTCAAAATGGTGGAATCTTCCAAGGTTGAATTTTCCATATCTGGCATTTGACGCCGGTGGAATCTTCCTTGTGGAACTTTCCGCGGGGCAACTTTCCACGGTGGAATTTACCGGCCACATATAAAAGACTCCATAAAGTGTCTTGAAAGAGAAACTCTCACCAAACATCATCGGACAGATCATATTACATGAAAATGCCGAGGATGAAGGAAATAACAGAGGACGGGGGAATATACATAGTATTCATAATAGGACTTACACCTGTCAATATTTTCTCAGGTGTGCTAAATTCCTAAATGGAATTGGCGAAGACACATTTTAGCAGTTATAAAACAACGAAAGGAAAAGAGAAGTTCGACAACGAATCTGCTACTACGTATGATCATTGATCGTGGATATTTGGTCCACGGATTGTTAATTCAGAAAATATCTTGTACTATAGATATGTATAATTTATGTATTGTTCCTACTTTGCGCCAATTTATATTATGTGCTAAATTGTACCTCAACATGCATACAATTTTTCTTTGTTTATATATTGGAAAAGTAATTGTATATCAATAATAGCAAGTAACATGTTTTGGACAAGTCATTCTCAAACTAATGTGTTTAGGCATGGACTATGCATTGAAAACCTCGGAAATTATTGCTATATTAAAAACTCTACATAATCAGAAGCTTCAATAGTTATTTAAAGATTTGTTGCGTATGGGAAGGGATCAATATAATGACGTGATTTGAAATCAAACGTAGTCGAATAACTTCTCTGATAGTAAGTCAATACACCTATTTTCAGTTTTTATTGAATTTTTCTCATCAAAGAAAATGTGACGGGAAAGAATAGAAGGTCATTGTAGCGATCTACAATCTACATGTTCAGTAGAGCGGACAATTTTTAATCTCTATAGAGGGTAGAGATTTTGTTAATAGATCGTCAGCTGTACGAATGTGATACCTCAACTTTAAGGTACGAGAAGTGATGGTTGTTGTATTGTGTGTAAGTCCCTTTTAACAGTAAGCACTACTATACAATTATTGTTGTTTGATGAGTATTCAAAGCGTAGAAAGAAATGAGAAAACAGACTGTGGTATTTGGGGACAAAAAATTAGAAATTAACATTCCAGATGAAGATGTTAGACAGCAATATCTGTTTTGGTAGAAATAAGAGCTGTCTTTTATCAACAGGAGTAGTGATAGGATGTCCTGTATCAAAAGGAGTAATGATATAATGTCCTTTAACAATAGGAGTTGTGATAGGATGTTCTTTACCAATGACAGAATCTTGTATATAAATACCATTATATCGAATAGGGTCAAATAACAGAATGTAGGAATCTTCGAGATGTAGCTATCAACACTAATAATTACAGTTGATAACTACTTCTGATGAATAATTCTCCTCTTCTAGCTTTGCCCCATTATCTCACAAAGACGTCGTGGCTCAGAAAAATGTCCCCGAGTGTAATTTCAATTTCCATTCAGTCTTATCAGTTGCCAGATAACAACATTAACAGTTATAGCACCCATTGCAGACCTCATTAGATTCTATAATAAAAAAGTCTCTTATTGCCAACATCGAATTATTGTGAGGCAAGTAATGCTGCCGGTTGAGTACAATCACCGTAAATGGCTACTGCCAGTAACTTGAGCGAATCCCGTGATACGCAAAGTATCCGTACCTATAGACTTTTCTACGAATGTTATGATTAGTATTATGAAATTTGTATATATATTTTAATATTAATTAAATAAAAAAATAATGTGTACAATGCAAAATATATATGTATACTCAAAATCAATTTGCAGGGTAGTTAACAAAAGTTAGGAAACAAAAGCCGTATTGATCATGTCAAAAGTAAATTAAATTAAGTACTATAAGGAATTGAAATAACAGATATAGAGGAATGTGACACTATGATCACAGTCACCTAATACCATTCAGTGTGAGAACCCACGGATGGGAAAAAGCTACTATTTTGCACATAGTCGTTTACCAAGGAAAGTAACGGAAAATAATACTAACGGTGGTGGAAGAAGAAAATGAAGAGGTGAAAGTAAATTGAGCCTACCTTACACAAAAAAATCTCGTTGTTGAAGAACATATGTTATGAGCAATAATTTCAAATAAGAATAACTTTATATATTTTAATACTCTGAAATAACATTATTTCCTTCTCAAGACTATCTATAAATGATGTTAATTGCTTACCTCCTCTCTTTTAACCCTTGGCCTAAAAGTCCATTAAGATTCCATCGAAAAACATTCTTTTTGGACACACAGCTTTATTATACCATAAGTTTCTTAGCTGTTTGATACATATGGTAGTCTGGGCAGAATTATCGCGATACTAGCTGGGGTAGGACATAATCATATCATTTTCCATTTTCTATTCTCTATTCCAATCATTCTTATAGCCATATATGCTAAATATTGTATCCTTTTATATGTGTGCCATAAAAATTGAACCGATCATTATCCGCTTTTATTTCCTGTTAAAATGATATACAATAATTAAATCTGTTACTGAATAATGGGAATAGATAATGAACAAGTAATTCTTAAAATATAAATTAACATAAAATCCCATTACTGTATAAATGCCTTTTCTCAAACTGCAGGAGTGAGAACACTCCTGCAGTTTGAGAAAAAGCATTAGGCTTTTATACAGTAATGGGATTTTATGTTAATTTATATTTTAAGAATAAAAATAACACATAAAACTAGAGATATATCCTCTAAAATTCGAAATTGATAAACATGGTATAAATAAAAAAGAACGATTCTTATAACCTAAACAACTATATTTTGCCACCCATAGGATGTAACACCCCCTTCTTTTTCCAATCACAACAGACATCTTCAGGATAAACCCCGTGAGATCAAATGTATTCACAACCAAAAACTGATGATATTTTTCAATTTAAAAATAAAGTAACAATCTCAAACTGAATTTTATCTATTTTGTATGACCTAACATAACCCAGTAAAGGGTACCATAAATAATAATGACTAGGAACCAACGTAACAGTTCAGCTTTTCTCTGTTATTTACCATTAGTGTTCTTTAACCTCTTTACCCATTCCAATACTGCAAATAGTACGATATTATAAAAGAAATATTGTTTCTTCTCAAAATTTCATTTCATTTGTCGATCTTTGATATTGCGGCAATATTTTCTTTCTTCTTGGCATATGAGATCTTTCGTTAGTAGCTATACCCAGTGGATAAAATAATCATAATCACCAATCGACGGTTTTCGTTCGGCTCAAATAATCGAATATAAAAAGATCGTCTATCTACGATAAGAATAATTTAGCGACAATCCAATGGTTAATTATCATAAACTTATAACACTAAGTATAAAGTATTCCGTGAGACACATATAACAATTCATCCCGATGATGATGTTTGAAATTAAGTTATTCTATGATAAAACAGGATCAATATTCATCATAATAAACAATCTGCTGATTGCAACTTTTAATATTTTTTTATTTCTAATATTTTATATCTGAAATGTTTTTCCTATAATAAATTTGATCTGTGTACATTATTATGATTAGCGAGCAGAATATTTCCTTATGATATTAATGGCCATAAATTGCCTGCAGGAGAGATATTTTGGATGTCTTTAGTTCTTTGATAACATTAATGGCGTTAGCGATACAAAGAGACTGAGAGGAAAAACGCTTACGCAGCAAAAAAAATCAAGGGTGAAATTTTTTAAGATTGTTATTATCACAGGTATTAATGGTTACGAAGATTATAAATAGAATTATAATGTCGTTAGTTATTTCTCTGAAGAACAATTATTATTCTGTTAATAAAACCTTTAACCCTATTACTATTAATGGAACATATTTGTCCCAAGAGCTTTTCACATGTTCAATGTACTCTATTTTCTTAAATGAAAATGATTTTGGATGATAAAACTGAGGTTTACGGTAAGTGTTTACTGTAAACATCTTTGTGGAAATAGGTATTTAATGAATTTGATTACATATTGTTATTGTGATCCCAATAAGTAAGAAGCTCCCGAATGTCACGAGAGATATGAAATGTGAAAATATAAAATATTGATTAAGCAGAAGTAGCAGTGAATAGGTTAATCAAAATCAGGAAGTTGTCTTAACAATAGACACGATAAAGTAAACTAATAGGTTGAGTGATATAAATTAAAACAGAGCAAAGTTCTAAGAACGCTCCTTGATAATCTGCTAAATATTTAAGAGTTCCTTTGAGAGCCATGAATGCACAAGCAATTGTTGTATTGTATTCCGTATTATTACGATTTGAATAGTTTATTTTAAAGAAAAATTATGTATTCAGAAATATTTAGTATAGTTTAGATATTGTAGAAACAAGTGAAGTTACCAAATGCAGAACATCTGGAACTAGGATGAGCACTCGTAAAGCGTTTAACTTCGCCTCCGCTTTAATCGATTTTGATCTTTTCTTGACCTTGAGTATAAACCTGATAGCTACCAAAATATAATCAAATGGTTCTTGGATAATGTCCACTTATTCAATCAAATTCTAGTCATTTTGGTTGAAAGATATTTGAATAACATTTTCTTTGGCAATTTGGCGGAGGTAATAAACTCCTATGAAGAAAGTTCCACTGCGGAAAATTCCACTAGAAAAATTCCACCGAGGGAAATTCCATTTTGTGAACATCCACTGGGAAAATTCCACTGAGTATGAATAAATTGTACCACTTATTACCTTAAATAATACTTTAGAAATTATCATCTCCATATTCTATAAGCTTTTTTGATATCCGTTACACTGTTTCTTTTAAATTGGTTCAACAAGATGTAAATAAATTTCCTTATAAAATGCAAGTTTGAGTTTTAAGTAGAGGCAAATATATAAATATGTTATGCGAAGTGATAGTTTATAACAAATGACAATGACCACCACAAAGAGAACAATTACTCACAATTGTTGTGGACAAATTCTACAATTTAAACATATTATTTATATACAGTAACATCAACCAACAACAATTAAAAATAATTTATTAGTGTAGGCTATGTGTTATATCTTGTGGAAATATTAATCTAGATCTTCCTTGATATCCATTTCCATATTGAAATTCACACAATAATCGTTTTAATCTTGAGTCAATTGTCTCGTATTTGTATGAAAATTATTTTTTTAAAGTGAGCTATGTGCTATATATTGTTGGAATGTTAACCCATTTTCATCTTGATATCCAAGCAAAATGCAAAAAAAAAAATCATTATAATTACATTTTCTAATTTTTGGGTAATCTTGATTTTCTATTTTCCTGATTTCCTGGGCTTTTCGTTTTCCATATATTTCGATTTTCATTTTTTTTCCCTGATCTTACGGTCTTCCGTATTTTTCAATCTACTGGAATTTCTTATTTCCCTTATTCATTCGTTTATCGCATTGTTCGATTTTTCGTAATTTTCAGTTCCTCGTGTTCTCCAATTATCTGAATTTCTCGGTGTTCCTGATTTTTCGGTTATATCGGATTTTCAGTTTTTCGAATTAAACGGCATTACGAGATACTGTTAATTAGTCTTCCTTGTTCTTTTATTAGAAAGTCGGACAGTGAAGGTTGAATGAGAATATTTCTTAAATAATTAATGATGAAGCGAATACTTGATCAATTTTTATCCTTTTAACTGTGATATGTTATATAATGCTATATTGAATTTAAAAGATTTCAAGAGAAATTATAAACTAGTGTGGACGGGACATTTAGTAATTTACATCACAGAATTTATTCGTAAAAGAGAAACTTCAACAGTTAACCATTAAGGAAGTTAATAATATTTAAAATGTGGAACACTAAAATTACACACCAAGTTTTAGTCTTAAAACTCATAAATCAGGCAACATAATGAAAAAAATTTGTTAATACGTATACTGTATGCCCGAAAATATATTTAAAATTGTTTCAAGACATAGATTTATATATTGACTTCCAAGTAGTTTCATACGATTTATGGTAACTTTTTTATTGCCAATGATTTATTTTAATAATAAATATAAATTAATGTACTCACTTAGGTTATCCAAACAAGTACAAACCATATGAGTTCTTTTAACTATATTCACATGTTACACAATTTTAATAAATTAGAGATGATTTACATCATTACTTTCACAACTGGTGTATTTGCAACACGTTAGATCATCACCAGGCTCTGGCCGGCACTTCCCACGAAATAACACACAGCACCTCACCTCACCGTATCTAAGAGACAACTGAAACAAATCGCCAGTCGAAGATCTGAGATTCAGAAACTCGCTGGTGAATAGTTTGGCTGTTTCACTTTGCCGGGAAAATACTCTATTGCCGATGATTAAATTATATTTCTATTTCCGGTATAAGTAAATTGACAATTATTATTAATCTAACTAATCCTATGACAATTGAATAGTGCAATAGGATTAAATAAGGTTATGTTATGAAAAGGAATTGGACTATACATAATATTTATAAATATTTCGTTAATAGGAATTGCCACATTTTAAACTTTCATACTTTTTTCTTTCGGTTATCAATCACACACATTTTTTTTTAGTTATGGGAGAACGATGGATTTGCAAGCGAGTACTCATCGGTTCTTTCGCTGCAATATGGCTGTACAGTTTCCACAGTTTCAGAATAGGTATGTTATTGTTGGTGACCGGAAAGAAGCTCACATGAAAAAAGCCCACAGGAAAAATGCCCACAGGAAAAAAGCCAACAGGAAAAATGCCCACATGAAAAAAAAGCCCACAAGGAAAAAAGCCCACAGGTATAAAAGCCCACAGAAAAAAAACCCACAACTACATATTTTTTTTAAAATGCAGAAAAACATAAAGTTGTTTTGAATAAGGATATAAGTTTACAAAGGCACGAATATTCAATTTTTTTCTAAGTCTTGCACCTTTTGTCTCATTTTCAAAGCCTTCATCGCTAAGATTCATTGTATACTTGTTGAAATTAAATTTTATAGTATTCAAATTTGAAAATCATCCCTGACTTTTTACTTTACCAATTTAAATTATATTTTTCCCCTCAGGGGCTCTATCCTGAAGCTGTTTGAGGTGAATGGAAGAGAAGGAGGGTGGCATCCCTTGGGTTCCGAAATGTTGTAATTTGGATTATATATTTTCTTTTCAACATATAAATAATTTTGAACGCTATTTTGTGTTGAGTAGGCTCATAAGCTTCATTAACTACAACCTCTTCATTTTCCTCTTCCATCCATGAGTGCAACCACTGATTCTTTTTTCCCTTTCCATAAAATCCCTTGTTATATGACTGCATTCATGGAGTACTTTTTTTGCATCCATTAACTTAGTCACTGACTACTTCTCTTTCTGACTGCTTCTTCCAGTCATTTTTTAAAAACATGGGCAAAATAGTCGAAATGGCTGTAAGATGATATTAAACCATATAAAAGAAATTAAAATAAACTATTTTAGAATATTTCTTATGCCCTTATTTAAAAAAACATTATGTTTTTCTGTATTATAAAAATTATGTAGTTGTTGGCATTTTTCCTGTGGGCTTTTATAATTGTGGGATTTTTTCCTTGTGGGCATTTTTCCCTGTGGGGATTTTTCCTGGTGGGCTTTTTTCCTTGTGGGCATTTTTGTTGTGGGTATTCTTCCTGTGGGCATTTTTCATGTGGGCTTCTTTCCTGTGGGCTTCTTTCCGGGAACCAATATAGTTATGGTTTATTTTCTATCGAGAATTTTTTTTGTAGATATTGTATGTAGAAAATAATTTTTGTCAGGATGAAAACACTATTTCCAATCATTATTTTCAATCTATTGGTTTCGTTTAAATTTTGGTAGCTAGCGTATAAATTGTAGCGTATATTACTGTTTGATGGGGATTCCACAATGAAATTGTCTGACAAACAGTGGTAGTACGATCACACACACAAACATAAAAACTACTATCGACTGCTCACACTAATCTTGAACGTCCAAGTACACGGTCACTTCATTAGATCCTAAGTAGTTGAGATGTCTCTATTAACATACGTCACAATGAATTAGTCAATCAGAATATTATTGTAGTCATGTTAGTATCTGGCCTATGTGAACACACACTATCCGAGTACTGCGAATCTCCCTATAAAATAGAGTTGGAAGGGGTTAATATTAAATGTAAATACACTGTCGTAGCAAAGTCACTATGATGATGAACATTCAGAAAAAAGAGTCACTGTGATGATATACTATAAGACAAAAGAGTCACTGTGATGATGTACTATCAGATAAAAGAGTCACTGTGATGATGTACTTTTAGAGAAAAGAGTCACTGTGATGATGTACTATCTGAGAAAAGAGTCACTGTGATGATGTACTATCAGACAAAAGTCACTGTGATGATGTAATTACCGAGGATCAAACTATCGAGAGTTAAATTGTCGAGAATAAAATTACCGGGGATAAAATTACCTAGCACGGCTAAAATCTTAGTTTTGTCCGTCACGGCGATTCAAAATAATTCTATCGAAAGGAGAGTAATGTAGACAGTTGTAGAGGACGAAAAGTTTAATAGCGGATACGTAAACAATGCATTAGCTATTTAATTGTAGCATTCACAATTACGTATACAAGATAAACAATGATAACTAATAGAATTATTTATCTTTTCAATTGTTTATCTTAATTTTTCTTTTACTTGCAAATGAAGAATTTTATCTCCTCCATTTCTTAGTCCAGGTTATACCGTCAAAGTTTTGGTGCACTGCAAATAAATTCTTGCGGCTTTTTCTCTCATTTGCATTCCCACCACTCCAATTTTCTTCTCAATTTACCTACTGTAGAGTCCGATGTCCTGGCGATAGTCATTCGCTTCCTCTCCATTTGATGGGCCAGTGAATCCATTGCCTACAGAACTGCACCATCTTCCTTATGCTGAAATGCTGTCCCTTTTACTCGGGCGTTTTTCTCATGCCATAGCAAAAAGAAAATGTGCAGAAAAAAAAGCAACGACTGAATAAATGTATGTATTCTGTGTGTCCACTTAGTTTGAGCATTTCAATGAAGTATTTTTGGTTCAACAGATGCTACGAAGCTGAATCTGGTATCTTACTATTTGGACAAACTGATCATTTACCAGCTTTTATTGTTATGAAGGATTTTGTATGTAATAATGAATTAGTGAAGGTTGTGTTCCATGATCATAGATCTGGTAGAATTGAGGATTTTGTAAGGAAATGTGATGAGTTGACGTGCAATAACTTTTCAGGGGATATCAATATTTGAAATTGTTAATGATTTATATTTTAGGACATTTCCATTGAAAGTAAAATATATTAGTCGGAAGAGATTGAGTAAACCATAGCTGACGTCATCTGAAATTTTAGATTTGATTAAATTAAAGCACTGTATTACAAGAGTCTTAAACTCAATATAATTAACACGTTCCCTGTGTATGCTCATTTGCAATCAAATCCGCTATTGCATTACATTTTTTTTTGATGCATTAGACAGTGAGCAGCTTGGCAGAGTCAAGAAATAAGTTTAGTGTGTTGTCAAATATAAATACAGTAATTTTAAACAAAAAAACTCGTGGTACAAATATGGTACAATACTCAAATAGAAGGAACTTGCTACAGTATATTGCGTATTGTACCATATGTGTACCATGTGTTTTATAGGCTCATCACGCGATGACAAGTGTGTTCTTTTGCCTTTCGTGTTATAAACTTGTATATAAGCCATTATTTCTTTGTCCATTGGTATCAACATCATGGAAGCTAGGTCGTTTTACGAAAAACAACGAAACACAAGTATAATGGTTCATTTTCCCTCGCAAGATCATCACTGATCTTTTCCTGAGAAAGATGATGAAAAAGAATTTGAAAGGGATTTTTCGGTTGAGGAATTTTCGCAAGAACCTTAAGTACTAGAATATAGCGATTATGATGATGATTTTGGTGAGGATACATCAAATACTATCTCTGCGAATCCTATTTCATCTCAAGATGATGTGCCACGAAATCTGGATGAAGAAAATGAATGGCAATCAGTGACTGCAAGAGATCGTCTATTCTCCTTCTTAGGAAATGAACAATTTATGGTTTATTTTGTAAAATATTGTTTAGTTTGTAAAAATTTATGTTTATATCGTATGCACTTTTCTGTTTTGTTCTCTAGGAGAGAGTATTGTTCATATTTCATTAATTTTGAGGAAAACATATTTTTATACATTAGGAATTTTTCAAATGTTTCGTTTTCTGGTTGATATTTTTTCCTAATATAGAGGATGAATTCATTTGTTCAATTGGAAATAACTGAATTAAATATTTTGTTTCGTTATTTATGACTTTATGGATATTTTTGTAATTTTAGGAAAAAATAAATTTCTAATTTAGAAAATGTTCTAAGAGGACAATGTATTTGTTTTGATAGATAAACCTTACATTTTTAGAATCATCTGAAATCTATTTATGTATTTCTAACCCTGGAATAATCAAATGCACCTAAGTTTTCATGTTTTTTTCCATTTGTTCAGATGTATGTAAATTTGCTGACTTGGGCCACATGTGTACCAATACGCGATTGTGGATAGTACCTCATGGTACACATATGGTACAATACGCGGGGAACGTGTTAATGAATCAACTCATAAGAAAATAAGAATAAATTAGTGAATATCGTAAAATGAACTAACGAAAATATTATTTTGATACTTAAGAAATAGTTAAGATTATAAATAAACTAAAAAACTCGTCTTATGGTCTTCAGAATATTCCAACTTAAATTTATAAACTTGTCTCTAATTATTTAGCTCTTCCTCTATCACTACTCATCAATAGTTCTATTCGGCAAGGTATATTTCCTGATTGTCTTAAACATTCTACAGTGATACCTTTTTATAAGTCAGGCTCTGAGTCTGAAACTGGTAACTACAGACCCAGGCACCTCACAGTCGGTTGGAGGCCACTACCATTGGCGATGGTCGGAGCCATGGTCGTAGAGCAGAGAAGCTTATCTTTCATTTTTTAATGTTCATTGTCTTAATAAAGATAATTGCTTTTTTTTTTAATTATTTAAAGAAGGTTTGCTTCTTCTGGCAGGGGGCCTTTTAAAAAAAAAAAAAAAAAAAAAAAAATACTTCCGTTAGTAGGTAAAAAAAATTTGAAAGATGTGTTGCGTCCAGATTATCAAGTTATTCAAATAAAAATAAAATTATATGTTCCTCACAATTTGGTTTCTTGAAGGTTAAGAGTACATCTGACAGTATATTGAACTTTGTGGAACACATCTATCATAATTTGAACAATAGACAGCTGTCGACCCTAGTAAAGCGATTGATAGCGTGTGCCATGATATTCTAAACCGTAAGATATATAAGTATGGCATTCGTGGAATTGCATAATTGTGGTTCCGTAGTTACCTTAGTGGGAGGACTCAGAGTGTTAGGGTAGTTAATGCAATTTCTAGTAGACGCCCTGTATGTCGTGGCGTCCCTCAGGGAAGTGTGCTTAGGCCCTATCTGTTTCTTCTGTATATCAATGACGTTGTAAATGTCACAGATGGTGCCCATTTCACTCTATTGGCGGAAGACACCACTATTGCTACAAATAATTTGAATATAGATGATTTAAGTCATAAAACCAATTTAAATCTGAAATTACTCCACGACTGGACAGTTAATAATAGACTTTCCTTAAATGCCATTAAAACTTCTGCAATGTTCATTCCTAACCGAACCAGTACACAAAATCTACCTTCTCATTTAGTCATCAATCATATACCCATTCAATATAATGATACTATTTAATTTCTTGGAGTAACTTTGGATCATAGTTTAAATTTTTCACATCACATAAATGGTATATGTTCTAAACTGTCCAAAACTGCCGGCATTTTCTATAGAATTAATAACCTTGTATTTTATATAAAGTGTGTTGTGTGTGAGTGTGTGGCAGGTTTGAAAATAAAAATATTCATCAATTATTATTAAATATATATTATTGAAGTTGCAATATTTTATGCGAATACTTAGAATATTCTTCATGGTATTAACTTAACGTGTACTGAGTAATATAAATTAATTTACATTTCATTTTACAACAAAAATTACATTTGAATTCTCTTTCATTTCTTTAAGTTTTTATATAAAATAGATCACAAGAAAGAAGATGAATAATTCATTTCAGAAGGGAATTTATACCTCAAAGTTGCAGGATGGTTTTGGAATGGAGTTTCCGAATATTTAAAACAACATATATTTTTCAATTTCAATATAAAATGACAATTGATTACATACGAGACAAAATGAAATGAAAGAAGTGTTTTAGCAATTATAGGAATATTATTATTTATTGGCAATTTTGTTATTCGCCTATCACAAAAAAAAACCAGATTAACCAAATTGCCTGACATGTGGTGGGACGATTGGTCTTTATCTTGGAACCATTTGATTAGATTTTGGAAGTCATCGGCTCCAACTAAAAAACTATTCAACTTAATCGGCTGAAATTTGGTAGGAAAATTAAATATTATCCAGAAACAATTTAAGTAGATTTTGGTAGCGAGAAAAAGTCAAAATCGATTGAAATGGTGGCGTAGGTATGCGCTTTGCGAGTTTATCATTCAATGTTTAAAAATAAATTATTTACGTAGTTTGCTTTAGTCAAACGTATATTTTGTTTACATTTCACAACATGTTCAATTCTTTCTTTTTTATTCCATTCCCCACTTTTATATTTCGTTCATTTCATTTCTACTACAATATTTTTATGCCTGAAATCTCACATCGGCAACTCAATGGAAATACGTATGTTAAATTCTCGTAAATATGTTTTTAGAATTTCAGTTAACCCGAACTGGATATCATTTTGTAAACTCTTACCAAATAAATTTATCCCTAAAGTTGTCTGATAAGTTTGGAAGTTGGTAAAATGTTCGTATAAAGACTGAGTAAACTCAGAGGACACTTTATCCCAAAAGTTGAGGTCTGTTCTTCTAATTTGAGACTGAAATAGGTAGGGTGAGATCATCTCTTGGGTCTTACATCTAACAGTTTCTACCAGAAATAGAGGAGTAGTGTTAGAGGAGTAGTAGTAGTGACTGTGTTAACAGACTGCAAAGTGACAGTAGAAAGCGTGAAGGTATGAACTAACTTTCCAGACATATTAAACAGTAAGTAACATGATTTAAACTAACATTCACCTATAATTATATTGAGCTATAGCTATACATATTATATTCTTATAACTCAGCATACCTAAAACTCTCTATACCTGCTACTCGTAGCCGGTAAATTATCTAATGGAAAGTTCCACCAGCGGTAAACTCATAATAGGGAAATTCCTCTATTGAAAATTCCACCATTCAAAAAGATAAAAACGGAATATATAATTGAAGTTACTCACATATTTTAATTGAGACTGATGTTAAAAAATATATATACTCTTAAGTGATGTTTGATAAATAAGTAAATATTTCTTTAAAATAAAAATCAATTAGTTGATCTTCTCTACAGACATATTTTACCATTCGTGTTTTTTTTTTTTTTTTTTCACGTTAAAATACAAAATAAAAGTAATACAATTTACAAACAGTTTGATTCTTTAAAAGTCTAGTATGATTTGTAGAATCTGGGAATATAAAATCTAACTAAAAAAATCATACATTTCTAAAAATATACAATCTACCTAAAAATAGAATACCAATTCAAAAATATAAATTTACCTAAATATATAAAACCTACCTAAGTTACCGGTCTGCATAAGTCAATATTAAAAGTAACAATTACAAAGTAAAAACATATTAAACAGGACTAGGGTTATAACGGTTAAGACAATATTTTCTATATTTTTTTTTAAAACTGTAGTTGGACATAGGGTTACATAAGAATTCAGGTAAATTGTTAAAAGCTTCGATAGATCTAAAAATAGTGAAATTTCTTTCTAGCTCTAATCTAATTCTCGGTAAAATTATTCTATATCCTCTGGTTTGATGGTCATGTGCAGGAATAAAATCATTAAAATACTTTTCTAGAATTATGGGATCTTCATATAAAGCTTTCCTTAAAAATGACAATAAAAAATAATTACATACATCTTCAAATTTTAAAATACCTAGTTTAAAATACATTTCATTGGTGGACATTAAAGGCACATTGTTCGCATTTCTCTTAACATTTAATATTATTCTTAAGATATCGTTAATTAAAATTTTCAAAGGATGTAAATGAACGTTAAAAGTTTTTCCATAAAAAATAATACATTGAGTAAAAACAGAATACGCCAAGGAGTAGTAAATTAAAAGTAAAGAGTCTCCGTTAAAATAAGGCTTGGCTGAATAAACTATTCCTTTAATTTGACTAATTCTCTTACAGGTTTGGATAATATGAGATTTAAAAGTTAATTTGTTGTCTATCAAAAGGCCTAAGTATTTAAAATTTTCTACAAACTCTACTGGATTATTATTAAAATGTATTAGGGGATAAACACTAAGAGCCCTAGCGTTAAAAAGCATCAATTTGGTTTTATTTACATTTGGAGTAAGTTTATTAAAATTTAACCACTTTGTGAGGTTGTCAATAAAAGATTGCGTTCTGTTAAAAATATTTTCGAAAGATGAATCCCTAATGTAAAAAACTGCGTCATCTGCGAATAGAGTGCAATTAAAGTTATTATTCTCAGCTAAAATGGTTAAATCGTTTATAAAAATATTAAAAAGCAAGGGACTTAAAACAGAACCCTGAAAAAGACCGGTAACAATTGGTTTAAAATCAGAAGTGATATCATTAAAATGTACACGCTGCCGTCTATTGCTAAGATAACTTTTAAAAAGTAGGTTAAAATTACCTCTGACACCGTAGTGATCTAATTTCTTTAATAAGAGATCTTTATCTACGGTGTCAAATGCCTTCTTAAGATCTAGGAAAAGGGCTATACAGTAATTTGAGGTTAGAGGTTGAAAATAGTTAGTGTACAGTAATTTATCTACTAGGTCCAATGCGTTATATTTAATCTTTTCATATTTGTAATAACTTCAATAAATAATATTAAACAGTTTATGTAAGCTTCAGCCTAGTAATTTTCAATTGTAAATTCGAAAATATGTGTGATAATTGAACATTTTATTTCAGAGTGCATCAAATTATATATATATTTAGTTTCAGCTTCTTCCATGGTACTTTTAAATATTAAATTAAAATATATAGATACGATTCTTTATAAAGCTTATTGGGCGATAGAAAATATATTCTAAATATAATTTATGATACCAAAAAACATAATTAATTTGGTTTCATTAAATTCATCTTGTTATTTTAATGGAGAAACAAGCGGGATAAAAATTATGGATCATCATTGCAACGGACCTTATTGTCAAATTTGTATTAATTAAACTTTAATATAAATTAAAATAACTTAAGCTTATTCAATCGTCTGTTTCTGAGCTTTCTATATATGTACCAAAAGTTAAAGTTACCTGGAATTCTGTAAACTTTTTAATCTCACTCAAACCTTTATAACAGTCTTTTCATTCATCATTGCACCCTTTTTCCTATAAATTGTTAGTCATTAATAAGAGTAGAGGTACATTAATGATTTCTTTAGTGAATTAACATTAGATATAAATAACCTTGTGAAATATATCTAAATGACCGTAAATGGAGTTCACTTATTGCTTTGTGAAAGATTCAACTTATTTATATGAACAAGAAAATGTTTTCACTAAGAAAAATATAATTGAATAGCTTAGCATCAAAAAATATCTTATAAAACCCACATCTGGCTGAATACTGAATGCATTGAAAACATTTTATATAGAAGTGAAATCTTTATCAAGCTCTTCATTAACATATTAGATATGAACAATTAATTAGAACTTTATAACAAGCCAGTTCATCCAGGAGACGCTACAACAATCCCGTACTCTTCTAGAATGCGAGTTTTCACTATCAAATTGAACCTATTCTCTCAACAAATAATACTGAATCATGCAGGAATCATGACTATTTTTCTATCAATAAATTACAGTTATAAGAAATGAAAGAGAGGGAAATATCTTGTTGTGATCAAGCGACTCTATACATTCGTTAAAAATAACAAAGAAACTTTATATCTCATCATCATACATCTCATCGAGCAAAAGAGGCTAATACTAGAATCACCTTATCACGAAATCATAATATTGATGAAAGTTAATGTACCAAACAACATCATAACTGGTAAATATGTTGAAGGTTTCATAGTATTAGTTCATTGGGTGATAATCTTCAAAACTATTCTTAATATTCAAAATACTGAACCTTGTCAATTAGCAGAGTTACATCTGAAAGACATAATCATAGCTCAAAGAGATAATCTCTATAGATGTGATTCTCTATTCATACACAGTAGAAATAAAACTGAAAGTAATTAATGGTTTATAAACTCCCAACTGAATATTCTCAATTTAACCAAGAGACTCCGAATAGCTTCCTTAATTTTCTTTATGGTGAGTACATCACTCTAACTTAGGGTAGTAAAAGTCTGCCGTAAACTTCCGAGAAATATACCAAATACAACACGATGAACCACTCTCAATTAGAGTAATTGAAGTCTTCCGTAAACTGCCGTGTAAATAATGCAAACACGAATGCGTGAACCACTCTCAGAAGAATTTTACCGTAAATATCTGTGCACATGAAGCAAACACGTGAAGGTGAGCCTGTGTCACTTAGAGTAGTAGAAGTCTACCATAAACTGACGTCATAAAGCGAGAGAGAGCTCATCAGTCAAATTTAGAGTAATAAAAGTCTACTACAAACTGCCGTATTAAATATAGCGCTGGCGTACCCTCTAGCTGGTAAATATGAGTGACTCTCACGCTGAGAATAGAGGGTGGCAATATTTATTGTCTGTAGCCAATTAAGGGGCTTAAAATGAGGCTCAGAAGCACTCAGTGCTGTTGAGAATGGCTCATTTGGTGGATTTTGTTAGCTCAGTTGAGTGCTATCATGTCTCATTATGGTTGATTAGAATTAAGCCTCAGTGCGGTTTTCACGGAATTACAATCGATTGCATTACAATGCAAATACTGATTATACCCTCCACTTGGTGGAAATAAAATAATGACTGAATGTTTTGGTATGTTAATTTATGATATTCAGTCGCGTATAATAACACTATTTTGAAGGTAAATCTATTGAACAATTGAATTTTATTTACCAACAGAGAAAAGAGGCACTGTGATGATGTACTATCAGAGAAAAGAGTCACTGTGATGACGTACTATCAGAGAAAAGAGTCACTGTAATGATGTACTATCAGAGAAAAGAGTCACTGTAATGACGTACTATCAGAGAAAAGAGTCACTGTAATGATGTACTATCAGAGAAAAGAGTCACTGTAATGATGTACTATCATAGAAAATAGTCACTGTGATGATGTACTATCATAGAAAATAGTCACTGATGATGTACTATCAGAGAAAAGTCATTGTGATGATGTACTATCAGAGAAAAGAGTCACTGTGATGATGTACTATCAGAGAAAAGAGTCACTGTGATGATGTACTATCAGAGAAAAGAGTCACTGTGATGATGTACTATCAGAGAAAAGAGTCACTGTGATGATGCACTATCAGAGAAAAGAGTCACTGTGATGATGTACTATCAGAGAAAAGAGTCACTGTAATGATGTACTATCAGAGAAAAGAGTCACAGTGATGATGTACTATCAGAGAAAATAGTCACTGTGATGATGTACTATCAGAGAAAAGAGTCACAGTGATGATGTACTATCAGAGAAAAGAGTCACTGTGATGATGTACTATCAGAGAAAAGAGTCACTGTGATGATGTATTATCAGAGAAAAGAGTCACTGTGATGATACAAAGTCACTGTGATGATGTCTTTTGCGAATAGAAAAGACTGTATGCGTTACAATTTCTAAAGTTGATTGTGAAAATTGTAAACTGTGAACACAACTCATTATGATTTCACAGTTACGATAAAGTCATCAGTAGCTACATGTCGATAAAAGGAATATTGATTGAAATAAATTAAAGGCTATTCCAGTGATTTCTGAACACACAAAAAGCACTTTAGCAGACGAACACTGGAATTGTTGTAATGTTAAAGTGTGAATGGGGTTCGGAAGTCAAGTTTCAGCACATAATTACCTGTTAGTTATACAGTAACCTGCTAAGGGTTATAGAATTAGCTATTAGATAGTATTTTGTTTTAAGGCCCACGTCAAAAGCCTATGCATGCGAAAAAACCCCCACTCTGACGAATGCCCCCACCCTGACAAAAGCCCCACGCCGACAAATGCCCCCATACCGACAAAGACCCTACCGGCAAAAGCACCCACCGACGAAATCTTATCACAAACAATTGCAGCGTAACATATTTTAAATATTGCGACAGACATGGTGCGAATAATTGTTGTCTTTTGGTGTGTTCTGGTTACCTGTAGTAAATAATCAGCATAATATTTTTATCTTTGTCTGATTTATTGTTAGTTCGGTTCCATTGAGCATAAAACAATTGCAGCCGAATATTTTTTGAACGGTAATGCCTCAATAATGCTATTCATAAAGTTAATTAAAATATTTTTTCACGGTGAAGTAGAGTTATAGAGAGTACATTTCAAAAATTGTAGCTAGCAAAAGCAGAGTATGGCGTGAATCTTATTACAATGATGAATTACAGTGTATAGAACTTCAAATATACCGAAAAATGAAACACCTTTATAACGAAAAACATTTAATCATAACAAGATACAGTTATTACAATATTAGATAAATACCAATGTGGCATATAAAATTCTACATGATTAATGTTTTCGAAATGTTTTCAGAACACGGTTATTATTATTTGTAACGACGTCAAATATAGTAAAAAAAACACAAAAGTGCATACTGTTTTCACTATTTGTATAACTAACGAAGCAATTATGACAGTTGTGTAGCCGAATATAACAAAATTAAATTTCAAAACAGTACAATTGAAAATTAATGTGTTTAAAATATGCAAAACAGCATCACTAAATTTGGTACATAATAAAAATTCACAATGTTTCGGTAGAATACAGAAATAATTATTTAGTTTCTGTCGATGTGGGCTTTAGTCAATTAATATACGGGGTGGCGAATAAGTAACTCACCCTTTTAAAATAATTGTAATAAATAAAGTAGGAAAGGTGTAACGATGGGGATAATTGCAAACGATAGGTGAACTCTTAAAGTTTATTTTAGAACTAAGTATGGAAAATAATATTATTTGGTAAAACCATTGTTGGTGAATGATGAAACTGTTCATTAATGCATTTAACTTCTCTGGAGTTATCTTGCTGATCTCTTGAATATTTTTTAGTTTCAATCCATGCAGAGTATTAGGTTTGTTAATGTAATGTATTTAAATATCCCCAGAATAAAAGAGTCAAGTGGGCTCAGATTTGGAGATCTTGGTGGACACGGTACGTCACCAAAACGCGAGATTACTCGTTTTGGAAAATTCTGCCTTAGCATGTCTATAGTTTCCCATGCAGTATGAGCTGTAGCTCCATCTAGTTGGAAAAGAATATTTTCTGTGTTCATCTTTTCCACCTCACAAAAAAAATGCTTTTGCAAAATTTGTTTGTATCTGTATTCATTCTCAGTCACTGTATTGCCATCAACCTCTTCAAAAAAATATGGGCCAATGATTCTTGATAACGTTATTCCACACCACACTCTTACTTTAAGTGGATGCTCATGGATTTCAGATGCCCAGATTGCGCAGTTTTGTTTATTGATTTCGCCATTGAAGGGAAAATGAGCTTCATCAGTCGTTCGATTTAAAATTTTCATCATCTGCAAGCTGCAGAACTTTTTGAGCAAAATCCAACCGTTTATGGTAGTCCGTAAGGTAAAGCTCCTGCGTCAGTTGAATTTTATAAGGATGATATTTCAAATCTTCTTTCAGTATTCGCTGTAGAGACCTGCGATACATCGTCAGTTGAGTAGAACATTTCCTCGTTGAAGTTGTGGCCGATCAGCAACGCCTTCTGAAACAGCCTCAATTGAAACATCAATTCTAACGGTTCGCGGCCTTCCAAAGCGCCGTTTGTCTACTGTTGATCCGGTTTCTTTGAATTTAGAGCACATCGTTTTTTTATTCAATTTTTATCAGTACTTCTTCCATCATTAAAAATGTTACTGTAAGTTCTCTTCACTGCAATAATTGAACCATTACAAAAAAGGTAGAGTTCAATTTTTGCTTGTTATTCTTTCGTGTAGCGCACCATTTTGAAGGTAAATTTTAAAGATATATTACCGCACTATACACTGGGTATCTGAAGACAGGATACGACATGTAAATAAACTTTAAGGCCCGCTTCACACTAGCGTTTGTCAACGCCGCGTTAGAAATACTGCTCATGGAAAAAGTTTAGCTACAATTGATTTTAACGGAGCCCTTCACACTTGCGTTAGAAAAATTGAATCAAATTTTCTAACGCAAGTGTGAAGGGCTCCGTTAAAATTATTTGCAGCTAAACTTTTAGCTATGAGAAGTTTTTCTAACGCAGCGATGAGAAACGCAAATGTGAAGGGGCCTAAGGCCCCTTTCAAACGAGTAGTTTTCTCATTCCGCTGTAAAACAAAAGCTGCATGAAGAAAACATTCAATTTTTTGCGGACATACAAATCACCTACTTCTATTCACACGTGACATTTCTGAAGCAGGGTATAAATTTTATACCTGATGACCAGCGTGTGTTTTCTAAAAACTCTGTACCGATGTTTTTGCTTACAATTGTGTTCAATGTAGTCTTTCACACTATGCATGAAACATCATGACGTTACCAAGATTAGCACTATTTAAAATCTACAGTGAAAGTTTATAAAGAACTATTTGCAACATATGTAATAGAGTCACTCTGTGACTCTATGAACTATGTCTTTATTATAATTATAATATCAGTTATTGGCTTCCCTCTTGGAAATCTTATTAAATTTATGAATTGAGAGCGAATGACACGATGGAAAAAGTTAGCATCCTTTTATTTTTCTAGAGCTTTTGAATAAATCAATATTCATTATCAATATCCTAATTTAAAGCTACTCTGTAATTTACTTTTAGACTATACAAAATTTTAAAAACTATTTAAAAAAACGTCAAAATTTTGATATTGATAATGAATATTGATTTATTCGTAAGCTCTAAAAAATAAAAGGATGATAACTTCCTTCGTTGTGTCATTCACTCTTCACTTCATACAATTACTAATAAATATAAAATTATCGTCCTTTTTTAATTATTAATTTCATTTAATTCTAAGGGCACGGACCAAAATGTTGTAAGTTAGATTACACAAATAATGATAGTGATGCAATTGATAACACGTTATTCTTAAATCTAGTAACCTAGTAGTAACAGGCGCACCAGTCCTCATGAAAAAATAATATTGATTATTTTAATTTTAAACCGATTTGGAAGCTGTCTTTTCTTGACTTTTACTTTTCAACCTGAATACATACGATTAAACAAAAATGAAGGTGATAGATGGCAAGATACTCATATTATGAGCATTTATTCGAATATACAGGGTATCTCGAAAAAAAAACGGAACAAAACTTTAAATTAGTATAATTCAAAATCTATTGAAGGTACATTTATTTTTCTAGTCTCTTTCTTATTGTTAAACTCTTTTCCATCCACAGTTAAATTTTCATAAAGTTTTATTAATTTTGTTAATGTTATAAGGATTTTATTGATGGGTAGTGAAAATGGCTTTTGTACAAATAGTTAGAAAACCAAAGAAATATTTGTTTCTTATCTTTGCTTGTTAATTTTATTTTAAATAGATAATTATTCTTTGGCATTTACCAATTGATAAGTAAATATCAAATAAAGGATTTTATGAAAAAAAAAGAATCGAAAAGTCAATTTGTTAAGATTTTATAACAGTTTTCGCTAGGACTGTCGCGCACGGACCAGTCCCTAGGTTACTGAGCAAATAATTAATGGCTAGGTTACTAGGGTTAGCGGGTAAATACACTAGTCATAAATAGTTTCCTTATCTATATTTGTCTGTACGTCTGTCTATGGGCTGTCATGCTCTGAGTAATATTCAGAATTTAGGCTAAATATGTTAATAACAGGTGGTAGCATGAATACCAAATATTATATGAGAGCAATGAATAATTATTATTGCTATAACTGAATTAGAAATTATTTTAAATCTATACTCTACAGTGAAGTTTATAAAAGAACTATTTGCAACATCTGTCATAAAATTTATGTACTCAATCACTTATCAGTCATGCCCATGATATAATTATAATATAATTGTCCTTTTTCAATTAGTTACTTCAATCAAATCTGAGGACACATACCAAAGTGTTGATAGTTAAATTACACAAATATTGACAGTGATGCAATTGAGAACACGTTATTCTTAACGGGTAAAACGGCCTATATATGAAGTTCAAAATATAAAGCAGTTCACTGTTTCTTATAAACAACAATAATATGAGTAAAGTACACAATATGTTCTTAATATTAATATATTGAGTACTCTATTAATATCAGCGTAAATCAATTGTTTTCATGTAATAACTAAATTATCTCCCAATCATAATAATGTTCTGTGCAATGGTAGAGTGTTGTGGAATATAATAGCAGTACCTTATATGTTTAAATGTATACGTCAAAGAACAAGACTTTAATCAACCTTTTTTCCTGAAAATTGAAATTTACATAACTACTTCAGTTCCCCCTTATTAGTAGTAAAAGAAAATGTAGCTCTGACCGTTATATATATACATAAACTAGTTTGGAAGTACGCTTGTAAAATGTGACGTCACGGTACCCCTCTCTCTGATTTGCTGATACGCTCCCATTAAATGGTTTTTGAAAATAATTTTATTAATGAAGCTACGGTTCTGAAACTTAATATAAAATTGAATTGTCAATCGTTTTTGTTCGTGTCATTTTTTCGATGAGACCCATAGAAAACGAATTATTCAAATTTCGATTTTTTTTTTCAAAGACATACTTCTTTCACAATTTTGAAGCTACGGCATTGGGCTTCTTTGCATTCGATTGCAAGATTATCTACAAATTGGTTTTCTTAGAATTTCAAATTGGTTTTTGAAAAGAAAATGGGAAAACATAAATAAATTAATATTTTTAAATTCAAATTTTGAAAACAAATTCGAAAATCAAAATTCAGAGAAAACTGTTTTGTAGAGAATTCCCTGGAATTCGAATGCAAAAAAAAACCAATGCCGTAGCTTCACAATTGTAAAAGAAATACGTTGCTGAATACCAATATTTGTCCGTATGGAGAGGTGCTAAAAAGACACATTCAAACGCTGTTAGTGTTATATCTTTATAATCTTTAGATTTTATTTTCCATAGGCATGGGTGCTCTTCAACTAGGCTAATGAAAGGGGTTGTTGATTGTCTGGCAATCGCTACTGACAGACAGTGGCACTTTGTGGTGAGCGTTCGCTCTCAAAGCGATAGCTTGATCACCACCAAGTTTTGCCAAAAAGGGTGGGGCAAGTAGCAAAGTGGGCGTGGCATAGAGCAGTGTCACCACAAAGTGGCACTGAGCACTTACCGTGTAAAGGCCCCTTAACTGTGCTCTTGATCTGAGTAGGAGGTACTTTACCAGATATGTCGAGATAAATAATTATTACGAATTATTAGTTGCTGATAGGGTGTGCTTAAACCATCTAGCGCCGTCCTAATTCTCTCTCGCACTAGAGCTCTGACTTTTCATTCAAACATCTGGAAGGGTACTAGGTAGCTATTTAAGAAATAAAAAAAATGATAAAATTATGTGATTTTCCCAAGTACGGTCCCCTTAAATAATTATTTGGCCACTAGCGTTCACGGAGCAATGAAACATCTTCCTATATTCGATGATCTGTGGCACTATCAGCCGCAACTCGCACATGCTGCCATACAGGCCGTGCTGTATATACACTACGTTGCCAAACGTCACCACATTACAACTAATTTCCTAATTTACGTGATTTTAAAAGCAAAAATATATTAGGCATTTATGAAAGAACAAAAACAAGGAAATCTTATTAATTTAAATGTATGTCATGGAAGATAAAGTAATTTCAATTATAAATATATTATATGTTTTATTAAGAATTCCGTATTATCATATTATTATCATTAAGTCTGTTAAACTTACATTTAATTAATTGTTACGGGAAAATGTCTTCATTATTCTCTCACCCAAGTCTTATCCATGACGGAATATACCACAACACCCCTATTCATGACGAAATATACCCCAACACAACTATTCCTGACAGGATTTACCCCATCCCCCTATTGCCGCATACACGCTCACAACTCACAAAGCGCTCAGGGACTCACCAACTATAAATCCAAAGGAAACATCTTACTAAAGCTGCTCTCTCAAATTCAGCAATTTATGAAATGAAATTTAGTGGAATGAATGGTACCCTGAGGGGCAGGCAGCAACGTTAGCTCGTATTATAGCTCATGGCCCAAGAAACTTCGAGAATAACTTTCTATTCACAAATTGTGATTGTGAATACAAGAATATTAACCAATTTCAAATATTGGTGAATATAACAAACTGAAGATGGTGATGAGCCTCTTTTAAATATTGGTGAATATGACAAACTGAAGATGGTGATAAGCCTCTTCTAAATATTTGTAATTAAAACAAACTGAAGATGGTGATAAGCTTCTTCCAGTCAGAGTCCCCTGAGATTATAGACTCCTACAGCCAAGATATATGCAAATCAATGCAGGATATTGCCTATTTCGAACTTCAAACGAACTTGTCAAAGGCTCACATATTGAATATTTGTAGTGAATTGAAAATTTGTTATGTAGCCTTCACGTATTGGATTTATTAATTGTTATGTCATTCTTGGCATTAGTTCTATCGTTCTCAAGTTTTTTTTTAATTTTATTTAATTTCAGTGCATAAAAATTAGAAGGGTACTTATTCATTCATAGCTTGGGAGAGCTTTAATGGCGTCAGCAATCCTGGTCTGATTTAATATGAAGGTCATGAACGTCCCATTGCACATCAATAATTGTTTCGAACTTAATCTCCTCCTAAACTGGAGAATGAGGCGGGGGAATGAGGCGGGGTTATGGTGAGAAGGAGAGGAGGGAAAGGGGGGGGGTGAAATATGGTCACCGATAACTGGGTAATATATAAAGAGAGTTCTAAATTAAAGATCTTGGGTATTGAATTATTGAGAATTTTTACATAGATTATTCATTTAATTACTATTGGAGTGATGGTGTTTGGTGTACTATCAGAGATGTATTGCACTGTATTTATTTATTTACTTACGCTAACTTATTGGAGTTCTCAGCATCGTGTTATTTCAATTGAATATAAATTGTAATTTTAAATTCATATAAATATAACCATAAAAAATAACTTCCCATTTCCTTTACCTCTTAAGTCTGAATTATTCATTTAAGATTTCAATTTACTGCAGTCGTGTGAATTCATCACTCAACAAATAAGCCAATCGCTTTCCAATTAAATGGTTCGTCTTATTCGAATGGAAGTTACTAATTTCAATTAATATTGCAAATAGTTCCTGATACGATTGTGTAAGGAAAATAAATCATTATAAACTAATTAATCTTCTAGGCTAAAAGACGCATGGAAATAACAGCAAAATATACAAGGTTAATTAATTAATATATATAGTAGCATAGAATATAACTTATTATTTCCTTGAATAATTATAATTATTTACGATTCTGATGTTACGATACAATATCTGTTATAAAAACTCTTCTCCTTATGCCTTTTAAGTTTATTACCTACAACACTGTAATTTTTATATATTATATATTTAATAAACTGCTCTCACTTTGGAGCACCAAGATCTCACATATACGATATAAATGTGAGAATTAAATTAGTAAGCTGCCATCTCTTCAGTTGCTATACACGGTGAAAGCGAGGGTAACTTACTAATATATGAGAAAAAACTATATAATAAGTATAATTAATCTATTAATAATAGATTAATTTTCTTTTGTAATGGCTACCAAAGAAATTTTCTTTACTCACTTGCTCACTAACCTTCTTCTTTCAAAATCTTCACCTCTCTGTTTCTGGATTTACTAGCTAGGGTCTCTATAACCTGATGTGTAGCTTATTATTAACTTCCTATTTTTTTTTGGAAATCTGTTATTGAACTATCTCCCATTTTACTTCTCTTCAAAACGTCAAATTTTCAATACTTTTTTGAAACTTCACTTAGTTACCTGAAAAATTTCTTCTACCAAATCTCAATTATTTCACACTAAAATCCTAACTCTCCTGATTCAATAAGTTCATAATAGTAGATGTTGATATCATATCATATATTTATAAATCAATTTACTCACGATACCTGCTAATTAATATTTTAGAATCACTCAAAATGAATATTCATATGCAAACAAGTAATGAAACTTTAAAATATCAGCTTCCGCTCGAACTGGCAACAAAAATACTATTTTAGACAGCACATAATTTTATGTTATTATAATGCATGCCACCTGTTGAGTGAATCCTGATAAAAACCAAACTATTATATAGAATAGATTGTATCCTTATATTGTGAGTCCTGTTAGTTCAAAGGCAGATAAGAAACATATATGCTGAGTAATATTTTCTGACATTTATCCGTAATATTAACGACCCATCGTACCAGCAGGAACGGTCTGTAATTGCTTTTAAATTTCTTGGATTCTTTCACAATACCTCATGGCATAAATCTTCAACAATATCCGCCATTATATTTTCACGTGCTTATGGAAAAGATTTATGAATGATAAAATATGTCACCGCACAGCCGCCATAACTCTTAGTGTTGAGGCGAGAAAATCTCGAGACGAAAAACGTATTTTCCTCGTGACCCAAAAAGTACTATATTCGAATTGCTTTCCTTAGATTTACAGCATTGGCATTGTGGAAAGCGATTCTAATCATAAGAATAAATTATTCTGCTCCGTTATTCAGTAAAACTTTACCGGAACTGAATATATTAGAGAGGAATTGGAGTTCCATTCAAATTTCAGTCTTTTAGTTTGTGAAGCTGTTCGGGAACTCAATCAACTAATATTCGTGGAACTCATCTCGAGTGTGCAGAAATTAAATCCTATATACCTTTCCAAACTTACAATGGAAACTGAATGATATTTGCACTCAATATTAGGAAGAAATAGAAGTTCAAATTGGTATTGAGTCCGATAAGCTAAAGCAATAATTACGTTTAAATATTCTGGAAATTTTATATTTTTGAATAACAGCATGGTATCATGAGAATCTGCTATTATTTGCTGCAAATTTTTAACTATAATGGGACAATTTTCATCGATACTGGTGTAATATTGATCCAATTTTTGGGTACTGTTGTAACAATCTTGGGGAAATATTGCGAGTCAGCCTGACTCATCGCTTGAGTCAGGGCTGGCAAAACTCCAAATTGGAGTATGTTTTCTTGATTAGGTATAACTGAGTCTGTCTGACTATGAAATAGGAGTCAATATCACTCTTGTTTTTAAGTAAAATATCAGAATGAGTCACATTTTTGAATCGGTTTTGGGACTAAATGAAAACTCAAATTTTGAGTCAATTTAACTCATAATTTTACTCATTGATTTTGGAATAATATTAGAGCAATGTTGTAATAATGTTGTAACCTAGGATGGTTGACTAGAGTCATATAAATGTATCATAATTTATTATTCACTCCTCTGTGTGAGCTTTAAGGTACGTAATAGGTACAATAATATCCTATCGATACACTGAAATATAACTGGATTCGCTTTTATCCTTTTCAAGTTTTTGAAACTCGTATATGTACCCTATTGATTCTTTATAATGTCTTATAGGCTGATTTGATTCCAAAAAAATCGTACAAATAACTCACAACATACCGTTATGGCACATCAAAAATCATTATTACATAAACAGATGATAAATTAAATAATTGAATAGGAAGAATAAATTATAATATTTACCATCCTATTTATTACCCACCACTGTGACATAATAACATGTCACAGTAGAATGGGACTAAATGACTGTGGGGACTCCGGTGTCCCATAGCTATAGCGACAACATTAATCTTTCAGTTCAGTAACATTAATAAATGTCAAAAGATTATATATACTGTTTTTTAGAGCTGTGAAACATTTATAATTATACATGGCAGCGGACTCGTATGGTTAAGGATATGACATGTCTGAATGAGTTATTGCATACTTGGTAAGTTAAATATGAAATATATGTATTATAGTAAATATTTGTTCGTTAATCGTGTAACACTAATTTATCCCTTTAAAAATTGTTGTAAATAATATCAACCACGAATTTAGTTAAGTTTAAAATTCTGTCACATCTGAACAATTTTCATTCATTTAGAAGTTAAATTGTAATAAATTATAACAAGTTTACATAAAATATGATGGTATTTTATAACTGATATTTTAACACTGTACGACTGTGTGTGACAAATTTGTCACATAAAAAATAGAGGACTATATTTACTGTGATAAATTGAATGTGAAAAAGATATAGTGACGAATGTGACTATTGCGTCACATGTTAAAAAAAATTCTTGATATTTAAGATTTTTGAAAATCAGTACATACATTAACTATTTGTATCTAACTAGACACATCAGAAGTAATTTATGGAATTTTAACTTTTTAAAAATTAATTCCAGTTGTAAAGGGAGAGAACGATTTTTTTCATTACTTTGAAATAAACTTCTTCAAAATATTCTCGTTGTTTCTTTAGTTCGTATTATTAATGCAGGTAAAATTTATGAAGTCTCTAGTGTATAAGTGTGACCAATTAGTATGGCAAAACCGAATATTTTGATTTTTTTCGTTTCCTAGCTTATATTTGTTGGTAGTTCTTTGATTGGTCACATTTGATATCACAATTGAGGTTAAATAATAACAATAATTGCCGCAAATAATGCTTAGTAACTCGTTATTAACACAAAACGTCCGATGACTAATTTTTACAGTGTTGCCCGCACTTCTTCAAAAATCTTTGTTGTACTTTGACATCGTGTGAAACAAAGATTCTGTGATATTCTAGTCAATAGACTTCCTTTCTTACTCAATCAACTGTCGAAGTTGTTCTGAATTGGTGGATTACATTTTATTTCCTTGGCTTTTGACAATCAACAACAAAATTTACTACCAGATTCGGCCCGGTAGAGCTCCCTTATCATGGACACAAAATTTACACTTCTTAGTCTTCGATGACTTCTTAACAACTATTGCTGTTTGACAGGTTGTGCCATCGTGAAGAAATATAATTTTTTATTGGGAAACTGATAGATGATTGTTGTGAGAATATGATCATTAAAGACTTCAATTTATCAATTCAAATTCATTGCGGTGTTTTTTGGGAAAATTCTCAATGCACCAGTTCCTTTGACTGAGAAGCAACCCCAGATATGAAAAGTGGCAGGATGCATCACCGTAGGGACGACACAATCCATGTCAAATTTTTCGCCTGTTCATCGTCGATCGAGAGTTTTCTCTCTGATACCAAAAACAGGAAATGGAGATTCATATGAGATAATGACTTTGTCCCATTACTAGGCTGTCCAGTCCTGCTATTTCCTGCAAAAAGCGAAACAATCCCTAATGTTCCTCGGTGTTTAAAGAGGTTTCTTTAATGCCCTCCTTGGCATCAGTCCTTCATCGAAAAGACGATATCGAACTGCTCGAACTGATGAATTAACTTCTCCTGCCTAACCCTATTGAGCAATCTCTGAGCTGTTGGCTGTCCCTTTCTGCTAAGAAGGACGCACCAGAGCCCGATATTGTCAAAATGGATAGAGTTTTCCACTGCCAGAAGCTGTCTTTTACACCGTTGATTTGGCTCCTTGAACTGTTTTATCAGCCGGTAGACAGTTTGCCTATTAAAACAATTCTCTTCGCTGATAGACCATTCTGGCCAGAAGAAACTTGTCGCAGACAATCTGTTTAAAACTACCAAATGTATTAGATTTGAAAATTTATCAATATAGTAATGTTATTCATTTGTATTTTATGATGTATCAGTTTTGTTGCGGTCGTTACCATTTTGATTTCAGAAATTTCATTTTATTTAATGTGAAAATATTCGATTTCACCGAATATTATTATATTTTCAATTTACTGTAATCTTTCTTTGCTTTTTATTGATAATTTGTATTATAAATCTTCAAACTAGGTAAATTTAAATTAGTTGCATATGATTTCATAAAGAAATTCAGACGAATAATGGAAAAACAAGTCTTTGCCAAATTCATTTGCCACACCTGTATAAGTATTATTTCGTGTGATATATCCGAATAAAATAACTGAATATTAACAGAATGAAAGCCAAACAACTGTAATAATAGGTTTCTTTATTTTCTATCGTACTGCAATGCCATCGCCTGAGTGAATATTTCGAGCATTTAACATTGTAGTAAAATGCACCCCAGTGACTTGTGATAGCCGTTATAGATCTCTGGGGTGATTTTACACCATCGGAACACACGAGATTGAATGGGGGGAGGGGATACAGTCAAGAAATTGGATGGGGGACATACAGCCAATAGATTGAATGGGAGAGATACAGCCAAGAGATTGAATATATGAATTCCATTGTATCTCAACTTTAGCTAAAACATAGCATTGATATTAACATTAAAATCTCTTTTCTACTCACATGAATCAGTTCCTTGTAACTTGATATACTGAACTCAGAGAAGTGAAATAAAACAAGAAGACAGCAATCGAAATGAAAGACTTCTATTCGAATTCACAGTCGAAACATGATCTATTTTACTATTTCCATTTAAATTAATCTCTTCAAATAGATACACTATAAATTAAGTAAGTATCTACATATTTTTGATGTGACTGAACATTTCTACAGAAAATATTCTGTGACTATTATGTCAATCGCCAACTAAATTAATAAGCATATTAATTTCAGTAGACGAAAGGGCAAATATGAAAAAAATAACTATCCAGCATTTGTGAGTATAGAGTCCAATCTATTTTGTATTGAAGGTGTAATAGAGATTATAACTAAACGAATACTCAATGCAAACTAAAGGGTCTAAGTGGATCATTCACCCGACATGGTGGTAAAGTATTCAATATATCGGATAGTTTCATTACCCTTCAATTTCGTAAGCTGTATTCAATTATTAGAATATATATTCTTTCGTCAGACACTAATTGTAAACAGAATAATTGGAAGAAGTTCAGAAAATGCTAATGAAGACCCTACACAGCAGTCTGACGCACTAAGATAAGAGCTGTGGAATAGATGTTAGCAGTGTTTTGCCTATAGGCTTCAGTAACGAACACACCAGGAAATTGCAATTTGCTCTCAGGTCAACACAGCAAACACTTTTCCTCTTCTATTTTCATAAAGCCTCTAACTAATTTGGGTGATATTAGCAATGTTTGTTTTGGAGAATAGAGAAGACACTCTGTTCTGATTTTCACGAGCAGAGAAAATGGATTCGGACTTAAAATAAAGCCGAGTTGTTACACAGTTTAAAGTTATTTGAAAATGGAGTCAGATATAAACAAACAGCCCGCTATTTACCAAGTGTTACTATTGAATAATGCTAATCTATATTTGGAAAATGACTACATGTTCTATACATAAGCATCATTAATGTTCATTCACTGCATTTACATCAGTGATTTTTCTCAATTAGAGTAGATACGAAGTCTACTCCCCCCTCCCCCTCCTCTTTATCTCTCGTCACATCCACGAAGGAGAACTGCTATCACCACCGCTCGTCAAGTTTTTATTTATCATAAATTTTCAATTAGGTGAATAGTTCATCGTCAAGTATTGCTGATAAATATCTCCACGAAAATTTCTGGAATTATAATATTCCACAACGAAACACGATCACCATTTTACATCATTTACTAAAATGGATGATATGCCAATTATATTTTTTCAGCTAGGATACAGAGTGTGACTACCCAGAGGGAAGGTTATGGTGGTGTCACCAAATATTATCGGAGGTTACTTTTATTATTAGGTATCTACACTGTCAGGGGTTCATGTCTCTTAATTTGTCAACAAGATGTCAAACTATTTGTAAAAAGTCGAGTAAATGATAATAGTGATCATAACTGACGTAAAATATGAACAATAACTGTGAAGCCTAGTTGGAGAAATATATTTCTATTCGAATAAATTGAAATTATGTTCAGTTCAAAAAAGTCTGGTTCTGCCTCTTCGCGGCTTCTTTCAGCCTCTTTATTTCAATAACTTCTCCTAGATACCTGCTGCAACATAAACAACTTATTTCTATTTACATATGTGAATGATAATATGATACAGTTAATGCTAGTAACTAATTATCTACATATAATGAAACACAAGTCTTGATACTACAAGTTATATTCATTCATTCTCTACAAAAAACATCATAATATTAGTTATTTTATACATTAAATTGTAATGTGTCATACTGTGATACTGTTTTAAAAAAAATATTATAACTCTCTGTTTCTAACTGAGTAATTACATAACATTACTACACTAGAACTATTTGCAGCGTATACAATTAACATTAAAGGTATTTGCTATTTTAAGTAGTCTCGTGGGTACAAAATACAATATTTTCGTGGCCGGTAAGTTCCACCGCGGAAAGTTCAACCAGGAAGATTCCACCAGAGTTAAATGCAGATGTGGAAAATTCCACCGTTTTTTTTAAATAAACAAACTAACAGTATAAATAAATAGTTTATTTTCAAACGTATTTATTACACCAGGTATTTTATAATTATAAATGAACAAATCGTCCATGCTTGAAGGGGATGTAGAGTCATTTTTTGTTTTAACAATTTTAATGTTAAACGATTGCTTAGTAAGTATAAAGTATATAGTGTGAAATTGCAATGTTCAATAAAATCTAATAATGGAAATATATCATTTTATATATAATTAATTTCTTACCATATACTAACGGTAGATGGCGCGACAATTAGTGGCACCATCTCGTAAACAAACCAATTGAGTTAAGTTTCTTCCTAGATTCTGACTCAAGTGAAGAGATGGCATTATTGTTAAAACTATGTCTTCTTGTCTACGAATTCACATAATCTCTTCACCATTTTGACGCAAACAAATGTTGATTACTGCATAGGTACATAAATTAATATGAAAACAACAAACATACTCATGTACATACTAATGAGTGCAAATGCTTCCGCTAGGTGTTGCTAATTTTATTATATACATTTTATATGAATATTTTAAAAATAAACGAGCATTCAAGTATTACATGATAAAATATTCTGAATCGATTTAAAACCAATTTGGCGATTGTTTGATTTTGACTTTACTATCCCTTTAAGCCTATGTTTGAAATTTTGGTGAAACGCATTATATATAATTACTATTTTGGAATACTTTCAATATTGATTATTAAACAGATTCAGCTTTGTAATTTTTCTATTTTATTCTAATAATATTTTAATTCAGTTCCTGTCAAATTTATATTTAATTCCAATTTTTATCCTCACTGATTTAAATTGATATATACATTGGTACATTAAAATGTGGTCGGCAACCTTCTTACCGTCGCGGACCAGTTAACGTTCAACAATATTCTAACGGCCCGGCGCGATGAATGTAGCTAATAGTACTGATTTGTGAATACTAGATAATTAGATATTCTCACAATAATATAATTTTAAATTATACAATAAATTAAGTGAATGTTAAATCTACTTATATGTATGTTAGGTAGTTATTAAATTTACATTTTTATTCTCCATGTCATTAACACAACACATTCATTTTAACAATTTTCATTTATAGGTAAAAAGTATTAATAATTAATATGCAATCCAATTCGATCGAGTGAAATTGTAAGAGAATTAGGTAAGTAATAGCAGTTTAATAGTCATTGATGTCGGGTTGCAAATTCTAAATACTTCACGAACATCGATCAAAGTTGTTTTATTGTGAGTACAAGTGAATATTTAGCTTCCCTACAAACAATTCCATGTGTATACCATGCATATTTTTAGAAATGAACACCACATTCATTACATGTTGTTTTACGTGGTAATATGGTAAATTATATGTGATTACCATATGTTATAAGTATGGTATTTAACATATTGCTATGAATGTGGTAAATAACACTTGGTAAACACCTTTAATAATTATGTATGGTAATTTACATGTGGATATGATGTGGTGTATACAATCTCTATATGATATGTGTTTATGTGTTTTTATGATGGTTAGATTGGTTCAATGTGGATAGCTCATATTCATACTGCATTGCCAACCATTAAACCACATGGTAAATATGTGTATGCAATACGGAATTGTTTGCAAGGTTGATGACTCGTTCAATTATCAAATTATAAACACAAAACGAAATAATTAGACAGTAAACCCGTTATGAACTGATAATGTAAAGACGCGTTGTGTAAACAATGAAATTGTACTCTGTTCCTAATACAATTATTCCTTCGTTCTCTCAGTATTTTCTAAGAAAGGTTATATTTTCAATTTCTATATTGTGATTGATTGATTTTGTAATATTTATCTAATTATATAATTTATATATTTTTTAATCAATTTGTTTACATTCAACTATTATTTTATTTTGTAAAAATGAATAACCCTTTAACTCCTTAACGAAAGGCGAACGGCTTTTTTTATAAATTTAATGTCATTATTGACTAAACTGATTAAATTGTCAATAAGTGACTGGCGGTTTTCCGCCTGTCAGTTTTCCGCCTGGCAGTTTTCCGCTTCGGCAGTTTTTCGCCTGGCAGTTTTCCGTGTACCACAGTAGCGGACAAATTATAAGGGTAGGCAAAAACAAGTTATCTAAATCTTAAATTTCATAAGAAGTACAAAACACACATTATTGAAATTTTGCATGTATTTTCAGGGATCCGGAAAATTGATCGAAAACAATTGACCGAAAACAATTTATCGAAAGCAATTGATCGAATGGAAAATTGATCGAATGGAAAATTGGTCGAAAGGAAAATTGGTCGAAAGGAAAATTTTCCGAATGGAAAATTTGTCGAATGGAAAATTGATCGAGAGGAGAATTATTGGTCGAAAGGAAAATTGATCGCACGGCAATTGATCGAATGGAGAATTGACAGAAAATGATATTGGATCTATTCACACTAATTGACAATGATAACTAAAACCATTGATTATCAGAAAAACTTACTTGCAATATTTTACAGCTAGCAGATCTTGTTACCATGATTTATATATAATAATGATAATAATTTTAACAATAATATATAATAATAATTTATGTTTAACATTTCTTCAATCAACTGCTTATCTATAACAGAGAAGTTATATGCTTTGAAAAATAATAAAATTTGAAGAACTTTAAGTTTTCTTAGTTCTAGAATTTAGATAGTTCTAGATAACTTGTGAAATGAAAGTTAAATAATTAATTATTGTAGTAGGTTTAACGTCTGTTTCGGAACCGAAAGCCATATCACTTACGGCAAAAAGGAATTAAATACAAGAGATAGGAAGAAGCAGTCAGAAAGGAAAGTGGATTCATGATTAAAGTCACTTAACACCGTCGGTGACAATGCTCATGGATCTGGAAAAGCAACTCTGTGAGTGCAGTCACTTAGGAAGGAATGTAACAAAAAGGGACACTATAAGCACCGGTTACTGCACTCACAGATGGAAGAAAAAATATAAACTGCATGATCTATTCGATCAATTTTCCTTTCGATCAATTGTTGTGCGATCAATTTTCCTTTCGATCAAGTTTCCATTCGACCAATTTTCCTTTCGACCAATTTTCCATTCGATCAATTTTCCATTCGACCAATTTTCCATTCGACCAATTTTCCTTTCGACCAATTTTCCTTTCGACCAATATTTTTTTCGATCAAATTTCCATTCGATCAATTTTCCATTCGATCAATTGCTTTCGGTCAATTGTTTTCTATCAATATTCCTTTACCCGTATTTTCATATAGAGCTCATATGTATTCGTTTGAAATTTCAAAGCATTTGGACGAATAATTTAGGAATAGTTTCATATTTTACTTCTAACATTAAATTTTGCTCTGGTCAAAAAGTTAAGGGTAGCCATCATAAACTTTGAAATATTCGCGGATATTGGCAATTAACCTTACAATTTGTGGATAATTTTTTACTATATCACTTCAATACAACTTCTACCACAAAATTCTACAAATTTGGCACAATATGAAGGAGTTATCCATCTTCTATTCATCCTCGACAAATGTCCACAATTCTTCCACATTTCTTGTGTTTCTTCTCTGAGTACAGTCTTCAATTATTATCCAAACAATCTCAATTCGATTGAGGACAGGACTCTGTGAAAGCCAGCTCATTAGAGCAATTTCTTCATCTTCTAATAGAGTCGTTACTTTTTTATCAGAGTAGTAGGGTACGTAGTCCTGCTTGAAACTCTGTGGTTGAGTGTCAGCTGCTTGTGTGATAGGTGAGAGTATGATGACGAAAGAGCAGTTTTATACTTCTGCAATAACTCCTCCTCGTAGACGAACAATGGGACTAGGTCAAGCAGAAAAAATGACCACCAAGACCATCAAACTACCTCCTCAAAAATTAACCATTTTCTTGACGCTGTTCAGAGTTACCATTTCCCCTACTTTACGTGTAATTTGTACTTTCCTATAAGAACCAAAGACTTCTATTTTTTTCCATCATCACTAGAATGTACTTTCGACCACTGATCAATCGACCAAACAACATACTTATGACAAAACACAAGTATCACTTTTCGTTTCTTTTTTGAGATTGAAAGCTTCGATGCAGGGACAAATTATTGCAAAACAACTTGTTGAAGTTGAAACGAAAAAGTAGACTAGGACACCGTACCACCAGACATGACATCTATCTCACGAAAAGTTTGACCAGAAATGTTTAAACTATCTTGCAAGCTACTTTGAAGACTTGCATGATCTTCTCTCAGCAATGCTTTGGGAAGTCTACCATTCTTCTGTTTGGAATCAACAACTCCATACTGCTTATATTGAGCTATAATATGTTGCACAATCCTTTTGGATTTTCATGTGGCAATAGAAATATCTTGCAACGACAATTAGAGACTATATCAGAGAGGAAACTTGTGGACATTTCTTGAGGATGAATAGAAGATGGATAACTCCTTCATATTGTGCAAAATTATTAGAATTTTGTGCTAGAAGATGTATTAGAGTGATATAGCCAAGAATTATTCACAAATAATTTAATTAATTGCCAATATCCGTGAATATTTCAAAGTTTATGATGGTTACCCCTAACTTTTGACCAGAGCAAAGTTTAGTGTTTGAAGTAAAATATGAAACTATTCCTATAATATTGGTCCAAATGCTTTGAAATTTCATACGAATACAATTATATGAATATACGTGCAAAATTTCAACAATGTGTGTTACGTACTTTTTATGAAATTAAAGATTTAGATAATTTGTTTTTGCCCACCTTTATATTTTGTCCGCTACTGTATATGTTTAAAGGATAATCAAATGGGATCTAAATTGTTGATCACTAGGGCAGCAAACCCTTATTGTTCAATTAACAATATTTAAGTTTTATTATATATTTAATAGATTCATATTTAAAAGATCGTTTGATTTGTCTATTATTTCGTTTGTTCGCCTTAGCTTATCTTGTAGGCCTTGACTTAACATATTCTTATAATCTCTTAACTTTTTATCTAAAGAAATGTTGTCCAGTTACCATCAAACTCACATTTCTCTTTAAATAAACCTTTTGTAAATGGAATCCAGCCTTATGCGGTGGAATCATCCTTGGTGGATTTTTCCGGAGGTGGAAGTTTCCTGGTGGAACTTTCCGTGGTGGAATTTTCCTTGGGGGAATTTACTTGGAACCAATATTTCAATCAAAAGAACACACACATGCAACTCAAATAAATTAAATCTATAAGATGTTGATATGTTTTTATATCAACATAATCATCTTAGAGATTTTTTTTATTCTTCTAACAGTTCATAATTTTTTCTTAAGTTGCGGTATAATAAGAAGGAAAACATCATCACATGCAATCAGTCTTGAGAATTTGCTGAGAGAATCTCTATACACATAACTATTAAAAACCTTCATTATTTTCCTTAGCTATAAATAGAGCACAGATTTATAGTTTTTTTTTATGATAGCAGCAATATTTCGACCCAAAAAATAAAGTTTTGAGAGATATATCTGTAACAAAATATTATATTATTGATATAATTAAACATGCATGAATCTTATAAATTAGTAAGCCATAAATTTCACCTTTTATGAAGTAATATTTCACAGAAAAAGTAATAATATAATAAATGATAAATTTAAAACTAATTTAACTTTAAAAACCCTCTTAAAGTTCTAAATTATAATCATAACATAACCTTCCACTATTTTGCATAGATAATTATTATTGTTAGTATTTTAGTATTTGGTTTGTATATTTATTTTAGTTTTCATATTTGACTGTGAATTGAACAGTGACATTATTTTAAAATACTTTTTGTTTTGGTTTCTATTATGTTGTTATTGTATAATAAAAATATATATATACCTAAGAATTAGGAAATTTGGTTCTATTTAGTAACCACAATTAAGATACCCTATAAGAATAACAATCGAACATTAGCTATCCACAAATGGATAAGAAATATTACAATATCATGGTTCATTGGTTAATCAAGAACACTATTATTACCGAAATTTCTACTGTAATATAAAAAGAAATAAATTTTAGGTCAATAATAGTATAATAACGACTATTTTTTGCCACAATACGACTACTTTTTCAGAATTATTGAAACTGTTTCAGAACTCAATCTGCCAGCATAACGTTAGAACTATGAATCCAGACTCTAGTTATAATGGATCTATTTGCCCTTGGCCGGTAAATTCCAACGCGGAAAGTTCCCCCGTGGAAAGTTCCACCAGGAAGATTCCACCGCGGAAGATTCCACCTGCGTTAAATGCAAGATGTGGAATATTCCACCGCTGAAGATTCCACCATTTTGAAAAAAATGTTCAAATGAACAGTATAAATAAACAGTTTATTTTAATTCTATGTAATTGATAATTATAAATGAACAAATCTTCCTTTTAAATATAAAATAATTAATAATCCATCATATAGGCATTAAATATTTAACTGGTTAACCGTGACAGACTATAACGCTGGTATTGGAACACCAACCTGTAGCAACAATGCTAAATTTAGCTTATTGTATCTATCAACAGAAACATTAAAGTTCAGATTTTAATATTTGATACAAAAATAAAAATTTTGTTCGGTTTAATTATTTAAAAGGTTAATATTAAGCAGCAATATGACAAGATTGTTTTTAGTGTCTATTTCTTTAGAGTCAATTTAAATCAGAGACCTGCTGAACCGAGTTTATATTAAGATGTCGCATATCAAAAGAAACTCTGTACGTGTTTATGTGAGTTTTGAAGTTATGATTTTTATTCGTGTGTTTTTGGTTTCAGTTCGAAGCTAGTTAATATACTGCTATTTACCTGCTTTAACTCTATGTTCAAAATTTAGTTGAAACGCATTATATTCAAACTTTATTTTGTAATCGTTTCAGGGGATCGTGCCGGTATTTAGGATGTACCAATAATACTTGTCCGATTGAGCTGAGATTTTAACATAAGGTGTAAAGTGAAAAATAATCATATGCTCTCTTCTGAGATTTTTTCATTTTGGGGCCCCCCTCCCCCGTGGGGGTCGAAAAACCTTCTTTTTCGACCCCCCCGGGAAACTATAGAACGGCTTGGGGGTTGGTGCTACAGAAAAATTTATTGAAGCTAATATGTTCTCTACTACTATCCTAAGGTCGTCTAGAAGCCCTTTTTTTGAATTTCGATCTGAAAATTTTTTTATTTGAATTTTAAAAAAAAATTGTCATTTTTTTTTTTTTTTTTTTTTTTTTCAAAAAATAAATTGTTTATAGAAAACTTAAGAGGAAAAGGGCTTCACCACGACCTTAGGAATTTCGGTCTGAACATATTAGCTCTTATACATTTTTCTGTAGCACCAACCCCCAAAAAGTTCTATACTTTTGAACGTGGAGATTTTGAGAAAAAATGGTACTGAGGTAATGGAGGAAAAAGAATATTTTTTTTTATTTTTTTTTTTTTTTTTTTAAATTTAAAAAAAAAAAAAAAACTATATATGCTCATCAGGTCGCTTCGGGGGTCAATCCAGGCAGCGACGAAGCCTTCAACCAAAAATGGGAGCAAAAAAACAACACAGAAACAACACAAAAACAACCTCAAAACAACCTCAAAACTCCCTAACCCCCAAACTGAGAAGCGTGTTTGACACACTTACAAACGTACTAGGTGAATGAAATTTTTTGTGAGTTTTCTTTGGTAGATTTGCAGGGTAACTAAATTAAAAAAAAAAAAACGAAAAAAATGTAAAAAATACCGGCACGATCCCCTTCAATAGAGATTATTAAACAGTTACTGAATGTTTCAGCTTTGTAATTTTTCATTTTATATTATAATATATCGATACTATACTTAAACATTTTAATACAGTACGTGTCAAATTTATTCTTTAATTTCATCTTTTATCGTCGCTGACTTAAATTGAAATACATATTGGTACGTATAAAAATAATAGATGATATATATAAAATAGTATTTATGTTACAGACAAAAAAATATCTTTAATTTCAGTTTCAACATATATAAATTATATATGTTTAAAGGAGAATCAAATATAATCTAAATTGTTGGTCACTGGGGCAGTGGAACTATATTGTTGAATTTACACTATTTTTTTATTATAATTTAATTGATTCATATTTAAAAGATCGTTTGGTGTGTCTATTATTTCGTATGTTCGCCTCAGCTTATCTCTTAGCCCTTGACTTAACAACACATATTCTTATAGCTTCTTAACTTTTAAGCTAATGAAATATGTTGATCGGTTACCACAAAAAAAATACTTTTCTTTAAATCAGTTGATATTAAATGTTATACATTATTACGTGGTGGAACTTACCAGCGGTGGAACTTTCCTGGTAGAACTTTCCGTGATGGAACTTTCCGTGATAGAATTTTCCGAGAGAGAATTTACCCAAAACCTATTTGCCATATATATCCTTTATTCACCAATAATGAAATTTATACTCAAATTCCAATTCTCTAAGAGTAAAGGATATACCAAACGTTATATCCTTTACTCTAAATCCCGTATACTCATTGGTAGCTTAAAAATATAGACTTACAATGTAGCCTATTTAGTCTGCAATTACGACTGGAGTAGCTTCAAGAATAGACACAACTCGTGAGTAATTTGTTGACTTGTTTGTCTTGTTGACTTTTGTAGTAAGTTTGGCCACAGGCTAATTTATTAAGAGGCTAAAGAATGACTTGCCATTCTTCATAATCAAGAGAGTGATTTATTGACTTATTTTGTTGAGAGGCAAACGAGGCTGTGACTAATTACTGTGATTGCAGTGACTGAGGATGTTAATTACTGTGATTGCAGCGACTGGGGATGATAATTACTGTGATTGCAGTGACTGGAGATAATAATTACTGTGATTGCAGTGACTAGGGATGATAATTACTATGATTGAAGTGACTGGGGATGATAATTGCGGTGATTGCAGTGACTGGGGATGATAATTATTCTGATTGCAGTGACTGAGGATGATAATTACTGTGATTGCAGTGACTGGGGATGATAATTACTGTGATTGAACTGACTGGAGATGATAATTACTGTGATTGCAGTGACTGGGGATGATAACTACCGTGATTGCAGAGACTGGAGATGATAATTACTGTGATTGTAGTGACTGGGGATGATAAATTCTGTGATTGCAAAGACTGGGGATGATAATTACTGTGATTGCAGTGACTGAAGATGATAATTACTGTGATTGCAGTGACTGGGGATGATAAATACTGTGATTGCACTGACTGCTGATGATAATTACTGTAATTGCAGTGGCATGGGATGATAATTACTCTAATTTCAGTTACTGGGGATGATAATTACTGTGATTGCAGTGACTGGGGATAATAATTAGTGTGATTGCAGTGACTGGGGATGATAATTAGTGTGATTGCAGTGACTGGGGATGATAACTACTGTTATTGCAGTGAGTGGAGATGATAATTACTCTGATTGCAGTGACTTGTGATGATAATTACTGTGATTGCAGTGACTTGGGATCATAATTAGTGTGATAGCAATGACTGGGGATGATGATTTCTGTTATTTCTCATTGTTGAAAAGGAAAAGATTGTTGCCGCTTGTACTGAGTATGAATAGTGATTGATAACACAAAATAGAAATTTTCTTCAGATCAATGAAGCTGAAAACAGTGAGAAGAAATAAAAGGCAGTACTAAATTAATAAAATGTCACTGTTTGTAGTTTGTTAGCCTTTTGAATAAAGTTAAATTAAATGTATCTGTCACGATTTTTATTAAAGTTCACTAATGTCCAATTTCCAAAAGAAATATTACTAATTGTAATGATTGTAGGTATTTTGAAATTTGTCAGGGTAAATAGAAGTAATTAGAAAATTAGAAATCTGTTATTTATGAGAATTACACTATACAGTGACTCTTTTCTCTGATAGTACATCATCACAGTGACTCTTTTTGCTGATAGTACATCATCACAGTCACTTTTTAATCTGTTAGTAGTACATCATCACGGTGACTCTTTTCTCTGATAGTACATCATCACAGTGACTCTTTAATGAACTTCTCTATATAACCAGATCTTGTATAGTGAATGTTGAGTTCTGAGTAGTGAGCTACACTGTATAGTGAGCATAATTGCTTGCTCATAAAATCGCCAATAATTTCATAAAATTGATGAACATTCATAGCAGACTATAGAAAATTGATTCACTTTACAAAACTGTTCATTACTCAGGACACTCTCTATACAGAATTTTATTATAAAAGAGTTAGTAAAACACGCATCCATCAGAAGTAATTTTGCTCTTCAATCGTCGAGAGAAGTAGCCACAGTTTTCTTCTTTTTGTTGTTTATTGCAAGTGCCATAAATTTTGTGTCAAATGAGAAGATTTTCGGTGAAAAGAGGACAATTTGGGGCACCGAACAAATGCTCTTCCGAATGATATTTAGGAGAGAATTTGGACAGATGAAATTTCTTCACATTTCGTGTTCATTGAAAATGTAATTTTTGTCAACTTTTCTGTACCAATATTTTTTTTTTAATTTTCACGTAAAGCATTTTCAAATATATATTTTTCTTTAATATATGTTAAGCTTCCATTATTTTAAAATATTTATAGTACATTAGAAATGCTGTATGTTATTATTTGCATAACTAATTCTTCCTCCGTTTTTTTGTCTCAGTGTTTTCGTTTGAACTACGTTTTAAATGAACGTGACAAAGGTAAAATATATGCTGTATTTGAATGCTATATATTTTCACAAAAACTTGAATAACAATAAAAGGTGAATTCCACGGATGTAATATTAAGAAATTAGGTAGGTTACGTTATTAGAAAAGAATTAAATAAAAAATTTGCACCTTGGAATATGATATTAAATATTAATGCCAATTATTGTATACAAAGTTAGTATACTAATTAGCGTCAGTGTTCAGATACTGTTCAATCTTTAACTCAGGTGATAAAATGTCCCAAAGTGTTATTACGCTTCAATTATTTTTACCCTCACCAATATTAACTAATCAGAATAATGTCCTACCCCCCTCCCTCACTCACTCTAATAAAGTGCTTTATTAGTTTGTTATTTTCAAGAAAACTGAAAATACTTACAACATGACTGCTGGAAAATATTGCTCATCCATATTTAATTTTGTCACCAAACCTGTGATTTGAAGTCTTTTAATTGGGTCATTTTAGTGACTGAGAGTAGATTAAGAGGTTTTGCTTGGTTGGTAAATATTAGTAGATTGTGTTGGTTTTCTTAGTAGATAATTATCAAAATATTTTTATTTTAGATAAGTAAGTAATAGTTTATTGATAGGGTTTTCTTCGTGGGTAATTATTATATACCTAGTACATCGAGAGAGTTTTCTAGGTAGGTAAATATTAGTAAGATTATCATTTCATCAAATGGCACTAATTATATTGATGTTCTCTTTCAAAAATGATTGTCATTTAAATATAGTTTAAACATTCAATTCATTTCATTCAAGAGTATCAAACACATTTAAAAATCTAATAAAGAGAAGAAGCGAAAGAAACTCAGCTAATTTATCATCTTTTTATTCTTAATTTCTCCCCCATATATTGCTAAGGAAGTCCGATCGTTAATTATTTAGACTGTCCAAATATCAGGATTTATATTTACAACTGCCGTAAGTTTCTAATTACTAGTGAATTATTGACAATTATGTCAGAATAGGCTATAAAACTTTGACTTATTGGACTGGAAAAAACTCCTTGTGAGATAGTGAATAATAAGAGTTCAGGATCTAAAGAGGATTCTATTCCTTCTTATTTGGAGAGTTATTAATGGAATAGAAAATAAGTAATGAATTAAAAGTGGTGTTGTTGCTTTGGCTTACATGCCCTTGAATACTGATTAACATTTCGCATTTTGAAGCATGTCGCTGTTACATACTAATTAGGATAAAACTGTAAATGATCGCAATTAAATGACACATCTGTAGTTCATTTAAGCCATTGAATTCATTTGCAATATAATTAAAGCTTACGTGTGTGCCGTAATGAATAATTATATAGACCGTCATGTATTCACTGTCCATACCCATAATTTAGGTAGATATATTTAATCATAGATTGCAGGGATAACTACAACTCTTCCTATATTAAATATTTTAATAATTAAGCTGAAAAGTTCATTCCATATGAACTACCAGAATAACTACAGATAATCCAAAGGGTGATTAGACTGGTGCACAGATATTCGGGTCCAATAAAATTATTGTGCCACCACAATTGGGCCCTCTGACAATTGGACCCCAAAACATAATATAGAAGTGTTTTTTTATATTTCAGTAGCAATGGTCTTTAATTATGTTAACACAGTAGACTCTGATATAAATGTGTGAATAAAATTTAACTTTCACTAAATGATATTTTTTAGATTTCTCTTTGTGTAATAGATAATGCGTATGTAGTATTAATTTCTACTTAACCCTTTACGACCGTGTGTGAATAATTAGTCATATAAAAAATAAAAGACTTTTCTGAGATGAATTGAATGTTTGGAGCCTAGTGTTGAATATTTCTTCATTATGGTTTAATTCCTCGTTTACCTGTCTTCTAACCCAATAAAGAATTGATAGTAATTAATTTACAAGCGGTTTGGCATCTATTTCGAATTAATAGACCACAACACTGAAGTCAAAATGAAATTAAATTCAAGGGACTGGAAGAAGTTATAAGAGTAATGTACAAAGAAATCTACCAACAGTCGGTTACATGCTCATGGAAGCAGAAAAGCTATTGCATGAATACGGTCATTTGCTAATGACTGTGACGATAAGTGTAATTGATATATAGCAATTGTGCGAAATACTAACATGACACTAGAAAATCTGCTTTATTCTAATTGTTGGGGCCCAATTGACTTGGGGCCCCAATTGTTTGACAATGGTTAGATTACCCAGATAAAATTTAAGAGAGTGTCTTCGATGATTTAAGAGCATTTATGGCAGAGAGAATAAAACGTAGACGAAACGCTGATAAATTGCCGATAAATTCTCATTGGCAATTGACTGTTGAGGATTATCGAATGATCTTCAACGAATCATGGTGGATTCTACTTCCTCGAATTAATTAAAGAAGAGATTTCTTAGATGTATCTTCGGCGAGTTATGGAAGACTCATCTTCCCTGAATTACAGCAGGCAGCTCATAGATGCATCTTAAGCGAGTTATGGAAGACTCATCTTCCCTGAATTACAGCAGGCAGCTCATAGATGTATCTTCGGCGAGTTATGGAAGACTCATCTTCCCTGAATTCTAGCAGGCAGCTCGTAGATGTATCTTTGGCGAGTTATGGAAGACTCATCTTCCCTGAATTACAGCAGGCAGCTCGTAGATGCATCTTCGGCGAGTTATGGAAGACTCATCTTCCCAGAATTACAGCAGGCAGCTCGACCTCGTAGATGTATCTTCGGCGAGTTATGGAAGACTCATCTTCCCTGAATTACAGCAGGCATGTCTTCGATGATCATCGACTCGTTATGATAGACACATCGTTCCCTAATTATTCCAGGAATGAATTATAGCAGACACGTCTTCGATGAAGATCGCTGAGTTACGACAAACTACTCTTCCTCGAATAATAGCGTACATTTCTTCGATGATCTTCGGTGAATTGTATGAGTTATCATATACATTTAAAGGTGTCCGTGATTCAAAAATTGTAATTACTGTATATATATACATAATACTATACATATTTTCCATCATTTAGAATTAAAAAGAAAACATACAGAAAAAAGTTAAATTATACTTTAAAAACACGCAGGTAATCATATTGAATAAATCTCAACCAAATTCTACTTCTGCTATGTCCAAGATGGCTCAGTGGATATGTCTCTGACTTCAATTCTCCATGAGACTACTGTCGCAGGAACGAGTCTCGGCTACACCACTTCATTTTTTTCTCCATTTTTCCATTTAATATGTAAATAAAAATATGTAACATTAAACTAATATATGTATAAAGCCAAATGTACGTGTGTACTCTACATGATATAAAGTAAAAAATAAAACAAAATCGTAAATACCTCTCAAATGATAATTTTTATTTTATTTAACCCTATAAATTGAATAGATCTGCTTAAAATCAGGCTTGAATCGCCAATAATATTGAGGTGATTATGTGAATTGTTTTCGTATGAATCTTCCATGGAACGGCTTAAAATCGCACTTGAATCATCTTTGATTTAAAGACGGTTACAGTCGGTTATGCATGTGCTTCTTCGATGAATCGACGATCATCCTGCCTTATTTTATACGAAAAATCTTGGATAAAACGGACACTTCTTCGAATATTTATCGATGATTCATCGTCAATACACCGATTCATGTTTAGGTACTCTTCCAAAAATCGGCTATAAATCGGCATTAAAAATCAACTGGGTATTGTGAGCTGTTTACAGTTTGTTGAAGAAATAACTCCTTTACAACCTTAAAAAATAACTAGTTTGTATCTAGAACAACTCACTGTTAACTGTTTACATGTTTATATAGGACAGGTATAACTCCTTTAATATTTCAACACATTTTGTAGTTCCTCTCTATCACAAATTAACAACTCACTGTGTACAGTTTACTGTTAGTAGGAGGGTAACTCCTTTATTATCTCCAGTCTTTGCAGAGTTAGGACTCTATTCATCTATTGAGAAGGGTTCCATATCAATGCAGTCCCCCTCTGTTTTTTCAGTGATGATGTTTGTATTTTATCAACGATGGTCCCATTCAGGTCTAAAACAGAGATTTCCTCATCCACTAATCATTTTCTGAAAGTTAAAATTGAAAGGAAATGTATATATATTATTAAAAATTGTTTAGAAATCATAACTTGAATATTGATTACGATGATAAACACGACCAATACAGTTTCAATTTACCAAATTAAGGCTATGAATATCAAATAAACAGTTAAATCTCGTAAAATGCCCAGTATATATACAGGAAAAGTGTCTGCTATGCTATCAACGTTCGTTGTAATAATATATATATATTAGTTTTACCTGGGGATTTATACTTTATAAGTTTTCTTACAATGCTTACGCTTATGAAAGTAAAGCAAAAACCTAATAAAAGTAAACAGTCTCAAATTATTATTAAAGGAAATTTATAATGAAAATCTTATAATACATAAATAACTTACTTATATAAATGTACATAATAATACGTTAGGTATAACTGTAACTATTCTAACTAATATAGAATTATAGAATAGTTACACCTTTTTAAATTTTCTATAAAACTTTTTTAATCAAAGAAAATTTATGAGGAAAGGGTAACTAGATCAAAATACTTTAAAAAATCTGAAAACAATAATTAAAGTGTGGATTGTGATTTTGTAAATTGTAATACCTCTGAATATAATAAATGTTAGACTAGATATGTTAAACCATAATAACAATATAATTTAAAGAGGACGTTGTAGCAATCCGTAGTCCCTCAGAACGAACAATTTTTGTCCTCTATATGGGGTTATATTTAAAAATTGTCCGCTGTAAAAGCTTTACCTGTATATATGTTTACCATATAATATTAATTGAATCTGGGGTTTACTGACAGACCATTTCGAATATTGTTGTGTGATTAAAATATATTTTGATATTTTGAAGTATATTTTCCATTGCTAGTGAACTTCATTAATTTCACCTTTTGCGATTTTGCAGCTAGTGGTAGTAGAAGACAAGGTAATGCAGGATACTGACAATCTTGTGGCCAGAGAAAAGATGCTGGGGAAATTTTGTCTCCGGTACAGCAGAAAACACTTGAGCGAACACTATTACCGCACAGGTTCTAATCTCTCAAAACTGACCAAGATGTATATTACCGTACTACTTTTCACATGTACAGTTTAGGTAATTTTCTCTATATGCTTAAGCCTAATGAGATTGACTTGTGTTTTCTAGGCACATCTTTTTTAAATTACTTTATATCTTTCATGTCCTCCCTTTAAATTTACTGGCATTTCTTGACTTTGTCCCAACTTTAAAAATAAAATTTATGTAATATATAAAAAATATTCACGTATATCGGCGTAAATCAGCGTAAATCATGTAAATTATGGAATTAATTGTACTTTGGTGACGTGTGGCAACGTAGAAATACAGTTTTTTTTAGTTAGCCAATACGCCCAAATTTGTCCACGTTTTCATCATATACAGATACATTCTGATACATGCGTGAGCTGTGATTGGGTCACATTCCACTCAATCACAGCACTGCTCTCTCAGTTGCCAATGTTTTACATACCTATGTATTTATTTCTCATTATATGTTCTACAGTTTTACTTGAAATTTGGTAAATATTAGTTTAGTATATATACTGACAACTGGTAAAAATACAATATGTGCTTTTTTTAACACAGAGTCAAATCTTCTTGTTGATTCCGACAGTCAAACTTATAAGGGTCCAATTAACTTCCTCAACAGTTTTATTTTCAACTTAATGTTATTCAGTACAATGAACTTCTTCAAGAATCCTTTGAGCAACTCAATAATTCTAAGTACAAGAGACCTTTTTCTAGCTTAAGTGACGAAGTTCTTCCCATTCATGTGAAAATCTATCCGTTCAGGCCCAAATTCACTATCCACGGTATGTGAAATATGCTTCCAATCAATTGGTCTATACTCTATGGAATGGTGTTATATATAATTTGTATAGTCCAATTTCACTACTTTTTCTACGTTCCGTAACTCAAATATACTTGCCACTGTACTCTAATGAAATATAAAATATCAGTACTCCAATAAAACATACTATTATTTTCTTTCCACTAAAAGCGATGGTTAGCGAGATGGTAATTGAAGTTTTCTGCGCTTTTCCCTGCACTGCCTAATAAAGTAATAATTAATTAATAACAAGCCATTTCACTACATTTAACCATTGAAAGTTCTATCAAATTCATTTTATGAACGATATCAGAAGATCAAATTATCGATGAATAAGTATTAAATTTATGCATCCAGTGAAACTGAACCACTGGACTAAAAATAAATATACACTAAAATAAACCTGGAAATTAATATAAGATTGATTGTCAATTAAAATTAGATTATTAATTAACAGTTGCTTGATAATTAATATTAGCTTGATAATTAACATTAACTGAAGATCCGCTGGAAAAGCAATAATTTTACAGTTCCAAAGTCAGAAAATGCTTTTGTTGTTTTCTCTAATTAGAAAAATATCTAAAAATTGATGTTGGTGATATCTCTGTAGACAGCAGCGTCCAATTGATATTTCAATGATAAATTCTTGTAGGACGGAAAATAAATAATTGAATAGGGTACTAACATATCAGTCGGTAAAATTGGTAGTGTCAATTAAATTCTAAATGTAAAAGCTATTCACGGGTAAATAGGTCTTTTGAACCAAAAAAAATGAAGAAAAACATTCAAGGATCTTTGGTTATCCTGATTGAGCAGATGAAGATTTAACTTTTCAAGGTACGATAAATTTCCAATTTCTGGATGCGATTTAAATATCTGATGAAAATTTCAATTTGTTATTAATATAAAACGTGCCGAAGTATTGAATTATATTCATTATCAGTTTTTCTCAGCAACGAAATTATTTCTATTAATAGAGGTGGCAGTTGAAGGCAAAAGTTTATGTAGGATAATACAATCCTGCGGTCAGATGAAAGCTGCTAGGGAAGTTCTGTCTCCAGTAGAGCAGAACCTTTAATAATAGTTGAGTTTGAATCTTTTCAAGAAAATATTTCCATATTTTGAGGCGTATTTTTAAATAAAATCCTATTTATATTTTCCTTTTTGGCATTCAATTCGAAGTTGGTTATTATAACTTTACCCTCTAAGTTAAATGCAATATCTATATGAAATGAAATATTTAATTTGGACAACATTTGATAATGGAATTTCAATTGCAATATGTACTTATCTAGATATATTACGTGAAATAACAATAGTTACCATTTACCGACATTACTATTTAATTAATGGGTAACCCACATAAATATATAAAAAAAAATTGTACAGAATTACAATAGGCCCGACTGCATAGTCAGCTAAATTTATCATATTTACAGAACAAAACATTGATCTAAATTCTAAACTCACGATGAAAAAATCTTTTCCAGCAACATAGTAGACATAGTGTAACTTTGATAACATATCGAACTGATACGATGGAAATAAATACGGATGGAATAAAATAATTAGTGATATGTAGAATATGACTCATATTTCTTTTTTACAATAGAAATAGATGGAGAGTGTCTGATATAACTATAAAGGCAAAGTTAAATAAGACAATAGAATCATATATTGAAACCACTGCAAATTAACTGTTACCTATATGAAGGCAGTCGAAGAATTTCCTGATCCAAAAAACTAATGGCAAGAACTTGTGGAGGATATCTCTCGACATTTCAATTAAGATAAAATCAATCTACTTTTTTCTTTGACCAAATGAGTTTCTTTTTGCCAATAACACATTGTGTTGGAGTTGTTTAGCTAAGATATAATTCTACGCAAAAAAACGAACATCTTATAAACTGATAGCAACTGACATGCAACACCAATCTGATATCAGATATCGGTACGGAAAGAAATATTTAAGTTATGAGTTATGAGGTAATGGTGTTTCTTGAAGCAACATCGTCTTAACATTTCCCCAAGATTGTTCCAATAACATTGTGGCAATGATGACCACAGAAACACCGTCACTATTGCAATAAATCAATTACATTATATCCCTTTACAAAGTATGAGTGTCCCTTTACAAAGTATGAGTGTCTCTTTACAAAGTATGAGTGTCACTTTACAAAGTATGAGTGTCTCTTTACAAAGTATGAGTGTCCCTTCACAAAGTATGAGTGTCCCTTTACAGAGTATGAGTGTCCCTTTACAGAGTATGAGTGTCTCTTTACAAAGTATGAGTGTCCCTTTACAAAGGATGAGTGTCTCTTTACAAAGTATGAGTGTCTCTTTACAAAGTATGAGTGTCCCTTCACAAAGTATGAGTGTCCCTTTACAGAGTATGAGTGTCCCTTTACAAAGTATGAGTGTCCCATTACAAAGAATGAGTGTCCCTTTACAAAGTATGATTGTCCCTTAACAAAGTATGAGTGTCCCTTTACAAAGTATGAGTGTCCCTTTACAAAGTATGAGTGTCTCTTTACGAAGTATGAGTGTCTCTTTACAAAGTATGAGTGTCCCTTTACAAAGTATGACAGTCACTTTACAAAGTATGAGTGTCCCTTTACAAAGTATGAGTGTCCCTTTACAAAGTATGAGTGTCACTTTACAAAGTATGAGTGTCTCTTTACAAAGTATGAGTGTCCCTTTGCATAGTATGAGTGTCACTTTGCAAAGTATGAGTGTCCCTTAACAAAGTATGAGTGTCACTTTGCAAAGTATGAGTGTCCCTTAACAAAGTATGAGTGTCCCTTTGCAAAGTATGATTGTCCCTTAACAAAGTATGAGTGTCCCTTTACAAAGTATGAGTGTCTCTTTACAAAGTATGAGTGTCCCTTTACAAAGTATGAGTGTCCCTTTACAAAGTATGAGTGTCTCTTTACAAAGTATGAGTGTCTCTTCACAAAGTATGAGTGTCACTTTACAAAGTATGAGTGTCTCTTTACAAAGTATGAGTGTCCCTTTACAAAGTATGAGTGTCTCTTTACAAAGTATGAGTGTCCCTTTACAAAGTATGAGTGTCTCTTTACAAAGTATGAGTGTCCCTTTACAAAGTATGAGTGTCACTTTACAAAGTATGAGTGCCTCTTTACAAAGTATGAGAGTCTCTTTACAAAGTATGAGTGTCCCTTTGCATAGTATGAGTGACATTTTGCAAAGTATGAGTGTCTCTTCACAAAGTATGAGTGTCACTTTACAAAGTATGAGTGTCTCTTTACAAAGTATGAGTGTCCCTTTACAAAGTATGAGTGTCTCTTTACAAAGTATGAGTGTCCCTTTACAAAGTATGAGTGTCACTTTACAAAGTATGAGTGCCTCTTTACAAAGTATGAGAGTCTCTTTACAAAGTATGAGTGTCCCTTTGCATAGTATGAGTGACATTTTGCAAAGTATGAGTGTCCCTTAACAAAGTATGAGTGTCACTTTGCAAAGTATGAGTGTCCCTTAACAAAGTATGAGTGTCCCTTTACATAGTATGAGTGTCTCTTTACAAAGTATGAGTGTCCCTTTACAAAGTATGAGTGTCACTTTACAAAGTATGAGTGTCCCTTATCAAAGTATGAGTGTCCCTTTGCAAAGTATGATTGTCCCTCAACAAAGTATGAGTGTCCCTTTACAAAGTATGAGTGTCCCTTTACAAAGTATGGTGTCTCTTTACAAAGTATGAGTGTCTCTTTACAAAGTATGAGTGTCCCTTTAAAAAGTATGAGAGTCACTTTACAAAGTATGAGTGTCCCTTTACAAAGTATGAGTGTCTCTTTACAAAGTATGAGTGTCCCTTCACAAAGTATGAGTATCCCTTTACAGAGTATGAGTGTCCCTTTACAAAGTATGAGTGTCCCATTACAAAGAATGAGTGTCCCTTTACAAAGTATGATTGTCCCTTAACAAAGTATGAGTGTCCCTTTACAAAGTATGAGAGTCCCTTTACAAAGTATGAGTGTCTCTTTACGAAGTATGAGTGTCTCTTTACAAAGTATGAGTGTCCCTTTACAAAGTATGACAGTCACTTTACAAAGTATGAGTGTCCCTTTACAAAGTATGAGTGTCCCTTTACAAAGTATGAGTGTCACTTTACAAAGTATGAGTGTCTCTTTACAAAGTATGAGTGTCCCTTTGCAAAGTATGAGTGTCACTTTGCAAAGTATGAGTGTCCCTTAACAAAGTATGAGTGTCACTTTGCAAAGTATGAGTGTCCCTTAACAAAGTTTGAGTGTCCCTTTGCAAAGTATGATTGTCCCTTAACAAAGTATGAGTGTCCCTTTACAAAATATTAGTGTCTCTTTACAAAGTATGAGTGTCCCTTTACAAAGTATGAGTGTCACTTTACAAAGTATGAGTGTCACTTTACAAAGTATGAGTGTCTCTTCACAAAGTATGAGTGTCACTTTACAAAGTATGAGTGTCTCTTTACAAAGTATGAGTGTCGCTTTACAAAGTATGAGTGTCCCTTTACAAAGTATGAGTGTCTCTTTACAAAGTATGAGTGTCCCTTTACAAAGTATGAGTGTCACTTTACAAAGTATGAGTGTCTCTTTACAAAGTATGAGTGTCTCTTTACAAAGTATGAGTGTCCCTTTACAAAGTATGAGTGTCACTTTACAAAGTATGAGTGTCCCTTATCAAAGTATGAGTGTCCCTTTGCAAAGTATGATTGTCCCTCAACAAAGTATGAGTGTCCCTTTACAAAGTATGAGTGTCCCTTTACAAAGTATGGTGTCTCTTTACAAAGTATGAGTGTCTCTTTACAAAGTATGAGTGTCCCTTTAAAAAGTATGAGAGTCACTTTACAAAGTATGAGTGTCCCTTTACAAAGTATGAGTGTCTCTTTACAAAGTATGAGTGTCCCTTCACAAAGTATGAGTGTCCCTTTACAGAGTATGAGTGTCCCTTTACAAAGTATGAGTGTCCCATTACAAAGAATGAGTGTCCCTTTACAAAGTATGATTGTCCCTTAACAAAGTATGAGTGTCCCTTTACAAAGTATGAGAGTCCCTTTACAAAGTATGAGTGTCTCTTTACGAAGTATGAGTGTCTCTTTACAAAGTATGAGTGTCCCTTTACAAAGTATGACAGTCACTTTACAAAGTATGAGTGTCCCTTTACAAAGTATGAGTGTCCCTTTACAAAGTATGAGTGTCACTTTACAAAGTATGAGTGTCTCTTTACAAAGTATGAGTGTCCCTTTGCAAAGTATGAGTGTCACTTTGCAAAGTATGAGTGTCCCTTAACAAAGTATGAGTGTCACTTTGCAAAGTATGAGTGTCCCTTAACAAAGTTTGAGTGTCCCTTTGCAAAGTATGATTGTCCCTTAACAAAGTATGAGTGTCCCTTTACAAAGTATGAGTGTCTCTTTACAAAGTATGAGTGTCCCTTTACAAAGTATGAGTGTCCCTTTACAAAGTATGAGTGTCTCTTTACAAAGTATGAGTGTCTCTTCACAAAGTATGAGTGTCACTTTACAAAGTATGAGTGTCTCTTTACAAAGTATGAGTGTCCCTTTACAAAGTATGAGTGTCCCTTTACAAAGTATGAGTGTCTCTTTACAAAGTATGAGTGTCCCTTTACAAAGTATGAGTGTCACTTTACAAAGTATGAGTGTCTCTTTACAAAGTATAAGAGTCTCTTTACAAAGTATGAGTGTCCCTTTGCATAGTATGAGTGTCATTTTGCCAAGTATGAGTGTCCCTTAACAAAGTATGAGTGTCACTTTACAAAGTATGAGTGTCTCTTTACAAAGTATGAGTGTCCCTTCACAAAGTATGAGTGTCTCTTTACAGAGTATGAGTGTCCCTTTACAGAGTATGAGTGTCTCTTTACAAAGTATGAGTGTCCCTTTACAAAGGATGAGTGTATCTTTACAAAGTATGAGTGTCTCTTTACAAAGTATGAGTGTCCCTTCACAAAGTATGAGTGTCCCTTTACAGAGTATGAGTGTCCCTTTACAAAGTATGAGTGTCCCATTACAAAGAATGAGTGTCCCTTTACAAAGTATGATTGTCCCTTAACAAAGTATGAGTGTCCCTTTACAAAGTATGAGTGTCCCTTTACAAAGTATGAGTGTCTCTTTACGAAGTATGAGTGTCTCTTTACAAAGTATGAGTGTCCCTTTACAAAGTATGACAGTCACTTTACAAAGTATGAGTGTCCCTTTACAAAGTATGAGTGTCCCTTTACAAAGTATGAGTGTCACTTTACAAAGTATGAGTGTCTCTTTACAAAGTATGAGTGTCCCTTTGCATAGTATGAGTGTCACTTTGCAAAGTATGAGTGTCCCTTAACAAAGTATGAGTGTCACTTTGCAAAGTATGAGTGTCCCTTAACAAAGTATGAGTGTCCCTTTGCAAAGTATGATTGTCCCTTAACAAAGTATGAGTGTCCCTTTACAAAGTATGAGTGTCTCTTTACAAAGTATGAGTGTCCCTTTACAAAGTATGAGTGTCCCTTTACAAAGTATGAGTGTCTCTTTACAAAGTATGAGTGTCTCTTCACAAAGTATGAGTGTCACTTTACAAAGTATGAGTGTCTCTTTACAAAGTATGAGTGTCCCTTTACAAAGTATGAGTGTCTCTTTACAAAGTATGAGTGTCCCTTTACAAAGTATGAGTGTCTCTTTACAAAGTATGAGTGTCCCTTTACAAAGTATGAGTGTCACTTTACAAAGTATGAGTGCCTCTTTACAAAGTATGAGAGTCTCTTTACAAAGTATGAGTGTCCCTTTGCATAGTATGAGTGACATTTTGCAAAGTATGAGTGTCTCTTCACAAAGTATGAGTGTCACTTTACAAAGTATGAGTGTCTCTTTACAAAGTATGAGTGTCCCTTTACAAAGTATGAGTGTCTCTTTACAAAGTATGAGTATCCCTTTACAAAGTATGAGTGTCACTTTACAAAGTATGAGTGCCTCTTTACAAAGTATGAGAGTCTCTTTACAAAGTATGAGTGTCCCTTTGCATAGTATGAGTGACATTTTGCAAAGTATGAGTGTCCCTTAACAAAGTATGAGTGTCACTTTGCAAAGTATGAGTGTCCCTTAACAAAGTATGAGTGTCCCTTTACATAGTATGAGTGTCTCTTTACAAAGTATGATTGTCCCTTTACAAAGTATGAGTGTCACTTTACAAAGTATGAGTGTCCCTTATCAAAGTATGAGTGTCCCTTTGCAAAGTATGATTGTCCCTCAACAAAGTATGAATGTCCCTTTACAAAGTATGAGTGTCCCTTTACAAAGTATGGTGTCTCTTTACAAAGTATGAGTGTGTCTTTACAAAGTATGAGTGTCCCTTTAAAAAGTATGAGAGTCACTTTACAAAGTATGAGTGTCCCTTTACAAAGTATGAGTGTCTCTTTACAAAGTATGAGTGTCCCTTCACAAAGTATGAGTGTCCCTTTACAGAGTATGAGTGTCCCTTTACAAAGTATGAGTGTCCCATTACAAAGAATGAGTGTCCCTTTACAAAGTATGATTGTCCCTTAACAAAGTATGAGTGTCCCTTTACAAAGTATGAGTGTCCCTTTACAAAGTATGAGTGTCTCTTTACGAAGTATGAGTGTCTCTTTACAAAGTATGAGTGTCCCTTTACAAAGTATGACAGTCACTTTACAAAGTATGAGTGTCCCTTTACAAAGTATGAGTGTCCCTTTACAAAGTATGAGTGTCACTTTACAAAGTATGAGTGTCTCTTTACAAAGTATGAGTGTCCCTTTGCATAGTATGAGTGTCCCTTAACAAAGTATGAGTGTCCCTTTGCAAAGTATGAGTGTCCCTTAACAAAGTTTGAGTGTCCCTTTGCAAAGTATGATTGTCCCTTAACAAAGTATGAGTGTCCCTTTACAAAGTATGAGTGTCTCTTTACAAAGTATGAGTGTCCCTTTACAAAGTATGAGTGTCCCTTTACAAAGTATGAGTGTCTCTTTACAAAGTATGAGTGTCTCTTCACAAAGTATGAGTGTCACTTTACAAAGTATGAGTGTCTCTTTACAAAGTATGAGTGTCCCTTTACAAAGTATGAGTGTCCCTTTACAAAGTATGAGTGTCTCTTTACAAAGTATGAGTGTCCCTTTACAAAGTATGAGTGTCACTTTACAAAGTATGAGTGTCTCTTTACAAAGTATGAGAGTCTCTTTACAAAGTATGAGTGTCCCTTTGCATAGTATGAGTGTCATTTTGCAAAGTATGAGTGTCCCTTAACAAAGTATGAGTGTCACTTTGCAAAGTATGAGTGTCCCTTAACAAAGTATGAGTGTCCCTTTACATAGTATGAGTGTCTCTTTACAAAGTATGAGTGTCCCTTGTAGTAAAGCAAAAACAGCAATTGTGTATGCATTACTATCATCACGAACCTATATGATTGTAAGTAAGTGACAGTCAAATCAGTTACCGATTTGCTCTCGTGAGCTACACACCTATTCTCCTGTTCGTAGTTATTTGAGACCTTAACTTGCGAGCGTTCTAGTGGAGATATTCTTTGTAATAACCCTTGCTTGACCAATGAATATAATCTCTTTAAGTGTTAATTACTTTACCATTATTACCCTTAAATACAGTTAAGCTTGGACCAGAGGCCTGAGGTCGGAACCATAGTGGCAAGTTGGTTCTAGGGCATGGTACCATGAGTAGTTAGTAGAAAGAGACTTATAAAGAGAAAGGAATCTGAAAATACCACAAAGTAAGATCCTAATCACTTAAGAGCCCATACACTTAGACGTTATAGTGAAGCAAACTAAGTACGTCACATTGGTGGCCACGTATGGTGCGTGATTAAGTAATTCGAATTTAATGTGCGGAAATTCAATTACTGAAGTAAAAGATTGAAAGCTTTGTAATTTACCAAAAACTAAGTTAACCATCTGATTGGAGAGTATTTGATTACAGCAAGACCGGGTTTTGCGACCCTATATGAAGGTGCGATCCAATTAAGGTGTTCAGTTTTTGTGATAAAGTATAAAGATAATTCAACTCAAGGTCAAGCAAAAGGCATCTCGAAAATTATCGGAAGGATAAGGAGAGTACAGATGGCCTAATTTGAAATCTGAATGAGCAAAGACAATCAACAAGACTGACCAGTCTGAAAAAAAAAAAAAAAAAAAATTCTGGAAATTCTGGAAAATTCTGGAAAATTCTGGAAGGAACTGGAAAAACACGGAGGGAGGAAGCGACAGTAATGGGTTAAGTGTTGCACGTTGACGAATGGTGATGGAAAACATTCGATTATAAACAACATGCAAAAAAGCCGTAAATCAACCAGAAATTGAGAGTCTAATTTGTTTAAATACTACATCTGAAAAGTATTTATTCAAACTGCAACATTCAGTGATCATTCAACATTCAGTGATTCAACATTCAGTGATCATTCAACATTCAGTGATCATTCAACATTCAGTGATCATTCAACATTCAGTGATCAAACAACATTCAGTGATCATTTAATATTCAGTGAAGTTTTAACATTCAGTGAACATTCAGTTAACATACAGTGCATAAAATACAGTGCACAGCGCTCAGTGAACAATCAGTTAACATCATAACAGTTAACATCAGAGCAAAAATCAACGACAAAACCTGATAAGCGGGACCCACTGTACATGGAACTGAAAGTTGAGTATACCATATCATTATATGTCATCTTATCATTCAGTCTCATTTCTGAAGCGATCGGAGTAAGATCTATGTGTTAGTTCTTAGTCAGTGGTGAAATAAGCTGTCCTGTTTAGTCTAGAATTGTGTTGATGAATAAGCAAAGGTAATTAATCATTACTGCAGCAATTATAATTATAAGATGTATGAGTGCATGCATTTCTGTTAGCTTTGCTGTGTGTCGTTATTAATTAACAAACATTGCTCTATATTAAATTATATTTCATTTATTATTTATTATTTGAATGATTATTATTTATTATTTTTAATGGTTGATGGATTAATTTTTTAATTGGATAGTCTATTATTTTTTCTTCTTCTTTTTTCATAATAAGTGATTACACGTGCATTACACTTGATTAAGTACATAATAACACTTCATTAGGATAGGAAACACATGCCAACCTCAGAAGACGAAGCAATTAACGCGGAGGCTGTAGAACTTAGATCTGGAAGACGAACTAAACCCAGAGTACAGAAAACTAAACAACCCAAAACACCCAAATCACCCCCCAACTCACCCCCCAAATCACCCCCAAAGTCACCACCCAAAACATCCCCCAAAACATCCCCCAAAACAACCCCCAAAAAAAACCCCCAAAAAAACCCCCAAAATGTCGGTCGAATTAACACAAGCTCAACTCCAGGAAATAATTAAAAGTCGGAGTACGACGATCATAAATTCGGATTCATTGCCAATATTCAGGGGAAGAAGAAGGCCAGAGGATCCAGCTTTCGAGGAGAAGAACACGTTTCGTCAGCACCTCAGCCTATTAAATAATCATATATCCAGCTTAGGGGATAAAGATGATGCAGAAAAGAAGAAAATCCTTTTCAGGAGCGCTGATTGCAAGCTAGGAGATTTTCAAATTACTGTTAATAACGTTGTTAACGGTAAAACATTTAAGGATAGCACATACCAAGAAATATGCACGGTACTAGAAGACATATATGTGCAGAAAGACAGCAAGGATATCTACAGTGTATGTCATGAATTATACACAAATAAATTGAAGGATGAGACTACAGCTGCCAGTGACATCTTAAGTACATTAGAAAAGATAGGAGAGGTCACGGACTTCATTTTAAATGACGACACAATGAACGCCCAATTTCCAGTAAGGACAGCAACTGAAAGTGATGAATCATTCACACGCAAATTAAAAAATCACGCAAAAGATCTCATGAATACATCAATGTATTTAACAATATTGGGTCCACAGATCAACCCCAGTATCATCAAAGGAGTCGTAGAAGGTCCTTTTAAGACAACAGCTAATTTACTGTCTGCTACAACGAAGAAAATAAGATCTTTGCCACATGATAAAAAAAATTCTAATACCAAAAAAGAATTTCAATGACACAGAAACTTTTTTGATAGAAAAACCCGAGGGTGAGAATCAAGGCAATTTTCACGAGGATATGCTAGATGATACAGAAGCATATTACACTCATGACATAAGAAACAGAGGAACAGCAGGTAGGTATGCAAGCAGAAGTAGGTATAAACATAATCCCACAGGCAGGGCATACGTACACAACACGAACATCCCCCAACCTACCCCCACCCCTCACGGCCGTAGTGGTACAATTAAGTGCTACAGGTGCAACAAATTAGGACATATAGGTAGAGAATGTCGGGCTCAACAGGCCAAGGATTTTCGCAAAAACATGTAAATACAAACAGAAGTAAAAAACAAAATAGGTCTCACGGGAAAACGGTCGGTAGCTCCGTGTACGAAAGTGAATTGAACATGAATAAATTAGATCCAGTGCACGTTAAATTCAATAGCAAAGGTAAATCGTCACTCAACACAAGTTGTGAATGTAAAAATAAGTTCGATTTATTAAAAGAAGAAGAGTTAAGCGTTGAGGATAAAAAAACGAGCGAAACATATATAACAGTCCAATTAGTAAAAAATAAAGATGAATTAAGCGGATTGATGGACTGTCATTATACGATAAAAGGGACTTCTAAGCCAACGATAATTTTACATAGTAAAGAATTCGATTGGGAAGCTTTAATAGATTCAGGGAGCGAGAGAACGATTTTAAACAGTCGTAATTTTAATTACAAGGCGAGTCACGAGGACATAATAAAATCAAACGTAACTATTAAAGGCATAAACGGACGTTCCGAAGTAAAAGGTGAAGTAAAATTTGAACTAATGTCGAAATCCCACAAGAAAACAGTAAACGCTTTACTGATCAACAACAGTAGCTTACCATATGATGTAATATTAGGAAGGGACGTGTTAACGAACGCGCAAATTGATTTTGATAAGAAAATATTAAAATTAGGTGAAGAAAAAATTCCGTTTATGGAAAAACGTAGAATAGCTACTAAAGAACTATTAAGCACAGATTGCTTAATATCTGAGCTGGTCCTTACTTCAAATAGGTCAAAACGAAGAACGTTGATAAGACAAATAAACGAACGCACAAACAGCCGTAGTAGTATTGCGAAAGTAAGGGTTAAACCTCAACAAAAAGGGCAAACGGAGGTTATGAAATCCGGGGTAAACACGAAGACAAGGAATAAAAAACGCGAGAAGAACGGAAATGTTCATATAAATAGCCAAGTCGTTGAGGCAAACAGCGTACAAATATTGTATGGGTTTGTCAAAAACAACGAAGCAGGAAGTTATATAATAGCTAAAAGAAGTTTCAATAGCGGTTTAGTGATAGCCGAAACACTAATAAAAATCGAAGACACAAAAAAAGAGGGAGATCAAGTGTCAATATGCCCAGTTTTCGTAATGAATCCGACGGATAGTGATATCATATTACGGGACAATATGATAGTTGGTAAACTCCAGACGTACGAAGAGGAAGTCGAAGTAAATATAGCGACTATATCGGAGTGTTTAAATAATAGGACTCATAAATCTAGGTTAGGAAACGTGTTGAGTGACGAAAAACCAAAGCCATTTGAACGAAACGTTACCCCTGAACTAATTTATGAAAAGTCAAAGGTACATGCAGTTGGAATTAATGGAGAGCCATTAGTTACAACGCATGGCAACCGAGATATGAAGTGTAAAATATCACGTGACGGAAGCGCTGATAGAAGCCGTGACAGCACATTAAGTGCTGATGTAGAAAACAATTCTCAGACAGTGCCATCAGCACCAAGAAGGTTAGTTAATGCTGACATATCATGTGGAATGTCAGAGTATGAAGACAAAATGACGCAGTTACTAAATGACTTTAGAGACGTAATCACGATTAAGGACGAAAAAATCGGGACTACTAGTATATGTAAACACACAATAATATTGAAAGATCCTAATATAGTGATAAACAAGATGCCGTACCGCATCCCACATAAATTTCAAGAACAACTTGAAGAAGTCAACAGGTCAATGTTAGAAGAAGGTACTATAGAACCTTCAATGTCCGAGTATAACTTTCCCGTTATCGTGGTTCATAAAAAGAATGGGGAAATACGACCCGTAATAGATTTCAGATCATTAAATAAGTGTGTCCATATACAAGGATTTCCGTTACCTAGGGTTGACGATATGCTTGGATCTTTAGGTGGATCAAAGATATTTTCTAGTTTAGATCTGAGGAGTGCATTTCACCAGGTGGAACTCTCCGAGGAGTCTAAAAAGCTTACAGCATTTGCGGTAAATGGAAAAAAGTACCATTTCCGCAAATTACCCTTCGGGTATGTCAATAGTCCAAAAGTATTTCAAGCAATAATGACAAAAGCGTTAAGTAATGTATTAGGGAAACTCTGTTTCGTATTTATTGATGACATCCTAATTTTTAGTCGATCTTATGAACAACATTTAAATGACATTGGCCAAGTGCTAATGAATTTACGTGACGCTCAGTTGAGATTAAAATTAGAGAAGTGTGAATTCTTTAAACACGAAATTAATTTTCTTGGACATCGAGTCACTACTGAGGGCATTCGATGTATCCAAAACGAAAAACTTAGAGAAGCATCTAGACCAACAGATGTAAAACAACTTCAGCGATTTTTAGGGCTTGCGAATTATTTTCGTAAGTTCGTGCCTAAATTTAGTCAGAAAGCCGACCCATTATATAGACTATTAAGGAAGGACACTAAATTTGACTGGACTGACGAATGTGAGACTAGTTTCATTAATCTCAAAAATATTTTGACATCAGATACGGTTTTAGCACATCCAAATTATTCCAGACCATTTTATTTATTTACTGACAGCTCAAATATCGGAGTTGGCGCAGCATTGCTACAACCAGATTCGACCAAAAGCAAAACATTAAGACCCATAGCATATTTCAGTAAATCATTAAATTCTACTCAAAAAAGGTACTCCACGACTAAACTAGAGTTTCTTGCAATACATCTAGCCTTAAAGGAATTTCAATATCTATGTCTAGGATATCCTATTACCATTTTAACCGATCACAAACCTTTATGTGCATTTTTTGGTAATAAACTGCCTTTAGACACGGCACTAGCCAGGTGGGCAATAGAGGCTAGCACATATGATTGTACCATCAAATATTTTGAGGGTAAACGCAATGTGGTAGCCGATACCCTTAGTAGATTAACTCCTCTGACGGAAGAAACAATAGATGATTGTGAGCTTTTAACACCATCTAATGAAAGTTGTAATTCAATTGAAAATTATATAGCAACCACAAGATCGAGGGCTAAGCTAAACGTACCACAAATTATTAACGACAATGACAATGACTCAGAAACAGACTCAGAAAACGAACAAGAATCAGATACATCTAAATTGTATAAAATCAACAAAGAAAAACCATTTCTAAACTACATACCTAAACAGGAAGACATAACATGGACTTTAAACAGACTAAAGACTGCACAGTCAAACGACTTTGCTTGTAAGGAAATAATGGATATATTACAGAAAAAACAATTAGGAACATCTAGGAACATAGCTGAATTTTTCATATTAGACGGAATATTATATCGACATCGGAAAATAGATACTCGGGCAGCCAGTATTGTTAATTATGTTATACCAAATGAAATGATCAATTTAGTAATTAATTCAATACATTTTAACACCCATTGTGGTTTAGCTCATACGCTATTTCAATTTCGACTAAAATATTATCATTTTCAAGAAAGATCGGTCATAGAATCTTTTATTAAAAGATGTGACGTTTGCAAAATCCTTAAAGGAAGTCTAGATACACCAATTAAATTAATGTCTGCCCCAGTAGCTAATACACCATTTGAAACAGTTTCATTTGATTTTATTGGACCTTTTATAACAACTGACACGAACAACAAATATATTTTATCAATAACATGTATGTTGACAAGATATAACGAATTACACGCAGTAGCTGACAAATCAACTAACACAGTAATTGATTGTCTAAGTAAAACATTTAGTCGTTGTGGATATCCCAAAACGTTAATGTCGGATTGTGCGAAAGAATTCAAGTCTAACGCAATTAGAACTTTCAGTGAAATACATCAGATATACAAATGTGAGGTATTACCATACTCAGCATATTCCAATGGAATTTGTGAACGTAATAACCAGAAAATTAACAAATTATTAAGATTCTATGTAGCCACAGTAGATCACAATAATTGGGACATGTTTCTCGATATTGTCCAAAACACAATTAACAATCAAGTCAATATGACCTTGAAGGATTCTCCCGCATACGCTCTTTTTGGCCGCGACACATCTCCAAATATTCAAGCAGAAAATTTGGATAACATTTACAATTTAGATACATCAGAATCAATAGTCAAAGTCAAGGCTAGGCAAGCTCTATTTATTCAAGATCAGATAAGAGCTAACATAATTAATCAATCAAACAAACGCATAATTTACCACAATAAGACACGTAAAGACAAAATTATACAGATAGGTGATCGAGTATTAATTAGAAATCATCAAAAAACACATAAATTACAATTAAATTGGATAGGACCAGGTACAGTATTACAAGTGAAAAAAAAACAAAGCTATAATTAAATTAGGACATCAAACGATAACGAGCAATATAAATTATCTAACTAAGTTGGAAAATTTCACAACAAATTAATTAAATAATTTCATTAACATCATTAAACAGGAAATCAAATTATGAGAAATTTGAATATAAACATTATATAGAAAGTCCACAAAAGGAACACATAACACGAAGTAACATGAGTAACATGTTACATTTACACGAACACGTGGCATATAACACAGTTACATGCAAAGAGTCAGAGAAATGTTTACATTTTTTTTGCTTACGCGAGACAAACAAACAGAGCATACAATTCATTGTTCAAACTACAATATTTCCTTTGCTCAGTAAGAGAATTATTGTATGAATTTAATTGTATGAATTTTAATTGTAATATTTGTATGTATTTAGTTTAAGTTGATGGGATGAATTATGAATTTTATTAATATAAAATTTCATATAATAATTTTAATAGGATTAATATTTTTTGTTGTATGCATGTTAATTTTAAATTTTTTGTTTAAATGTTGGGTAACGAATAAGATGAATTATATTCTGTAAAATTGTTTGAATGAAAATTTGAAAAAAAAAAAAAAAAAAAAAAAAATATATATATATTCAAATTTAGGATGAAATACTGAAATAATTTAAAATCAAAAATGATCAATTCAAAATGAGACTGAAACATGATAAAATACCTAAAATGAACTAGGGCCATGTCTAACGGTATCGTTTCGGTTTCAGTGACGAGAGGCAGAGAGGACCCAGTTACCCACACAGCCAACAGCTCCTCAGCCACAAACAGCCAGTGACTGACTCTCAGCCACTCACAGCCGGTTGACACACAGAACTGTAATTCAAGGTCGTGAGAAGTAATCAGCTGGAGCGATGGGACAAACTCAGAGTAACTTTGACCTGAACTCAGTAGTGGAGCTGATCCAGAAATCATCTTCAATGAACAAAGCTCATTTGGAGCAAACCATTAAAAACATGGGGTCTACAAAGTACGACCTAATACCAGACTTGTTCAGCGACATTTTAGTGTTAATTCTAACACTACTGGTTGTGATGATTCTCGTATGTGGATATCATCAGTCAAAAAAGATTAAGTCAGAAGAGGATATGAAGATGTACGAAATTAGGAATTTGAGGTCTAAGATGGCGACTGAAGCTTTCAATCAGATTAAGCGAAACACCCCTTTAGATTAGAGGAACTAGGTGGAACAGTTAATATCTTTAATGATCAGGCAGTTAATATACAGGCGACAACAGTTATAGTAATGCCTCAGGCAAAACGAAGGCCAAAAATCGAAATTACCAAAACTAAACCTAACAGCATTTAAGATTTTTTTTCCTCAAACTCAATTTGATCATTATTTTAATTTTTTTTTTAATTTTAAGTTGGGTAATTTTAAGTGAAAATTAATAATAATCGTTTTTTCAATTGAATTTAATTTTAAGTTTAATTTTTTTTTCGGTGTTAATTTTAAGATTTAAATTTAAAGATCACAACTGTCTCAAAATTTGATAAAGATGATCAAAATTCATATAACTTCAATTACGAATAAAAATTCATTAAAAGATCATAAAATACGATATCATAACATATGATAAATTAAAATGAAAATTTTTTTTTATAAATTTTTTTTTAAATGTAAATGCAGTAACAATTTGTGTAATGTATTGGAGTGATCAAAGGTCTCTGTTAATATTTAGACTAAAAATCTACATATTAGGAGGGAGGGGTGAGATCTCTAATAGATTAGGCAAGTTATTACGTTTATAAAATGAAAAAGTTGTTACATTTTTGAACTGAGACATATTAGGTAGGAGTAATTTAGATTATTTTGAGAATAAATAAAAATATTGTTAAAGCAAAATTAAGATTGTATAGGTAAGATTAAAAATTTAAGAACATTTGGTGAATGCACATTAGTCTTACATATTTCTAGAACGAATTAAAACTCAAATTTTTCAAATTTTCTAATAATATGTTTATTACCGGTTCGAGAAATTTCAAGAGATCCAATATACATGTTTCCACTAACAGCGTGAGCGTCTGAACATTGTTCAATATAGAGTAACAATGGGTAGACAAACCAGCTGGCAGTTTTGGAAAAATGTGAATTGTAACTTTGAAATTTTCGGAAGGGGGGAGCAATGTAGTAAAGCAAACACAGCAATTGTGTATGCATTACTATCATCACGAACCTATATGATTGTAAGTAAGTGACAGTCAAATCAGTTACCGATTTGCTCTCGTGAGCTACACACCTATTCTCCTGTTCGTAGTTATTTGAGACCTTAACTTGCGAGCGTTCTAGTGGAGATATTCTTTGTAATAACCCTTGCTTGACCAATGAATATAATCTCTTTAAGTGTTAATTACTTTACCATTATTACCCTTAAATACAGTTAAGCTTGGACCAGAGGCCTGAGGTCGGAACCATAGTGGCAAGTTGGTTCTAGGGCATGGTACCATGAGTAGTTAGTAGAAAGAGACTTATAAAGAGAAAGGAATCTGAAAATACCACAAAGTAAGATCCTAATCACTTAAGAGCCCATACACTTAGACGTTATAGTGAAGCAAACTAAGTACGTCACACCCTTTACAAAGTATGAGTGTCACTTTACAAAGTATGAGTGTCCCTTATCAAAGTATGAGTGTCCCTTTGCAAAGTATGATTGTCCCTCAACAAAGTATGAGTGTCCCTTTACAAAGTATGAGTGTCCCTTTACAAAGTATGAGTGTCCCTTTACAAAGTATGAGTGTCTCTTTACAAAGTATGAGTGTCCCTTTAAAAAGTATGAGAGTCACTTTACAAAGTATGAGTGTCACTTTACAAAGTATGAGTGTCTCTTTACAAAGTATGAGAGTCTCTTTACAAAGTATGAGTGTTCCTTTGCATAGTATGAGTGTCCCTTTACGAAGTATGAGTGTCACTTTACAAAGTATGAGTGTTACTTTACAAAGTATGAGTGTCCCTTTACAAAGTATGAGTGTCTCTTTACAAAGTATGAGTTTCCCTTTACAAAGTATGAGTGTCACTTTACAAAGTATGAGTGTCCCTTTACAAAGTATGAGTGTCCCTTTACAAAGTATGAGTGTCCCTTTACAAAGTATGACAGTCACTTTACAAAGTATGAGTGTCCCTTTACAAAGTATGAGTGTCACTTTACAAAGTATGAGTGTACCTTTACAAAGTATGAGTGTCCCTTTACAAAGTATGAGTGTCCCTTTACAAAGTATGAGTGTCACTTTACAAAGTATGAGTGTCCCTTTACAAAGTATGAGTGTCCCTTTACAAAGTATGAGTGTCTCTTTACAAAGTATGAGTCTCCCTTTACAAAGTATGAGTGTCCCTTTACAAAGTATGAGTGTCACTTTACAAAGTATGAGTGTCTCTTTACAAAGCTTGAGTGTCCCTTTACAAAGTTTAAATTAACTATAGGGTGAATAATGAATTATCGGTCGGTTTCACATCTTCGATCATAGAAGATAAAAGAATGCAATAATTATTATTCAATTTTAATTGGTGATAATTAAAATAAGAATTTTATTCGGTAATGATCTAAGTGGAATCAGAATAAATGAAATAATGTGGAGTAGATTAAATATAAAAGAAATAATGCACTTTCAAATTGCACTTGAAAAACAACTTTAAAAAATTCTTGATTATTGTGATAAAGTATACAATAATCAAATATCTGATAAGCATTCGGGCGGTTTCTCTCACACTAGCGCCTGCTATACTATAACTCCAACATTTGACATCATTGGAAGTCCAAGAAGTTAGTTATTTATTAGGTTATAACCAATTTCTTTCAAATATCTGTACAAAACAGCTATTAACTGTATTCTTAAATAAACGTAACAAAACTGCGAAATTGTGGACCCGTTTTATTGTTTATAAGATATAAACAATAGTGACCCGTTTCATGGGTCATAAAATTTGACCCCGATTTCTGTTTCATGGACAATTATATACGGATCCGTTTACAACGGCAAACAATGGCAGAGTGCCTCATAGCTTTTGCTTCAATTGTGACAAATATATTACACTTGTTTGGATTGACAGCGCATCATAATGGACATGAGAGTGACGTAACAGACTGTGTGGAGTCTGATATCCTAATATCGAAACCAGAATTGAGGGAACATGTTAAAACACATTATCTTTCGACTGCTACGCTCAGTCTGAGAAATTAGAATCCCCGATAATTTTTAATTATCATCGCCGATAAAGGAAGGATTCGACGAAAATTCAATTGCAATTTATCAATAAAAAAATCAGTCTGCCTTCTTTTATCGGGCATTCTTGGAAAATAGGAAGATAATATCTGTCATTATGATATTCTACCATAAAATATTCTAAATACTTTCCACAATTGAAACTATAGTAACCAATCTGCAGATATTAATATTTTACGACTGCTACATTCTGGTTGTTCTTTTTTATTTTGTGGCATACAATATTAAATTTTACTTGTATGTCTTGCAAAATATAAATTGGACACACAATTCGATACGAACTGTTGTTTTTTATTGCTCAGAATGAAATATTTCAAAATGAAAAGGTTAGTTTTAGTGTTAGCAAACAGTTTGGTTGTATATTAACTATCTCTGATAAAATCTGATATCGATACCAATACTTTATTTGTTGATAAAACTCTGAACATATAAAGACGCTGTGAAAATGTAAATTTATCAAAATTAATTAAAGTTCACCCTCTACTTTCAAAGCGTCAAATAGATACACTCTTCTTACTTATAGAGAATAAAAAATCCTTTTCTCCAGAACTAGAGTTCATGAATTAACGAGTTCTTGAGATTTAAAAGTTCTTCATAAACTGCAATCTTCGTTTTGAAAGTCTTTGTTTTTAGCTGAGTTTGTTTTCTTTTCATTAGGAGTACATCATAGGGTGGTTGTTTTTAGCGTCTGTTGGAATTGGTGGAGAGTTTCAGAGAGTCTAGAACGGGAGAAATAATATTTTCTGAGTCAGCAAAAAGGTTACATGGACCATAAACCACAATAAGGATTAACAACAAACTAATAAATACAAACGAGTAAAGTTATTATACAAACGAGTAACGTTATTATACAAATAAACAAGTAAATTCATTATACAAACGAGTAAAGTTGTTATACAAACGTGTAAAGTAATTATATAATCGAGTAAAGTTATTATACAATAATATTATACCAGTAAAGTTATTATACAAGCGAATAAAGTAATTATACAAGCGAGTAAAGTTATTATACAAGCGAGTAAAGTTATTTTACAAGCGAGCAAAGTTATTATACAAGCGAGTAAAGTTATTATACAAGCGAGTAAAGTTATTATACAAGCGAGTAAAGTTATTATACAAGCGAGTAAAGTTATTATACAAGCGAGTAAAGTTATTATACAAGCGAGTAAAGTTGTTATACAAGCGAGTAAAGTTATTATACAAGCGAGTAAAGTTATTATACAAGCGAGTAAAGTTATTATACAAGCGAGTAAAGTTATTATACAAGCGAGTAAAGTTGTTATACAAGCGAGTAAAGTTATTATACAAGCGAGTAAAGTTATTATACAAGCGAGTAAAGTTATTATACAAGCGAGTAAAGTTATTATACAAGCGAGTAAAGTTGTTATACAAGCGAGTAAAGTTGTTATACAAGCGAGTAAAGTTATTATACAAGCGAGTAAAGTTATTATACAAGCGAGTAAAGTTGTTATACAAGCGAGTAAAGTTGTTATACAAGCGAGTAAAGTTATTATACAAGCGAGTAAAGTTATTATACAAGCGAGTAAAGTTATTGTACAAACGAGTAAAGTTGTTATACAAGCGAGTAAAGTTATTATACAAGCGAGTAAAGTTATTATACAAGCGAGTAAAGTTATTGCACAAACGAGTAAAGTTGTTATACAAGCGAGTAAAGTTATTATACAAGCGAGTAAAGTTATTATACAAGCGAGTAAAGTTGTTATACAAGCGAGTAAAGTTATTATACAAGCGAGTAAAGTTGTTATACAAGCGAGTAAAGTTATTGTACAAACGAGTAAAGTTATTATACAAGCGAGTAAAGTTGTTATACAAGCGAGTAAAGTTATTATACAAGCGAGTAAAGTTATTATACAAGCGAGTAAAGTTGTTATACAAGCGAGTAAAGTTATTGTACAAACGAGTAAAGTTAATATACAAGCGAGTAAAGTTATTATACAAGCGAGTAAAGTTGTTATACAAGCGAGTAAAGTTATTGTACAAACGAGTAAAGTTATTATACACTTGAACGAGTAAAGCTTTATACAAACAAAAAAAGTTACTATCCCCGCTATTTGATTCACAGTCATATTATTCTTTATTACTAATATGTTTTTAATATACAAATAATTTTTCATGATCTTCCTTTATGAAACAATTTGACATTTACTTCTGAATATTTCCTTATTATTTAATTCATTATCGATATTAATCCCGAATAAATACTAATTACACTAGTCACTTTTTCACTGAAGGTCTGGATAGCGGTCCAGTTTGGGGTGAGGGGACGGTCCACTGTTTAGCAACCATTTTTGATATTAGTGTAATTTTCTAGTTGTTCCAATAAAATCATACCAAGCTCTCATTTCCCAAGTTATTGATCGACAATGAACAAATCAGTTACCGAATTATCGATACAGAGAAATAAATAATATATTTCGGAGGGATAAATTCACATTTAATCCCATAAACCCTGAAGCACTCAAACCACTAGAGTAGTACATAACAATTGAATAACAAGTTTTTAGCATTTTTATTCAAGAGAAGAAATACAGTTTATGTTTGCTCGAAAAGATACAACTTCTATGATTGGAATTTATAAAGGGGCTTTGTATTTAGTTCTTTTTAATAAAGTTGTATCCTTGTGTCCTTGAAGTTATTGTATATGTAAATGAATAGAAAAAAATTTGCTTAAAATTAGAAAAAATATAGTCTTCAAAATAATCACATCCAAGGTACAACAATAATATTGAATGTTAAAGTTTTACATCGTTGCTGTAAAATATAACATGAAATAAAACGTTAAGAGTTTGATGTGACGCCTCAACTTTATGACCAACTGGAAAGCTTAATTAAGTCGTTAAGCTTCATTTTACGATATAATTACCTTAACAAGGGACATGTGTAAATATCATGTGACTGAGTGATGTGTAGCCATATGCAAATATAGTTACACTCTAATAATTCATCTTGTCACTACCTAGATCCATATAATAAGATTATGAACTGTTGCCTCTTAATTGGTGGTGCTTAAATAAATTCTAGTTTGTAAATCTAGATTGACCAACAAAGAAGAATTATCTTTTCGCCTAATAAGAATCAGGAGTAACAATGTTTTTTGGGGGCAACAAAATGCCTCAATATGTTTATAATATATCAATTATGGTTACACTATAGGAGCACATTGACACGTTAAACATTGTTATCTGGGATATAAAATTTGAAATTCCTATATTCAGTATTATCTAACCTGTATTTCAAAATACTGAATACTTTTCTTTAAAATTTTAGACGAGTAAAGAGTTTATATTGATGAAAATTAAACGATATTAACAGAAATTATTATACCAGAAAATAACACAACATCTTATATAATGTGTGGATGATTTTAATCTCTAAAACATAGTTATTTCGACAGTACAGTAATGACTCATCAATTATATATATTCTACTGTTAGGTATACCTCAAAACTCGGTAAGTCAGTAGTCCGAAAATTTCTTCTCCTTCTACTTATCGGAATTAAACAAAGCTTAACATTGGATATCAACTCACAAAGAGCTGACTCAGCAAACGAGAGTTTTAAAAGAAATATTTTGCTCTGAGGATTAAAGTCTCCAAGTTATTACAAATAGCAATCCAAGAAGTGACTTAAAATAATTTTCATATCTATATTTACAACGAGTATATATGTATAGCTGTTATTATTTCTCACAAACATAAAAAAATATTTTTATCCAGATGATACAACATTATACCTATTTTCTGTCTTTAAAATACCTATTGATTTTGTATATTATTGTGCATATGAATTTAATACTTTTTTTCATATATATAATCATTCACTGAGCATATATTAATTTCAGTTCACATGACAATAACAAACAATGGGGAACTCAAACACTCACAGTGCTCGAAAACTGAATGCTAACATAGCCATAGGCCACAATAAAAGTCAGTTAGAAATTTTTAAAGGTTAAATTGATTTTTAATGTCACTTCTAAAATAAAATTTTACAGATAATCTTCTCATTTTGTTTGATTCAATATTCAGTAAAAAAATTTTGTTAGTGCCGTGAAAAAGTTAGGTTTTCATAATGAGAAATATATGCTTAGTTACAAATGAATATCTGAACAAAATTCAAACTCTAAAATTTATCCTGAAAAATTCGAAATATTGTTAGCAATAATTTCTTCTACATACAAACATAAAAGCAAGAGGACTTGTTTATTTACTAAATCATTTCACACGAAATACTCGAAGTACTTATGTGATTCAATTTATCTATTTGTCTGTGAGACTATTTTCAAAGTCACAGAGTCACAGTATATCATGTCTATTAAGCTATGACGAGATAAAATATCTAGGATTAGTGACACTGCATTTCAAACGACGTCAAACACTTAAATAAAAAAGAACAGGTTTATTGAAAAATTACTAGATCAAATTTACACAGAAAAATTATAAGAATTCCTGGGAATAAGCATCGAAGTAATTAAAAAGAATTCTTCCAATTTTTAGTATTAATCAATACCAAATATTTTACACTAATTTATTTTTGTTATCACAGTTTCTCTCAAATAAATAGCGCAGTATTACATTAAGGTATGCTTTACATGAAGCATAAATGCTATATTAGATCTTCAAAGCTGATGCAACATTGCAAATACTTTGAAAATGATATTGTTATGCTTTGTATAAAACATTAACGAATCTAATGATGTTACTTTCAGATTTAGACATTATATTAATAACAGAATTGTAAGTTGAACTCATGCATTAAAAATATAAAAAATCAAAGTATCAAACATATGTTTCCAATAATATAATGACAGTCAAATAATGAGTTATAAGTGTTAGTATGAAGTTTGAAATCTACTGTGAATTCTTAAGCATCTTAGTTAAGTTCATTTAGTATCACATAGTAACTCTAAATCTTTGTAGCCTTGCCTTCAAGAGTTTGTTCACTAACCTACCCACTAGAGCGTGCGCGCCAGTCCTTACTAAATTTCTTATAAAATGTTAAGGGTGTGTCACACCTTTTTACTATCTTCTTTTGAAAAGTGAGATGCTTGATATATACAGACTTGAATATACTAGTATAACAATAGAATTTTTTTTCAAATCTCCCAAATCGGAATCCCTACTTCTCCCTCCACCAAATTCGTCTTCTCAAAATAATAATAATAATAATAGAAATTCAAAAAAATTCGATTTTTGTTGAAATATGGTTACATTTCCCAATCGACTTTTTACGAGTTGCGAAATAACATATCAACTGATCGTACGTTTGTAGACAACAAAATTCTGAATGAAAAAAACCCTGTCTCTAAGTCAAAAATTGAAGAAGGAGTAGGCTTTAGAAGTTGACAAATGAAAAGTGTTCAAAACGGCAAATTTTCGACTCTTTTATTTATATTTTCCATATATTTATTATATCAGCAGTACTATATTAATTGATTACATGAAAAATACTAGAAATAAAAAAATACTACTTCATAACGTACCTTTTTTTTGCGTTCCGCAGCTCCTCCCCCTCTCCTTTTTGAGGGACTTGCAGAAAACTTTCATACCTAATATTTTTACACATGATGTGGGGCATTATAAGGTGTCTCTATATATATTTTTTTATTTCAATTATCTCAAATTTCGGAGGGTCTTACCCCCTTTAATTATCCTATTAACATTTCGATATTTTTTCGTCATAAAATCATCATTTGATAATTTACACATCCAATAGTAAACGCCAAAAAATAATTTTTCATATAAAAATAATGAACAAGTAAAATTAACAAACAAATATTTCTTAGCTATTATTGTACGCATGAGCAATGTTAATCACTGTGTACATAGCTTAGCAAGGTGGATAGTCTCTTAAATTCAGTAAGCCGATATAAGAGCTACAGTTTAAGGATTATAATCAGACTTTTCACCCTTTTGTACTCACTACACTCATGCATCTCATGACTGGGAGAGACTTCTGATATACCTCTTATATATTTGAATAAATGCTCCTAATATGAGCATCTTATCATTTGTCACCTTCGTTTTCGTCTAAGTAATTATGTGAAAAACTAAAATTCATGGAAAGACATCCTCAAAATCGGTTTAAAATTATTTCTCTTTTTCATAAGGACTGGTCCACCTGGAACAGCGGCTATGATACTATGGTTAAGCCTCTCACGATTAATTTTAACATCATATTGTCATTCCCAATCCTCTCACTGTTTCACAATTAGTTTCAACTTCATATAATCACTCTCAAGCCTCTCTGAAGCCTCCCACAGTTAGTTTCAACATCATAGTGTCACTATGAAGCATCTCACAGTTAGTGAGTAAAAAGAGTACAGTATACATTTTGTCACTATCAAACCCCTCAATCCCCCTCCCCCCCCCCCCAGCCGGACCGCTAACCTAACCTTAGGTGCGCTATATCTCTTTATATTTATAACATATAGTAATTTTATTAACAAAAAATTAATGAAAATTAAAAAAATTGAATTAGGCTAATCATATCATCCGGGTTTTTTTTGCAACGAAGTTTTGTTGCTTGGGTTTTTTTGTCCGGGGGGCATTTGTCCGGGGGTATTTGGCACGCTTTTTTTTTTTTTTTTTTTGCACGGGTGGTTATTGTCCTGTCACCTATTCTCAAGCCTCTCACAGTTAGGTTCAATATAGTAAAATCCGAGGAGGATTTTATAGGTAATTGCGCTGGGGATCGTGGAATGATACCCAGTCTAAGTTTTACTTTTAGAACTCGGTCATTTTATTTTGATCCTCATAAACCTTATAGTTTTAACTAATAAATTTTTAAATCGATGGGACTCAACACAGTTCAATTAGCTAATTTCTAAGTAATTAAGAGTGCAACTTGCACGTGAGAAGTTTAAAGGAACAATGAGGCGGATTGAATCCATTAACTAGTGAAGTTAATTTTTTTAGAGGAACTAGATAATATGGCGTATAAATTTTAAAGAACAAATGAACATTGAATATACGAGTTTGGTTGCAATAATTTATGATGAATTGATAATGCTAGTTACGTCTTAACACCCACCCCAAATTTTCCTAAGAAAATTTCATCAGATATAGTTGGTACAACAAGAGTAATCAGAAAAAAAGAGGTTCAACTTACATTAGACTATCTACATTCATCTATAGCTCACAAAAAATATTTAATTTTTATTCTAATTACTACGAAGTAGTAGCAATATAGGGTTACATCATTAACAAGTATTCAATACGAATACAATTCGTAATACAAGTTAAATCAATAGTAACAACTAGCGCATGTGTACAAACAATACAATCATTCAATATAATTATCGCAAGACAGAAATAATTTATCTACAGGTTTCTGAAAAATAATTTTACTTTTGATTACAATGGGGATTGCATTCCTATCGGGTCAAAAACTGACACAGTCCCATCGGTAGTTTACATTTAGTTGAAATTTTATCTGGTTCAATAATTTTCTATCTCGAATTAATTTTATCTATGTTTGTGCGCCACGTTATTGCCAAAATTTGCTCTTCTGTCCCTAATGCAAAATTAGGGTTATTACCTGAACACACGAACACGCATACAGATTTATCTACAATGTCAGATTTAAAATCTGCAGTTGCTAGAGGGAAGTTGTAGTTGAATTTAGTCAAATCAAATACACCGCTAGCAACTGTCTGTTTCACTTCCTTCGCTAATTTAAGCAAGTGATCTTCGGAATTATAAGGGAACAAGAAATAGTCTACATAAAAGCACTTGTCAGTAGATTCCACAGCGTCACTTGAACAGTCTGTATCATGTAGTGAACCCGTTGGTGCGAACATCTGTGATGCACCCGCTGCTGCTGACATTTGTGGTGCATCTGTTGGTGCGGACATATGTGGTGTACCCGTTGGTGCGGACATCTGTGGTGCACCCGTTGGTGCGGACATCTGTGGTGCACCCGTTGGTGCGGACGTCAGTGGTGCACCCGTTGGTGCAAATATCTGTGGTGCACCCGTTGGTGCGGACATCTGTGGTGCACCCGTTGGTGCGGACATCTGTGGTGCACCGTTGGTGCAGAAATCTGTGATGCACCGTTGGTGCAGACATCTGTGGTTCACCCGTTGGTGCGGATATCTGTGGTGCACCTGTTGGTGCAGACATCTGTGGTGCACCCGTTGGTGCGGACATCAGTGGTGCACCCGTTGGTGCAGACATCTGTGGTGCACCCGTTGGTGCGGACATCTGTGGTGCACCCGTTGGTGCGGAAATATGTGGTGCACCCGTTGGTGCGGACATCAGTGGTGCACCCGTTGGTGCGGACATCTGTGGTGCACCCGTTGGTGCGGACATCTGTGGTGCACCCGTTGGTGCGGACATCTGTGGTGCACCGTTAGTGCAGACATCTGTGGTGCACCCGTTGGTGCTGACATCTGTGGTGCACCCGTTGGTGCGGACATCTGTGGTACACCCTTTGGTGCGGACATCTGTGGTGCACCCGTTGGTGCAGACATCTGTGGTGCACCCGTTGGTGCGGACATTTGTGGTGCACCCGTTGGTGCGGACATCTGTGGTGCACCAGTTGGTGCGGACATCTATAGAGCACCCGTTGGTGCGGACATCTGTGGTGCACCCGTTGGTGCGGGCATCAGTGGTGCATCCGTTGGTGCGGACATCTGTGGTGCACCCATCGGTGCGAAGCTATGCGGTACACCCATCACTGTGGAGGTAAGTGGTTCACCCATCGGTTTGGAGGTATGTGGTTCACCCATCGGTGTGGAGGTATGTGGTTCACCCATCGGTGTAGAGGTATGTGGTTCACCCATCGGTGTAGAGGTATGTGGTTCACCCATCGGTGTGGAGGTATGTGGTTCACCCATCGGTGTAGAGGTATGTGGTTCACCCATCGGTGTGGAGGTATGAGGTTCACCCATCACTGTGGAGGTATGTGGTTCACCCATCGGTGTGGAGGTATGTGGTTCACCCATCGGTGTAGAGGTATGTGGTTCACCCATCTGTGTGAAGGTATGTGGTTCACCCATCTGTGTGAAGGTATGTGGTTCACCCATCGGTGTGGAGGTATGTGGTTCACCCATCGGTGTGGAGTCATGTGGTTCACCCATCGGTGTGGAGGTATGTAGTTCACCCATCGGTGTGGAGGTATGTGGTTTACATATCGGTGTGGAAGTATGTGGTTCACCCATTGGTGTGGAGGTATGTGGTTCACCCATCGGTGTGGAGGTATCTGGTTCACCCATCGGTGTGGAGGTATGTAGTTCACCCATCGGTGTGGAGGTATGTGGTTCACCCATCGGTGTGGAGGTATCTGGTTCACCCATCGGTGTGGAGGTATGTGGTTCACCCATCGGTGTGGAGGTATGTGGTTCACCCATCGGTGTGGAGGTATGTGATTCACCCATCGGTGTGGAGGTGTCTGGTTCACCCATCGGTGTGGAGGTATGTGGTTCACCCATCGGTGTGGAGGTATGTGGTTCACCCATCGGTGTGGAGGTATGTAGTTCACCCATCGGTGTGGAGGTATGTGGTTCACCTATCGGTGTGGAAGTATGTGGTTCACCCATTGGTGTGGAGGTATGTGGTTCACCCATCGGTGTGGAGGTATCTGGTTCACCCATCGGTGTGGAGGTATGTGGTTCACTCATCGGTGTGGAGGTATGTGGTTCACCCATCGGTGCCGGAGTGGATATCAAAGAAAGAGGTTGATAGACTCTGCGTGTGGTTTCGATTTGATAGTTTACTATTCTATCAAGTTCTCTTTCTAGAATAGTAGCTCATCTGAATGTCTCCTCATTAGAAGCTTGTTCTTTCTGGTGATTCAATTCCAGAAGCTTAGTTTCGTGTTCATTTGCCATCTTCTCTTGATCTAGTTTGAGTTCTAGTTCTCGTCTCTTTAGCTCATATTGTCGTGCTGCCATTTCTTGTTTAGCGATAACAGCAGCTTTCTCCTCTGCTAATCTAAGTCTAGCTGATGATGCTCTTGAAGAAATGGAGAGGCCCGATACAATAGTGTAGGCTTGCCTTGGTCTATCTCTTGTACCATGTACCACTTGTTGCACTTTACCTCTGAAGTCGTTTATTGCAGGCAAGTGCTCATTTAGAAAACTTGAAATTTCTCTGCACTTGCAAGTAGAGTCTCATAGCGAACTATATATTCAGTGAAGTTGCTTTTAATTAGGACTAAGTTGTCAATTTGGTTTTCTAGGAGTTTTTGTACAATATCTAGTTAGATTTTCTTGACAATGCTGCTAATTTAGCGTATGGTGGTTTACTTTGAATTACAGCATTTTTGAACTCATCGTCGCTCCCATCGATTGACGAATCACCGTCACGTTTGGAAGGTGTTCTGATCATCGTGAAATTCCTGAAAATGAACTGTAAAATCCGAGGATGATTTTATGGGTAATTGCGTTGAGGATCACGGAATGATACCCAGTCTAAGTTTTACTTTTAGAACTCGTTCATTTTATTTTGATCCTCATAAACCTTATAGTTTAAATTTCTTTTGAAAAAGGGAAGTTATACAAAAAAAGGAGTTTAAAAAAGGGAATTTCCGAATAGAAAGTAAAATAGTAATTACCAATATCTGTCATTTACTATTCAAAAGTACATTTTAATAGTCTATTAACAAACCTATTTTACATAAATTCTTTCCAACTCTTCAGTAAAGTTTTTCTTCATAATTAAACAAACAATTTATTCTAACGCACATAGAAAAAGTTATTACGGAGGCAAGAGGAAGCGGAGATGAATTCAATTCCACCAGAATTCAGAACTTTTCAATTGTTGTCAAAAGTATTTTGATTAATTTTCGTCCGTGAGATATATATTAACATAGTTACGAAGCATAGCGATCTCCTTCTGTGTTTTCAAAATTTATATATATATATATATCAATAATAAATTTTACACTAATATAAAAATCAAATATTAAGAGTGAATTTTGTAGATAGTAAATACTTTTCCTAGCCTATAATTGAGTCCGAAACTTCAACGATTGAGTTTTCGGACAACTTTGAACATACATACCCTTAGATATTGACTTTCAATCAACATACTTGCTATTTACAATCCTTTTATTTCCAACTCTCCGTAAGAAGATGAGGGCTGATAATTAATGTATTGAAATAATAGATTAAATATTCTAAAGTACAGGAGCTGCAATCACATTTGTTCAGAGAAATTGAGTTTTTTTAAGATAAGTAGAAAAATAGTTATTAAATTATTTTTCTAAACGATTTTTACATTAAAACACTTTTGCTACTTCTATTTTATAAAATATTTGTTTATATTAATAATACAGGGTGGGGCGTAAGTTTGGAAGCAATTTTTCAAACATTAATATAATTCTTAAAAATAAGTTCCTAAGTAAGTGATAGGGTTTGAACTATAGTAGAGACACTACATTATGACGTGGCAGTGTTAATTTTTACAAAAATTTAGTCAATTCAAAAATGTCAGACAAAAGAGAAGCTATTATTGCTTGCACCGTGCTGGGAAGTCAGATTCCGTCATTTCAAAGACTCTCTCAATAGCGAGATCGACTGTTTGGAAGTGTATGAAGCGTTTTAATGAGAGAGGAGACTTGACTGATCGTCCAAGAAGTGGTAGACAACGCTCACAACGCACCAAACAACTGATAAAATGTGCCCGAGAGAAGATCAGGAGGAGCCCGAAAAGGTCAATACGATTGTTAGCCAAAACAGCTAATGTGAGTCCCAGAACAATGAGAAGAGTTGTCAAAGAAGACCTAAAGGTGTCCTCTTTCACCCTCCAAAAGAGACAGACTCTGTCAGAAGCTGTAAAGAAAAAGAGATTGGAGAGAAGCAAAGCACTTCTGAGAGAATTGAAGTCTGGCACGGCAGGTGAAATTGTTTGGTCTGACGAAAAAAATTTCACAGTGGAAATGGCTCACAACCGGAGGAATGACAGAATAATTGGTAAAAGTGCAAAAGACATCCCATACAACCAAAAAACTGTCCACAGAACCATGAAACCTGCTTCAGTAATGGTCTGGGCCGCCGTTTCAGAAACTTGGAGATCTCCTTTAGTTTTTGTGGATCAAGACGCCAAAATCAATGCTAAATGTTATATTGAGAATATTTTGACGCCAATGTTGGAGTCAGCTAAGGATCACTTCGGTAATGACACTCTATGGACATTTCAGAAAGACGGCGCGACTTCACATACTGCAAATGTCACTCAAAACTGGTGCCATGACCATCTTCCACGATTTGGTTCAAAGAAATGTGGCCTCCCTGCTCCCCAGATGTAAATCCTATGGACTTTTCGGTATGGTCCATTCTTGAATCAAAGGCCTGTGGTAAAATCCATCGCAGTGTTGATGATTTAAAGCGTTCGCTCCTGAGATCTTGGAAGGAAATTTCACAAGAACAGTTGCGTGCCGCAGTAGGAGGAGTTCGGAGGAGATTTGAGGCTGTTATTAAAAACAAGGGGGGACATTTTGAATAAATCTACGATTTTTGAATTCTTAAAACCCTTATGTAATAATACATAACTGTAAATTATTAAATATATTTTTCGTTGGATTATAATATGCACTTTCATTTGCTTCCAAACTTACGCCCCACCCTGTACTATCCAACATATGACATCTTTTCATAATAATTTTATCTACTCTCTATATTTCACTCGCAACTCAAATTATAATAAACAATCGCAATGAATTATTCACTAAGTTGCCTTAGCGCTAATAAGTAATAACTGAAAATAACAACTTGAGAATATTTTTTTGGAACAATAAAAGTGATTCATTTAGAAAAGAGTATCCAAATATCTGCTGCATGGGAAATTTCTCCAATTGTTCAGAAACTCTATTTATTACTGTTAAATGTGGACATTCAATTTTTCGTTCGGCTTTAAGTTATTTGACAATTTTGCAAATTAGTGCAATGGCGAAGTAAAAATAAGTTTCCGTGCGGGTCGTATTATCCAGCTACAAATCTTGTAAATCACGAAACTGACACAATTTATGAATCAGGGTTCAAAAAATGACCCCTTTAGTTCAGTATATATCAGTAGATTTTATTACGTGGCCGTAAGTTTAGCGTAAGTTCGTCCATTAGTCATCGAACTTACGCAAAAATCGTCATGAAGTTTTGTGTAAAGTTATCGCAAGACTCGACTACATTATTCCTTGGGGACAAATTGTGAATTATGCTGTCACCATAATTACATTTTGCTCCCATAGCCTTGAACAGTAACCGTATTTTGCATGGGAGAAGAAGCCGTGCGGGGTCCCAATGGAGTATTGAGCCTATTGCCGCACACTGGGCAGAATAATGCAATATTCTAGTTTAACATATTGTTTTTTAGTAAGTGTGTATACATTTCTGATACACAAAAATCTTTGAAAGATACGGTTGTGTAAAGCGGAATAAACAGAGGTCGATCAATGTTCATTTTGAACTGAAGAGATACCCATTCTCTCTGCAATTACAAAGAGATATATTAAGCTATTATTTTAACAAGACGGAATAATAGTCTGTAACATTGAGATTATCCGAATTATTTATAGATGTGTTTCTAAATAACAATTATACTAAATGCTTAGAATATTCAGAAAAACTCCTGTAGAACCATGAATAATCTCTATTTTCATACGAAGAGCACTGCGTATTATTCTGTATTTCTCCCCAATTTAGTGAAGGATGAAATGAACTAAGAGTTGGTATTGTTGCACGCTTTGTCTGCTAAAATCTGAGATAAAACTAACGAAGAGCTTTGTAACGATAGGAAACGGTAGAAATGAAAAGATTTTGATGTATTTCACTTCTCTCGAGAGACGTGGTAACTATCAACATTTATGAATGATATTGAACCACCTAGCTTTGCATCACGAATGTGTAAGATTTATGTGTAAGCACCAAATATGGTGCTTGTTATTATAACGATGCCTGGAGCTAGCTGAGTGTAGATATGAAATCAATTTGAAGAAATCCCTATTTATTGACTATATATTTATCGACCCGCACGGCTTCTTTTTTCCTACTTCATTTCTTGATATTAACTAACCGCTAAGAAATTAAGGCTTGCAGAACTGGATAGTCCGGTATACCTCTAGATGGTGCGTTGGTACATATTCAATAGTAAATATCATAAAAACACGTGGCTTGAACACAAGCTCAAATATCAAGACTTTTACTTCGCTAGACGTCGCAATTATATTATTCAATAAGAGTTTAAAGAATAATATAGTTCAATATAAGTTTTTTATTGATGCGTCTTCAGATTTCAGAAAAGGTCTAAAAAAGCTGCACTGGGTCTTCGAATAAAGGAAATATTTCAGGTCTATTTTCTCAGACAGTTTCCTCTGGTCTTCTGTTCGCGTCTGGTCTATTATCTCAAGATTGTTTACTCTGTAGGTAATTATATGGACTCAAGAGGATACAATTTGTGGACACTATGACAGTAATTCGTCATGAGATTTATCGATGGAGGAGAGAGAAATTATGATTAGAATATTTAGAAACTTCCTAGGCTGAAGCGAATATTAATTAGTTATTGTAATCAATAAAAAAATATATTAAGGACTAATATTTGGAAGACTCAATTCTTGTAAACTAATTTATATATATATTTAATATTATGTTCAATATATTTAATTTCTATGTCCGTACTAAATTTGCAAATTTAATTTTTTTCCGTTTCTGTATGAATTTGAATCAAAGTGAATTATTTTATGAATAAATTCATGCGATAATATATACTTCTAGAATAAATTTATTTTTCTATAAAAATGCAAGTATACCATATTTACCATGAATCATTTTCTATTTTAAAAACATCATTGTCAGCTTTAATGTGAAGATATCAGTTAGTATACTAATCATCAACACTGACCCACTGTATTTTTCTAGTTAATTTACTTCCCAGTCTAAAGCGATAATATCCATGAAATAAAAATAGTAGCAATTAGAAATAATTATTGTATGTATTCTTCAGTCGTGAACACAATATAAATATATATATGAAGTAAAATGAAATCGGAGATTAGAAATTTTATAATTCAATTGAGAATGAAAGGTACACATTTGATAGATTTAAAATAAGTATATTTTAATTCTCTTATATACCCTATTAACACTCTATCAGATATTATGTTATCACCAATATTATTAATTATACTTATTCATTCTAATGATCAATCATGTTTAGTCTCTTAAACAGAGTATTGAAACCTCTTTGAAAAATGATGTAGAATAAGTGAAATTAGTGAAATACAATCGGTCTGGACAGTCATTTAAGGAATAAATTATTGTTAATTAATTCATTTACAGTATAAAAAGGGCTACATTAAAAGTCAGTTTCAAAATTTATTCTGAGTTTTCAAGAGCAGTTGACATAAACCTCAGAAAATTATAATGTCTGTTTCTGTCTACAAATAAAACTAAACGACTCATTTCATCGACAGTAATTTTGAGGAATTGTGTAAATTGAAAAAAATAAAATTAAAGAAATTGCTCAAAATTACTGTCGATGAAATGAGTCGTTTAGTTTTATTTATAGACAGAAATAGACATTATTATTTTTTGAGGTTTATGTCAACTGCTCTTGAAAACTCAGAATAAATTTTGAAACTAGCTTTTAATGTAGCCCTTTTTATACTGTAACTGAATAATTAACATTAATTTATTCCTTAAATGACTGTTCAGACCGATTGTATTTCACTAATTTCATTTACTCTGCATTTCTAATGTACATCATTTTTCAAAGAGATTTTAATACTCAGTTTAAGAGACTAAACATGATTGATCATTAGAATGAATAAGTATAATTAATAATATTGGTGATAACATAATATCTGATAGAATGTTAATAGGGTATATAAGAGAATTAACATATACTTATTTTAAATATATCAAATGAGTACCTTTCATTCTCAATTGAAATATAAAATTTCTAATCTCCGATTTCATTTAACTTCATATATATTTCTATATTGTGTTCATGACTGAAGAATACATACAATAATTATTTCTAATTGCTACTATTTTTATTTCATGGATTTTATCTTTTTAGGCAGGGAGTTAAATTAACTAGAAAAATACAGAGGGACAGTGGTGATGATTAGTATGCTAACTGAAATCTTCACCTTAAAGCTGATAAGGATGTTTTTAAAATAGAAAATGATTCATGGTTAAATTATGGTATACTTGCATTTGTATAAAAAAAACATTTATTCTAGAAGTATATATTATCGCATGAATTTATTCATAAAATAATTCACTTTGATACGTTTTCAAATTCATACAGAAACGGAAAAAATATGCAAATCTAATACAGACATAGAAAAGAAATATATCGAACATTATAATATTAAATATATATATAAGTTAGTTTACAAGAATTGAGTCTTCTAAATATTAGTCCTTAATAGATTTTTTATTGATTACAATAACTAATTAATATTCGCTTCAGCCAAGAGAGTTTCTAAATATTCTAATCATAATTTCTCTCTCCCCCATCGATAAATCTCATGACGAATTACTGTCATAGTGAGCACTATAGATTTACATTTCGTATGAAGCATATTAGAAACTACCCAATTGAAAATAGGAGCAGGTTTGAGGCAACCGTTAAGCTGAACGGGATAGTCACCACGGCAGCCAAGGAGCAGCGAAAGGTCAGCGTGGTAGCCAAACTGACCTATTTGTGGGCTAATTCTACTCCGGTGTGTCTGTGCAGAACTGCTATGGGCACCTGCTCCTTTTTCCCTAGCGCGCTACCGAACTGCAGATACGCGGCCCTTAGCCAAAACTGCTATAATAGTAATATAATATTACTGTCGTGACTAGGGGCCGCGCATCTGCAGTTAGGCAGCGCGCTAGGCATATAAGAGGGACCGTGAATTCGCTAGGCTCAGAGAAGTTCTGCGCACTTACGCCGGAGTAGAATTTGCCCCCAAAGCGGTCAGTTTGGTTCCCACGCTGCGCTCTCTCTCTGCTCCTTGACTGTCATGATGAATTCCCCGATCAGCTTAATCACTGCCTCGAACCTGCTCCTATTTTCACTTGGGAAAGATTCCAGTTAGAAATATTGATGATCGTAAACTGTATTTATTGTCTATAAACATAATGAGATTATAATCAAGTATACATTGAATAGATTTGATGATAATACATGTAATTCTTTATTGACAGTCTGTTCTAATCAGGTCCTTTGAATTTTTATAATATACATAGAGATCCTTGTAAAAAGACAATACAGTTTTTTGCTACGCCTACGATCTATTGATCGATATTGCTCCTAAACCATATTGACCACGTCTGTGTAAACTTTGATTCTACTATAACTTCTATATAAGGCCTTTGCTTAATAACAAAAATGTTCAGTCGTCGATCAGGCGATCTACGCTACAGTAGTGTTAACTGGCGTTAGCTTCAGACTTCCTTGTATACTACATAGTAAATACATTTTTTGAATTAACGCATTTGTGTATCTGCGCATAGACTTCAATTCTGTATCTTGTCTTATCGTAAATAGAGAATGTTGTTAAGACAATGTTAGAAGTGTTTTGTTTCCTCTCTAGAAGCCTAGAATCAAAACCATCACCACCTATCTAAAGAACACAAGAATAGTATTCTGTATTCGGACGGAATACATTTCTAACACAACTGTATGTCTAACACTTTTATTTTACCACACAAAGTCTATATACTCATAGGATGACAACATTAAATGGTTAAGGAGTAATGTTTTAGTTGTAACCGCATCCCCGTATTGTCATTTTCTGTTCCAGAATTTGTCTCAGTCTCTTAAATTTGTCGAAGTTGACAGTGACGCATGTTGCTTTTCTCTCAGTGATATTAGATACGGTATCTCCTGCCATAAAGTATGAACAACAACTACATTTCAACATCCAATATTTACTGATATCAACAATATCACTTTACAATACATTAATTAATTAATTGAATATTATCACAATTTCCTTTCAGACTAAAATATATATTTTATCTCGGTTTAAATTTTGAAGTTTAAAAAATAATCGTTTTGAAAGCTATTTAATATTTAAGGGTATACAGATATTTGGCCGAAAGATATTTGAACGAACGGACATGTGGCTGTTAGTTTAACGGTAATTAAAATATATTGCCAATAGATAAAGAATTTATTCATTTGGTGTGTATATATAGTGTGTATTTAAATTTATGGATACTCATCATAAAGAAATAATATATTCATGAAAATTTTCATCGAAGCGATACGGGAAAAAGGAAAATTATTGCTTAATGGATTCGGTTGCATCGTTGATGAAGGAATAGCCATATATTTATTATTATATAATACTATTATAGTGATTTATATGATATTATTATAGGAATTTATTTAATATTATTTTATCAAATTATACGATAATATAATAAAATGTCATTTAATGTTAATATAAGAATCTATATGATATTATTACATTTATTTATACGCCTTTCAGTTAAAGGACCGGTGGTTCAAATTTCAGTTTGGCGAAAAAAAATTTCACCCAAATGTCTTTCGACCAATTGTCAGTTCGGCCCAATGTCGGTTAGGCCAAATGTCAATCGGCCAAAGCTGTGCACACGATATGGAAATTCACGAAGCTATTTTGCTCTTAATGCTCAATATAGATGATTCATATAGCAAGCAACGAAATAGCTCACAAAGCATATATTTATGTTATTGCAATTCTAACATTTGATAAGTACTTAATAGGATTTGTTCTGAAAGAGGAAGAAGTGGTGTGAAAAATAAGATTATCCTCATAATATTCATTGGGTATACTTGTCCCAATCTACTTGAATGCATAGGGTATACCTTGTTGAAAGCAACCTGTACCTTCAACCCATTTCAAGCTAAGTAATAATTATGTATCGAGAAATAAATGAATAACTGAATAATAACATAGTTATATTCTAGAAGCTTTCTAAAATGGTAAGGCTATAATAAAAAAATAGTATTACATGTTGTGGGTTAACTAAACTCTTTATATTCTGAACACGTGTCTTGTTAAAAATATAATACATTTATCGTTTGCAAATCTCTTAGCAAAACGATAGAGAATTAGCGTCTTGCATTATTGCACATTCCCTATAAGGAATACACGCATAGCTTACTCATAACGAGTTGATTAGCAAATGTAAAAGACTCCAAATTATGGATAATAAATACCAAGCCAATAAGTACTTAGATAAAGTGTTTTTATAAAGAGAGCTGTGAGATTTTCACAGAGAGTTTAGAAGGGGTATAAAGACTTGATGATATACCTCGGGTGTGGTACCAGAGTCATCCTTGAATGGTTAGATCTCTCTGTGTTTCCACACTATACATGTTCAGGATTTTTCTATCTAGACTCAGTTGAGGATTATAGAGACCCTCAAACTCGTATAGAACATCTTCAGTTCTGTGCCCCCAGGCACAGAATCGTTTCAGTATTATAATAGTACGTTGTAGAATTGTACTAGTGTATTTTGTTGTAAAACATTTCGTCTGTATCACTGTACCAACTACTATTAAAGATAACAGAATTGTTGTTCTCCTATTCATTTGAATCCTTCAGTCTTCTTATAAGTCCATAATCCATAGTTATTCCATATCACGTAAAGAATCCGTGAAGCAAGCCTCTTAATCTTAAAAGAGATATTATTGAATAAACGAAGACAGGAAATATTTACTGAGTAAAAGTTTAAAGGTTTAACACCTTACAGTTAAAAATCAAATATTAACTTGTTAACTTTGGGCTATTAAGGGGACCGTCCGCGAAGAAATCTCAAAATTTTATCTTTTTTTTTTATTGTGTAAATAGTTGTTTTATAACCTTTTTATAGTGTGTGCAAAATATCAGAAGTCTCGTATAACTCTAACCCCCTGGGGAGAGGGAGAAAAGGAAAAGTGGGCCGGGGGATAGGGAGTCAATATGTACTCTAAAAACCATCTCTCAGCCAATTATAATTCGTAATAATTAATTATCTCGCCATATCTGGTATCTTACCTACCACTATATAACGCCCACATCAATGAATGCAAAGAAAGATTGCTCAGTTATCCCTAAACCTTCGAAGTGGATGGATGCTGCGTGTCAGATCATCAAACTTTGAAAGGAAATTCCTACTAATTTTGAGATCTACAAATCTTGTAATTCAAAACCCCGCACATTTTTTTGGTTGAAGCTAGAGCATTGCGGTTTTTTTCATTCGATTCTCCTGGTAATTCTCTACAAAAGCTTGAGGATCGATTTTTGAATTTCAAAATATAATTTTTTTTTTTAGAAATATAATTTTTTTTTTTGAAAATTTTAGTTTTTTCACGAAAAATCAAATTTTTCGTAAACTAATTCGAAATTCAAAAATCGATCTCCAGGCTTTTGTAGAGAAACACCAGGAGAATCGAATGAAAAAAACCGCAAACCCTTAGCTACGAAACTGTATTAGAAGTACATGTTTGAATACCCAGTTCGAAATTCGTTCGAAATTCGAATAACTTGTTTTCTATGCGTCTAATCGAAAAAATGCCATGAACAAAAACATAATATTATTCAATTTTATATTTAGGAACCAAGTTTCATAACCGTAGCTTTATTAATAAATTTGTTTACAAAATTTACGGACGGTCCCCTTAACAACATTATGAATATGGAGTAATTGAAGAAAGTCCATAACATATACAAGTAGCTAACCCAGAAGTTAACCGTGTCGTTAACATTACTGTGGTCAGCCAAGAGTAAACATAATTGATGTAATCTACCTGAATACTTTAGGTATACCTTCTGTAATCTACTTAAATACATTGGGTATACCTGCTGTAATGTACCTGAATGCATTCGGTATACATGTTGTAATTTATCTGAATGCATTGGGTATACCCGCTATAATCTACCTTAATATATTGGGTATACATACTCTAACCTATCAGATTGCATTGGGTAATCGTATGAATATCATTAGAATCATTACTTTATTGGAGATAATAAATCTAAACTGAACCAGGATAGAAAGGATGGAATACACAGAATAAATAGAATAGTCACTCTCAAACGGTATCCGGTAAATTTCTCAAAAACAATTGCTCGAAAGACAATTGCTACAAAACAATTGCTCGAAAAACTAATGCTCGAATGAACAATTGCTCGAATGAACAATTGCTCGAATGAACAATTGCTCGAATGAAAAATTGCTCGAAAGACCAATTGATCGAATGAACAATTGCTCGAATGATAATCGTTCAGATAATGTAAACAAAATATAATAAAGTTATTATTAATTACTAATTAGAAACAAGGACGGTTAGGTGCAGCTAATCGGAGAACTTTCACTTCATAATTAACTGACTTTTGACAATTTATATAATTAAGAATTGCTCAAATATTCACATTTCAAATAATTAATTGCTTAATGTAAAAGAAGAGGAAACGTCAACCAGATAATGGCTACCGAAAAGAGAAAAATTAAAAGGTGGCGCGACTACCAGAGGTCATGCTATATGTATAAGGGAAAACCCGCTCCCTTCTGTTATCGGCCGTTCCCGAGTTGCTAAAACCTAACAACCCTAACTTAGTCCCATGAACATCTCATCAGAACCCAGTGAAGCAAGTAACTGACAAAAAAAAAACGAAAATAATTGTAGTGCCCAAAATTGCTGCAGTATTCTTGTTCAATAAAAAAAAAACCAGGAAGATTAAAATTTTAAAAAACGTTATTATGATTGATAGTAATTAGCGATTAAAAATATGAAATACAGTTATTATAAATTACCAATTAGAAACCAGAACGGTTAGGTGCAGCTAATTGAAGTGATCCAACTTCATGATTAACTGACTTTTATCAATTTGGACTCTGTGACCATTTTGATCATTCCAGCAATTGGTCATTTGAGTAATTGTTCATTCGCTCAATAATTATTCGTTCGAACAATTGTCTTTAGAGCAATTATCTATCGAGCAATTATTCATTCGAGCTATTGTTTTTCGAGCAATTGTTTTCGAGCAATTTACCTAGAACCCCCCTCTCAAACAAATTATTCCTCTTTGATGAAATGAAAACTAACTGAACATATCTCCTTAGGAGTGTTAAAATACTATCTCTACTGAGATATATTTCCACTGTCAGGCTCTCGACAGGCATGTTTGTATTTTCATTTAATTTCGTCTATGACTCAATGATATTCTCAAGATCTATGATTTTTAAAGTATAGGTACTGTTTCTTGCAACCGTGCCAATAACTCTCTCTACCAGACATAATTTGAACTTTCAATGGATATAATGGTTTAAAAAATATATATATGATGTTGTACTTACATGAAGTTTGACTCATATTACAATACAATAGGATTATGTTTAAAAGGTTATTGAGAAATATATTATACACTATATGCACGAAGTGACAATTATCATGTACGAAGTGGGAATAATGAAGCAAGACATTGAAATTATCAGGCACGACATGGAAATTATCAGGCATGTGGTGGAAATAGTCAGACAAGAGATGAAAAGTATTAGGATAGAGGTATTTAATTAAATTAAACAAAACTTATTGACCTATTTTCATCCATATTTTTTGAACACTTTATAAACAATAATTTAAACTTCCAGTTTTTCAGCAACTCAAGTCAAGCAACACAAGTCGAATATACGTATACTCTCAGCGAAACAAGCCTCTCGTGCTTGTTGGGCTTACCAAGGTTAAAGGGAGGATAAGGAGATATATGTTAATATACTAGATGGATAGCAGTGTTGCTCTTCACAGCAAGGAACAACAGTCTGAGTTTGAATTGCAAATTGATGATTGTTTGGTGAGATTACTTGAGGTTTGTGTGGGGTGGAGGAGAAGATTTTGGAGAATTTTTGATGGGTTGTGGGAGCTGAGATTGAGATATGGAGTGAACTTTTGTATTTTGAATAGAGAAGAGTCCTGATGAAGGCTTATAGATACTTGGTGGACGAATGGGCTTTATGAGACAGGTCACAGGGTGGTGGGGCGTAGGTGTAACAAATTGGCAATGTGGGATGAAGCCTTCATGAAGCTGGTCTTGGGTAGCGTTGAAAGGTCAATAGCTATGAAGATACTAGTCTGGACTGGATGTACCATATACTTTAATTGTAAATACACACTAACATCACGTCAGTCAAACTCTTAACCATGAAAATTCAAATCTCAGGAAAGTAAACCAAGTAAAATAATATAAATTCATTAGTTATTGTTAATATAGAGATACGGTGTGCCCAAGAAGGTTATGATTCTTCCGTCTAAGATTTTAAAAATATAGATAAAAACGCCTAAGAATTTTAAGGTTATCGTTTGAATTAAATATTTTTTCTAAAATACTGGTATTAATGAATATGGTTATGAAAATAGTTACAAATAACGATAGTAATTTTAACGATATATTTTTTAAGGATATCGTGTTATAAGGTTAAGGCATTTATACCTAATTTTTTTCAAATACAGTTTTTAATGTATATTATTTTTAGAATATAGTACTTTTTGGATATAGGTTATTAAAATATCATTTCTAACTCACAAGTTTTTAAAGTTATAGTAAATAAAAATATTGTTTCTAAGAATACGTACACAGCGTATATGTTTTTTGAGTTACTGTCTCCACCGCCTAAGTTCCTATCGATACAGTACAGTATGGATATTGTGTAATCTGAAATATGGCACTAACGCAGATTTTTCTATGATTGGTCGGCCAAAACCTACCAAGGAGAAGGGGGTGGAGTCCTGTTATATGCAGTTATATGGGTATTTTAGCACAAACAGCAACAGCGCTTCATAAATTAAGTTGTTAGATTTATAATTAATATCAGCTCTAGTTACATTAGATTTTGGTTATCGATGGTTATTAGGGAAGTGACAATATAGAACATATTCCATTCTTTATATTGTCACATATTATATGCCTATCTCTGCAATATGTAGCAGGTATATTTGAAATTCCGTTCCTTAGTCTTGAATTGTTCAATTAAAATATTTGTGTTTTTAATTACTTAAAATGTGCTATTAGTTTTCATATTTTTAGAGCAATAGGTACAACTTTTTAAAATAAATAAATTCATTTATTTATCAATTACTAACAGTAGCTAATTACTAAATACCAAGTGTTATATACATTTCGGGATATATTTGTGTTTTTATTATTCCACCTACGAACTTTTTAGATTTTAATGAACATTTTCATAAAATCTAGGTACTAAGTTTACGCATTTAATAGCAGTATACCTAAGGGAGTTCACAGATAATTTGAAAACGTTTTCTATGCAGTGGTCACTGAAGAAAGCTGCATAGGGAAGCTGTGGTAGACTGTTTCATGTTGCAAAGTGAACAAGTTGCACATATTTATCGGTTTGCATTTATGCACACGTGCATATTTTATGCTTTTGAAATATTTTGCAGTCACTGCATGTATGCATTATGCACAATATCACATTATTAATCTATATTATAATTCGCTTAAGAAATTACATCTAGGTATATAGCCCAATCTAGTATAGGTATGCAAGTAGTGACGTGCATATCAATTTTGTACACCTACCTGGCTTAAACCTATTAATAGAGGATTTCTTTGGAATCTGTAGATTAGGTAATTATTTTATTTCTGAATGAATGTATTTTAATTGCATATGATATAGTTTATAATAGATTTTATCCTGTACAAGTTGCGTTTAAAATTACAACGATATCACATTATCCACTATAACTAATATTTGTTGTATTAATACTAATATTTGTTGTAGTAAACGCGTATATATATATATATATATATTATATCAATACGAAAAGTACTGCCATTTAAGTAGGCTATACAGCTAATTATGTAAAATAATGGTTTGTCGCAGTTGGAGCAGTGCTACCAACTCTACTAGCTTTAACAGCATCTCATAATTCTTGAGTCAGAAAATATTTTGAAGTGTAAATTGAATATACTAGGTAACTAGAATCTAGATAGTTCATTTATGGTTGATTTGTTGTAGCCAAATTTCAATAAAATAACCATAAACTCTAGATTTTTGAAGCCTGAAATTTTATAATTTCAAATTTGACATAACTAAATATAAAATTACTAGTAAGTATGAATCTTTATTATTATGTAAAGCTACACAAAATTAGAGGGATAGTACCCCCAAACCCCTACCACCGTGCGGGAGTATTTTGTGACGTGACAGAAGTGAGGCTTCATCATATCTATTTTGTTTATACCTATTTAATGATATATAAATACAGCTTATTACATACCATTATCATGGCATTCACATAAAGAATTTTACGATAATTACTAATATGTCATCCAATTTTGTCTAAAATACATTTTTACCTACTTAAAATTATTTTTATTTCGTATATTTACATGTATTTAGTGCGGCAATGGTATAATAACCATGCTATTTCAAGGAAAAGGACCACTGAAGTTATATTTATGAGATCTACCTATATAAATATATGACCTGTAAAATATATTAATTCACGGTGTTATAAATTCTATTAGAATCTCATATATTTTGTCGAGTCACCCCTGATAGGTTTTCGTCAGGGAAGTTTTCTATTATGGTATTGTGTTATTTGTTTGTTAGTTTGTTCGTCACGCACTCTCATTGCGTCCGGTTGAAATACATTTAAGAGCTGTTATTTCTTCATTTCATTTCCCTCTTGATGTTCATTCATAATTGCACCAAATCATGTCAAATAACTTAAAACATTCTCTGAGACTATTTATTATATATATATTTTTTTATTCATTCAGATCCAGAAAAGTTACAAACTTGTAGAACATTAAAATATATACGTACATCAATCTAAATTAAAACATGAAAAAAGTTCTAAACTAGCTAAAAATAAAAAGAACGATGCAGTGAGTTAGCTTAAAATTAATCAATATATTTATTCCTACAGTATTCTTTAAAGAATTTGCAATACGGTTATACGAGTGACAACAATTAAATACACAATACTATCCTCTATGACGTCACAAGGGGACTGCTCACAAGAAACTCAATTTCAATTTGTAGTTATTGTATCATGGTAGTACCTATCCTATTTATTGAAGGATTTGAAAGCCGAATTTATTTCTGAGTTAGGAATCCTAGTATTCAGGTAATTTCATTTAGTAATGTATAAACCGAGAGAAAAGAGTGTGCCGATATGGCAGATTATAATGTGTCGTATCAACACACGTATTGTTTCGAAACCGACACATATAGAGATCAATCAGAGTTCCATATTGACACAGTAAGATGAAGAGCGCCAAAATGACAGTTGAATAGGTGTTTTGTTCCGACACAGATAGCTATTTATGACGTACGAGTTTGTGTGACAACTTATTGTGTGGTGTGTCATTGTGATGCATATGCGTTTTCTCAAAAAGCATAAAACCTGTTGCATATGTAGTATATTTCCCAGTGCATATACTGCATATTTTGAAATACATATTGTCACAACCCTAATGATGTTATACTGTCAGAGAAAAGAGTCACTGTGATGATGTACTATCAGAGAAAAGAGTCACTGTGATGATGTACTGTCAGAGAAAAGAGTCACTGTGATGATGTACTGTCAGAGAAAAGAGTCACTGTGATGATGTACTATCAGAAAAAAGAGTCACTGTGATGATGTACTGTAAGAGAAAAGAGTCACTGTGATGATGTACTATCAGAGAAAAGAGTCACAGTGATGATGAACTATCAGAGAAAAGAGTCACAGTGATGATGAACTATCAGTGAAAAGAGTCACTGTGATGATGTACTATCAGAGAAAAGAGTCACTGTGATGATGTACTATCAGAAAAAAGAGTCACTGTGATGATGTACTATCAGAGAAAAGAGTCACTGTGATGATGTACTATCAGAGAAAAGAGTCACTGTGATGATGTACTATCAGAGAAAAGAGTCACTGTGATGATGTACTATCAGAGAAAAGAGTCACTGTGATGATGTACTATCAGAGAAAAGAGTCACTGTGATG